>UXGC01000147.1:0-282474 GCA_900480045.1 Eurytoma adleriae
TATAATAGTGACGGTAACAAGCCAAGGGAACTTCGTTCCTACCGGGGGTCCCATGACCCACGCGTGTTTTTTTTTTAACAATATACGTGTATCATCTCTTACACGTTTTAAGATGTCGTTTTAAATTATCTCCCCGCATAGATATATTACAAACAGGGCAATGAACTGCTTTTCGTTTTCGCGCCTTAAGGTGAACTTCATCGACATGTCTCTGTAACTTGCTCTTGAAGCACTTAAAACAGTAACGGCAGGATTCACCAGGATTCGATAGATTGTCATGCACGCCAATATGCCGACGTAGAAGTCAAACGTGCTGAGGCATCCACTTTTCGGGCAAGTATACACTAGAGGTGTATGCTCAACACCGACCGAAGCAACAACATCCTCAGGAGGCTGAAGATAAGTTATTGCACTAATAAATTTTACAGCACCGACGACTCAGGCAGGACCTCCAACGTTATCAACGTCCTCCAACGCTATCATCCTTCAACGCTATCAGCCTCCGCTAGCAAACATCCAGATTGACCGCTTGATGAAGCACATGGGGCCCAACGTACACTAAATCACCCGGGTACTAAAGTATTATCTGAAACCTAACCCCTGCCTCCCTTAAGAAGGCCGGACGTACCGACAGGAGTTTATGGTTGAAGGGGCAGGCACAATTGGCACTCCAGTCGGTCCAGATACGTAAGCCCGCTTCCGGAACTTCTCAATAAAATCGCCAGCAGCTTCATTTGCCCTGTGGAAATCATTGGGATGCACTAACAACCACGCCTTGCATGGTCCCTCTGTGAGCCCTCAGTGAACTAGATTGGCACTATCCTCGGGATGCACATTCGTGAACGAATATTTCCCGGAAAGATAAAAACTCGACACGTTAATGCCAGGACAATGGGACAATACGCTAGGTAAGTACCACCGAACGCGCCATCTGTAGGCCATTGATTTAAAAAGTGGGATCATACAAACTTGCTTGCCCATAAGAAACCTATTTAAAATTCGCTTTTTTAAAGAAAGAATTATTAAAAGCCCTGTACTTAAATTATAAAGTTATGGATGTTATAATCAAAAAGGGATTCTAGCAAGTTGATTTATTGACTTTTAGGCCAACAAATGTTAGTTAAGAAGGAAATTACGAACCGAATGTAAAGAAGTGCGCGAGCACGGGCAGTATATCTATATCTAGTTTTATATATAGATATACTGCACATTCGGTCCGTAATTTCCTTCTTAACTAACATTTGTTGTCCTAAAAGTCAATAAATCAACTTTCTGGAATCCCATTTTTGATTATAACATCCATAACTTTATAATTTAAGTACAGGGCTTTTAATAATTCATTCTTTAAAAAAGCGAATTTTACATAGGTTTCTTATGGGCAAGCAAGTTTGTATGATCCCACTTTTTAAATCGGTGGCCTACAGATGGCGCGTTCGGCGGTACTTACCTAGCGTATACGGTAAGATAATATTGAGGACGTGGATTTAATCCTATACCTCTTTAAGGTTTTAAAAAAAAAAAAGATAATAAATAGAGAGTGTTTTTGTTCTGTGTCACTGTATATGTGCGATTTCAATTTATAGAATTTTTTGACTATTAATTTTCATTAGTTATTACATATATTACATAAGGAGGGATGAAAATTTGTTAACATGATTACAAAAAGGAATATTTACAGAAAAAAAATTGATCAACATTCTTACAAAAATTTTTTCCAGAAACCTGCAGTAATTAATTACAGGTGTCTCTACTCTGAAATGTATATATAGACGTACAGAAAGTATGGCTGCAGCTAAATTTTGAAAGTGTTTTGAAAATCGATTGGTCAAATCGACAGAAATGAACCGAAGAGCACCTAACCTTTCGTACGTATAATTTCGGCGGCAATATAACCTAAGCCTGCCGTAATGCCCGTAATAGGTATAACGGTACGCATATAGGTGGCAGCGGCATAGCCGCTCGTGCGGACTCGCGGCTCGCTGCTATCTTTCTCCTATTTTCAGTGGAGTTGGAGGAGTAAGACAGCTCCGGCTCTGCTTCCGTCGTCCCTCTTTGTCGAACGAACCCAACGTCGAGCCTCCATTCGCCGTCGCGCCGAGCGATCGTACGCATCGCCGCAGTCATCGCAGCCTGCCTCGTCCAGTCGTCGAACGGGCGACTTGCATTACCAGTCGCTGCTCTGCTTCGTTGCTCTTCTCCTTTCCGCGCGTACGTAGGAAAGGGAGGCACACCTCTTGGGCTGCAGGGAAAAAGAAGCGAGGTGAATAGAAATAAATTCTCTTTATTTTATCTCGTGAACGGACATTTTTTTCTCTGCTCCACGACCCCTCCAATTTTTTCCGTGAAATGTGACCCGAGTCATTCTCGTTTTGGAGCATGTGTTCTTTTCTCAGTTTTTATTTTCTCCCTCATTATTTCCGTATTTCCGTTGAGGTCAGTAATTCTTGATGCAAAAACGATAAAATAGATATAATTGATGCAGTAACCTCGTGTTATTTTGGCTTTTAACAAGCTTTTCATTCATCATTTCTTCCATTTATTTGTCCGTTATTTCTTTATTGCATACACTTTAGATAGATTATTGAAACAGCTGATTTATGAGTACATTTATTTATAACACTGTGTTTTTTATAAGTTTGTTATTAATGTTATTAATAAATCATTAGTTATTTCAATCTTTATGTATATTTTTGACTTAGTCATACAATAAAGTTTTTACTATTCCATAAATTTATTTTCATTTCGGTCAATGAACTAAAATTTCATAATTCTTATCCTGTTTGTCTGTCTCTTTAAAAATGTCTTATCATTTATCACACAAAGTTAAGCTAAAGATTTTATTTTATTATAGTAGTTCATTATAACTACTCTAATAGTGAAAATTGTTTAATTAAGTTAAATGGTATTATTTCATTAGGTATTAAAAAGAAACATCAAGAAAATTGTTATTCAAGATGTTCCACGTAAGAGGATTGACGAAAACTTCTGCTGCCCTTAAACAAGGCCAGGAGATCGCACAGGCAGCTGCATTAGTGCGTCTGCAAAATAACAGAGGATTTTCTGACCATCAAATTCCTGACAGACTCAAGGATATCCCTACAGCTGCAAATCCCAAGTTCTTTGACATGGTAGAATATTTCTTCCATCGTGCTTGTCAAATAGTAGAAGACAAACTTGTAGAAGATGTTGGCAAGAGAGCTAGGATGACCCTTGAGGAACGCAAGAAGAAAGTCAAGGGTATTCTTATGCTTATGCAGCCTTGTGATCATATTCTGGAGACAACTTTCCCACTGAGGCGTGACTCTGGAGATTACGAACTGATAACTGGCTACAGGGCACAGCACTCCACACATAGAACACCAGTCAAAGGAGGTAACTATATGATCCTTTCATATTTTTATTAACACAGTAATCTTTTATCATTTTAAGCGTATTTATTCACCTTAAAATAAATTAGAAAAAAGAATCTTACAGGCAAACCTAACTACTATAGAAGACCTTTTTATAATTCTAATCTTTTGTTAGTCGACTTCAGTAATCCTACACTTCTAATACTTCATTTACGCCTGGTGGCTGGTGCAGTGTCAAGAAAAAGACAGCACTGATATAATGAAAAGCGTAAGCATGTTAAGTGGAAATTTAAATGAAGCTCAAACAAGTGTCAATGTTGTTAACATAACCAAGGTTGTAAAACCGCGGGAACCAATGACACATTAAAGAAGAATTAGCTCTTGAAATAGCTCTCACATTTGGTACATCGAGCCTCGCCAATTTTTTATTCCCGCTCAAGTAACACCGACTTTTCGTCTAACGATTAGGACTCTGTTGTGATGTTCAATATTGTCTTAAATGAAATCGCTGAAATTTATTTAATAGTGAAACACTATTTAAGAACAGATCATGCGGGCTCTTGTGGAGTTACGTCAGGGTGCCAGCAATTATAGCAAAAACGCCGGCACCAGCCGGCACGTGTTTTAATTCCACCTCGTTCTCCTCTTCTTTGCTTCTTCAGCTATTAGCTTATCACTCGTATTAGTTGAGCACAAGAGAAATCTTAATTTATCACTTGACTTTCGACATTTTCTATATCTACCTATTTATCTCTCTTTCTCTGAAACTCTCTTGAACTCCCTCGCCTCTTTATTGAGACAATTACCATTATTGCGCCTAAACATCTGTAGATGAAAATACAATGTAAATAAGTTTTAAATTGTTACTATTTAAATTGTGATAAATCTACTGCAGGTTTTGCATTTCCTCTTGATCGTTTCTTTTTAAAATAACTAGTGATTAGTTTGCTGCAAATTTGAAAAATGTTACACGTTTCTTTCTTGTTCTTCGATCAAATGTCCGACAAGTTAGGATTTTATGATTTACAACATATATATTGATTTTTGCCTTGGGGCAAATAAAGAGACCTCTCTCTCTCTACAGGTGGAGCGAGAAATTTTGAATCCAAGTTTGAAAATGAAAAGGCTTATCACACTATAGCCTGGGTTGGGCGTCGATTAGAAGCTCGCGTGTGCCGGTGCCAAGAGCCAATCGGCCAGCGCTCAACTTGGCCTCCTTCTCATACCGGACCGCGCGGAGCCTCGCTTCGCTCAAGGCTCTCCTTGGGCTCCGGAGAACCTTGATCTTGACCCCTTCGATGAAAGCGCTCTCCTCGCGATCAAGTCTCTCGAGTGAAGGGGCGTTCCGCCGATAACGCTTCAACGGATGCGCTAACTTTTATTAATTTTGTGGCGCTTATCTTTATCATTTTTTATAATCGAATGCGCACATTCGCAATTTTTATTTTTATCTCGAGCTTAATAGCTCCGCAGCGACTCGGAAAGAAGAACAGGTTTTTTTATTGCTGCCGAGCTCGCGCGTGTGCGTTTGATTATAAAAACGTGAGCGCGACGCGTCACCCGATTCCCGTGCGAAAGAAAGGAGAGGCGTATGACGCTCTTTTTTTCCCTCCCGCAGTGAATTTTTATCAGCGCCCGCACAATGCACGATAAAAAGACGTCGCATCGTCACATTTCTACATCGATATTCTGTCTGTCGGTAGCGATAAAAACGAGCATTGATTGATTTTCATCTGCCACGCGATCGGTAGAGCGAACGGTTTATCTACGAAGCGGATCGATCAGGTTCATTTTATTGAAATGCTAATCTGTCACGTGTGCACTCCAGTCGAATTGTAGTATGCACTGACGTGAAGTGATCAATCTTTATCTGATTGCGGTGAGGCATGTGAACACTAGAAAATTTAGTCGCGGCAGTCAAGAGCTGTTTACAATAGACTGGCTGATTAGCTGTTTCTCTCACGTGCTTTTTACTCGAGCCAATTGAAACGGGGACGAGGAAATGACAATTTTTACTCCGATTCTTATCTGTAATTTTACAAATATTTTCGTTTACTTTTCTTACAGTATTTCTTATCCAACAGTTAGTCATTTGCGAGTAATTAGTATTTATGAATTTATACGTTTTGAGAGTTTTTAAACTTATGCAAACATTTTGTTTATTGAGTTTATAAGAGTTTTTATGTTTCCTTATTTTTAATTAGATAGCGCTCCATCGTTTAATTACACAAATACAATAAAGCAACGTAACTGATACACCTTGACAAATGTAATTTCTTTATCAAAATAAGGCTATACATTTTTAACCGATAAAACTCGCTGTTTTTTAAGCGGCAATAATTCACGGAAACTGAGTATTTTTTCAATAACAATTAAATTGTGTTTATCATATCTTCTATAGTTAGTTCTCGCGAACAAATAAATAATACTGGCTCTTTTGAATATGCATAACATTCAAAAGCGCACATTGCGAGGCACAGCAAAATAGAAAACAGTGTGCCTTTCTCGTTCGAGAGATAGCGCGAAACAGCAAGGTGGTGGCGTCTAAATGCTGACTAGCGGAGTGTGAAAAAGACAAAACGTTCAAAAAGAAAGAGAAAGAGCGCGAGAGCACGCGCCATTCGCTTGCGTAAGCCAGGAGAGGCCAGAGAATTTTGTACGCGAGAACCCGAAAAAGGGAGGACCAAAGGCCTTGAACGCATTAAGATGTGTGCGCTCTTTTCCGTGCCCCTGTTGCTTACGTTTGTCCCGAAGAGAAAAAAAAAACAAGTCGCTCGACTCGTGACGGCGGAGGCTCGTCGATCGCGAGCCTGTTTACGCGAAACCATCCGCCGGCGATGGGTCTATTAATACACCGCAGCACCGAATTCAGAGGCGAGCTTTGTGCACAAATTTACGAATCTTAGGCAAAATCCCATCTCTGCAGAATAAAAATATGCCGCGTCGTTACATAATTTCGCCTTTTCGTCATAAAACAATTAGTATCTTTTGAGAGCTTCAAATAAAAAAAATTAACGGTCTTTTTTATGGATCGTGATAATGGAAAAGAACATAGTAGCGCTGATTATATCACTTTTATTTATTTTCTGAAGCAAATTGATAATTTAACAATGACTTGGTTGCTTGTACAGTTAAAAATTCAAGACTGATCCATATCAAATAAACAAAAAGCTTGCAAAATAGTTTCTGAAGCTACTGGAAACTTTTTCGATTAGTTATTATTTTAATTTTATTTTAACAAAAATAGATATCAATACACTTAACACTATATTAATCCCTTGGAGAGTAAGTGTATCATAATCGATTTATCGATTACACTTGAATAAGATAGAGGTATGTAGGAGAAGCACTGTAGCAAATCCTTTAATGATATCAGACAAATATTTTTTCGATTTAATCTGTCGTTTAAAATTTATCTGACTTCATCAAGACAAAAAAGACTTTTAATTAAATATGATTTAATGATATGAAGATGATCGCGGATGTATGTCATCTTAAACGTTATCAGATTAAATCAAAACGAGTTTTCTATCTACTAATACTTTTAAATGTATTCAATTTTTTGCTACATGATTTGAATATATTTTTTGTAAATTGTATTGATTTTGAATTGAATCAGACAAAAATTCCAATATGCCAATCTTTACTATAAAAATGAACTATTTTGATTATTCAAATTCTTTTATAAGTTCATATTTTACTCTCTAAATTTAGATAATAAAAAATGTAATAATTTCAGGTATTCGATACTCGATGGACGTGTGCCGCGACGAGGTGAAGGCTCTGTCAGCTCTGATGACATTCAAGTGCGCCTGCGTGGACGTACCTTTTGGAGGTGCGAAGGCCGGTGTGAAGATAGACCCGAAAAAGTACTCAGACAATGAACTCGAGAAGATTACTCGTCGTTTCACCCTTGAGTTGTCGAAGAAGGGTTTCATTGGGCCGGGCGTCGACGTACCCGCTCCCGACATGGGTACTGGAGAGCGCGAGATGTCCTGGATTGCCGACACCTACGCCAAGACTATCGGCCATTTGGACATCAACAGCCACGCTTGCGTGACGGGCAAACCGATCAACCAGGGCGGTATCCACGGCCGTATCTCGGCAACGGGTCGCGGTGTCTTCCACGGCCTCCAGAACTTTATCAACGAGGCTAATTACATGAGCATGATCGGCACGACTCCCGGTTGGGGTGGCAAGACCTTCATCCTCCAGGGATTCGGTAACGTCGGTCTGCACACGATGCGCTACCTGCATCGCGCCGGAGCCGTCTGCATCGGTGTCATTGAACACGACGGTGCCATTGTCAATCCGGATGGAATCGACCCAAAAGCTCTTGAAGAGTACCGCCTTGACAACGGAACTATTGTCGGCTTCCCGCAAGCTAAGCCGTACGAGGGCGAGAATCTCATGTACGAGCCCTGCGATATTCTGATTCCCGCCGCGGTTGAGCAGGTCATCACTAGCGAAAATGCCGGACGTATTCAGGTAACGTAATCTACCCTAAGCATCTTGGAATTACTGAAAATTACCTACTTTAACGAGAACATTAGGTAATTGGTATATTACGAAACATTGTCTAAGTATCTGTTTTAAAAGTCTTTAAGATTAAATACGATGTAAAGTTTCTATTAATTATATTTTACTTAGCTTATTACTTAAAAAGAATGTTTACGGTACAGTTGACACTTTTGTAAAACTCCAAAAATATCGCTTTTAGGCTAAAATCGTTGCTGAAGCCGCCAATGGCCCGACTACTCCAGCTGCAGACAAAATTCTCATCGAAAGGAACATCCTCGTTATTCCGGATTTGTACGTTAATGCTGGTGGTGTGACCGTTTCCTTTTTCGAATGGCTCAAGAATCTTAACCACGTGTCATACGGTCGTCTCACCTTCAAATACGAGAGGGAATCCAATTACCACCTACTTGGTTAGTAAATATGCCAACGTTTTCTCTGTATTTTATATATAGCATACGAAGTATAATATATAACACATTACCTTATTTACTTTTCAGAATCCGTGCAAGAATCCCTTGAGCGCAGGTTCGGTCGTGTCGGTGGTCGCATCCCTGTAACACCTTCAGAAGCTTTCCAAAAGCGTATTTCCGGTGCTTCCGAAAAAGATATTGTACACTCCGGTTTAGATTACACCATGGAAAGATCTGCTAAGGTACAGACACACAAATTATTATACATAAGAAGTAAAAAAATTTCTTCTGATCTCTAAAAAGTAAATTTTAATTCTAGGCTATTATGAAGACGGCAATGAAATTCAATCTTGGTCTTGACTTAAGGTCAGCTGCGTACGCGAATTCGATCGAGAAGATCTTCACTACTTACTCTGAAGCTGGTCTCGCCTTCTAAGCTCGTTAAGCTAGTCATTAAGTGATACGTACATACACACGCATTCGTATTAAAAAAGAAAAATAGAGACACTCTTTCACATAGACACAGCGAATATATCAGATTGAAAAAAATTGAATGAAAATGAAACAAGAAAGAGAAGATGTAAAGAAGTCGCGAGGGCGCTACAGAGCAGTATTTATGCAGTGCGATTTTGCGAAGAATCAAAAACCTTAAGTAAAGTAATGCCGCATCGAGTATTTGACAAATTTTTGTCCTGGTTACAAAAGTTGCATGGAAAATGATTATACCGCAGCCTGTTGTAAGCATTTAACTGTCCCTCACATTATTATATTAAACTACTAGAGAAATTATTTTTGAGCTAGTTTTGTAAACAGGACAACGAACGGATTTTCAAACACAACTCGAGTGTAAGTACTTCAATGGCTTCTCTCTACACCGCGCATTTTTTTATTCATTAAGCTCTGCCATTTTACTGTAAAAGAAGCCTTTAAGAAAATGAAAATTAATGTTAAAATAAAAGTCAAGAAAATGATATATCCTATTAAGTCGCCTGTCAGAGTGCGTTTTATATTTAAATTTTTATGAATGAACTCTTATATAATTTGTCATCGTTCTATATATGGTGCTCGTCTACTTTCATTAATTTTAATGTTGAATAAATGTTACAGCTTTCAAAAAGTTTTGAGATTCTGTTTACACAAGCGCGGCAATGAAATGTTTTTTAAGAAACATGAAAGTAATACTTAATGAACTATTAACTGTTTTGTGGCACATGCAGTCCCGCAACGGTATTTATAATAAGGAAAAAATGACATTTGTTACACCAACTGCTGCAATTATGTTAAATAAATAATAAAATACACGTTGAGTCGTGAATTCACTGCTTTTATTTACAATACCCAAAGTTTTGCATGTTTGTATCTGTTGTTACAGTCACTGCTTAATTATAAACTCAATGACATGAAAACACACTTGGCTAATTGAATTTCACTGAGCTTACACTGCAGACGGAAAAGTTAGCGATGCCTAACTGTTTGTATTGATTAAAAGTTCGTAGTTACATAAGTTGCAGAGTACTTTGGCTAAAATTTGGTGTAAAGTTTCTGTGTATTTATCAATTTATATTTATTTTTTCAGAAAATTCCTACTAACGGCTCCTAATTGAAACTCCTGAGGACTGTAAAAAAGGATACTGCTCCTCGAATCATCTGAAAATAAAAAACAATAGGCAGATAAAAAAATTCAATAAAATAGTATATAGTAAATAGTTAAACACACATTTCCGAAAGACTCAATTGAGAGCTTGATTTGGCCGCCGGCAAGTAATTGGTAAGGCACTTGAGATCTCATGAGCAAAGTCAATAAAAGCTTATCAAGTCGCAGTCGATCGTTTCGAAATGGCGGTACAAAATATGCAGCTTCTGCTACTCCTGCGCTCTTTATTCAAATTTCATTAATGTCATTTCATTCTTTAATCTCAGTTTGTTGATTGCTGATCGAGGTCTTTACTTACTTCCTGTAGTAAAAGATCAGGCGGATACTGACAGACAAACAGTTGTACTGTTAAAATAAGTAGAACCGGTGCAAATTTAAATTTTTCGGCTAGAGGCATGTTCTGAAAGTAAGAGACTTTGTGAAGTAGGAACCTTGCAATTTATCATCATTAAAAATAAAAATGTACCCCAGCAAGTAAAATACCAATGAGAGAAAGATTGTAAGTAGTGCTAATCAATTCGATAAGAAAAATCTCACTGGAAAGCTTGTAAATGTCGTTGCAAAAGCTGAAAAGTATATTAAAACAAAGTAGTCCAATAGAAAACTTGATAAGAGAAACTCGAATCCACATCAAGCTGGAACGTCAGCATAAATGCCACTTACTTGAGTATATCCTGATGATAAGACAAACAGTGTCCAAGTCTCTCCCGTATCGCCACATCGTCGGTTTCGAGATCCTCGCTCTCTTCGTCCTTCTCGCGTCGATGGGGCCTGCGACGGGCCTCGTTCTCGTCGATGTGTTGGGCGATGAGCTCGAGGCGCACCTGGATGAGGCGAAAGTGGCCGCAGGCGATCATGATGAGGAAGGCGATGGCGGTATCGACGCAGACGCTGGTCTGCGTCACGGTGAGGAGGCAGACGACTTGGGCGCCCAGCAGGATCTCGTAGTGCGGCGAGCTCTGCACGTCCACGTAGAACGGGTACGGCAGGACCCGCGTCACCGTCTCGTTGCTCGCCGCCGCCGTCAGCTGCGGCAGCTGGCTCGATAGCACGTACAACGTGATCGTCGTCAGGATTATGCCGGAGTAGCACACCGACAGTCGGCTCACCTTGCGTACGAACTGCCGCACGTGCACCTTCTCCTCGCTTTTAATACCCGACCACAACTCCTCCGCGTACCTTCAATCGTAAAAGATATACTGTTTATGACAAAATAATATTTTTAAACAGTTTTTTCTTTAATGATGTGCGTTCACTCTAGCCTATTCTGTCCAGTGAAATAATCTTCGAATAAGCTAATCATAAGCTTGATCTCGGCACAGATGAGCTTCATTCAAGCAATTTAAGATTAACTGTCATGAATGAATGAAGAAATAATTATAAACAATTGAAATAACTATTATCTTATATAGTAAAACTACCAGCTGATTTTGTTCCGACCGTACTGAAAAAAATACTATATCTGCGTCTGACCAATCACGACTGATACTACTTAAGAAAAGATTATAAAGATGTTTATGATATTCAGGAGTGTATTAATATTGAACAATTGGAAACTTATAATTATCATTTTATTTACTGAACAACAATTATTATTTAATTGAAGAACCATACCGGTATTAGTCGTATTCATTATTTGAACAATCAAATTAAAGAAAGATTAAAGAATTCAGATTATAGTATTTAAGAGAAACGGGATACGGCATAAGACTTCTATTATTTATAGTATAACTATAAGATTTCAAATCTTAAATAATCAAAGAAAACGATGTTTTCGTCGTATATCTGATTAGAATTATTAATGAATAATGCAGATGAGTACAATAATTTAGTAATAATTCACAGGTTTATTGTTGCGCTTTTTGTATCTTCTGCGTGTCTCGAAGGTATGAATCAATCTGTAAATATTCGTCATAATCGTGAAGATGTATATATAAAGAACATGATGATGATGATAATGATGATTACGGCGAACATTTGTGGATCATTGATTGGCTTATACCTTCAATATATTACTATATACTACACCCTATAATTGAGCCGTATAATGGCAATGAATCTCTTATTGTTAATTATTATCGAACATGAAATAATACTATAAACATCAGTACTATAATTATTCATTGATAAATTGACCTATAAATATCTTATGTTTTTAATTGAGACGCTTAAATCTCCATAAAATTTATTGTAAAATTTACTGTTCAAGTTTAAATTAATATTAAATCATTTAATTTGAACTAATAAGTCTTACTTTTATTCGTCTCGTAAAAAATTTCATGCAAGTCTTATCTAAATATATTTCAATATTTCGCCCGGTTTTACGAATGAAAGTTTGAAGGCGTAACAAGTAACGATCCTCGATACTTTGATTGACCAAAATAGGTGTCTATCGAACGTTGACAAGTGGGCAACCCGGCTCAAGAACATATCCAATTAAGAAAGCCACCTCAGGACACCACCAATGTTGTCACAATAAGAGCCATGCGCCTCGAAATTTCCCCATCATTCTCGCAAGTCACTACTTAAAACTACGGCGCGATAAAAGAAATGGAGCTTAATAAACCTGAGCATCTGAGCGAGTTTCCGCCTGCGGCTGAATATGTACAAGAAGCGCAGGTGGAAGCCGACGAAGGAGAAGAGCTCGGAGGTGATGTCCGGGTTGAAGCGCCGGTTCATGCAGTCCTCGACGAACGCCCAGATGTAGACGCTGCTCACCGCGGTGAACGCGAAATTCACGTACGTCGCGAGGACGATCGTGCCCACGAAACTCAAGCTTCGATTCTCGAAGGCTACCAGACCCGCGAAGCGCAACACGCGCATCTGGATCCTGCGGATCCGCCGGTAGAACTTGGACGACTCTTCCATCCTGTCGCTCCTCTATTTTTGTTTAAACAAAATTTCGAGTCTATTTTTTATGCATTTCAGTTCTTTTAAATGCATAAATTTATTCAGTTATTTTTTAAAGATTTTTTTTAATTAGGTGTTAAACTCAATGATGGATCGTTCATTTAGTCATTATAACTGAAAACGACTGAAATTGGGTAAATTAGTGACGGCGGTTTATTTACAATAACGGAATATATAGTCAAACACAGCGTCGTTCACGCGTGCGGTAACCAGCAAAACTGAAGGATTGTCGGAGGCTCGGAAGAGGTGTTCGGCCTAGGCCAGCGTAAGCCACCTTATTCAAACTTTCAGACATGCGCGATCCCGACCACAAAATCCACTATCTTTTCACTGAGTCACGCATGCCCTTCTTTTAATTATAAGGATGGACTTGATCGGCAAGTTTGTCGCTTGTGGTTTTATCTACACGGATAATGTTGCTTACTTATTGTTTATCTTATGTCCTAGTTAGAAGAAAACACTTTATTGTGAATAGAACTAGGTTTTGATTCTAGCTACGTAGCTACAAATAGCATATTAATATTAATTATAATTATGATTGTTGCATGATACTTACAATAATGATCGATAGTATAATTTTTGGAAATATTCTTAACATACTGAACTAATTCTTTTTACAAAAACCGTCGTACGTTGATATGTGCGTAATTAATTAATTAATCCTAATACACCTTACAGCTATGGCATATATGAATTACAGAAAACTTGGCTAATGTTAATCACAGTCTCCTCGATTAAATGTTGTTTGATTAATTGGGCACCTCAGAACGAAAAGCCATTAATTAGAATTATACAATAAATAATAAGACACAATTGGAATTTATTAAGGCATTGGAAAACTGGATTGACGATGATTCAAAGAAACTGAATTTCTCTGAGGAAGCAGTATTTTGTTCTTGCGGGGAGCTTTTTTCTGGAAAGACATTAATTGTAGGGCCACTAGTTCGTTAGAAAGCTTTCTCCACACCTATCCAAAAAGGACATACCAATAGGCTCATCAAATTCCGGTGGTCTAAAAAATAATGAAAAATAGATTCAAAACTTAAGTAATGCAGCGATTTCTTTCATTATTTTTTCTTGTAATTTGTTATATTTTTTATTATACAGAAAAATAAAGGTGGCCAATTTTTGTAAAATGTATCAAAATAGCTACTTTGTGGAAAAATAATTAAAGTAAACGTTTCTTACAAAAGAAACAGAAATAATAGGCGGTTTATGAAACAAAGAAATGAAATTGTCTCGCAATTATTTAGGCCGAGGTAGTTCCGAGAAAAATGCTACGAATTTTTTATGGAATTACGAAAATAATAGCAGGGTGCAACTTTTGTCCGTCTTTGGTAGTCGCTTCCTCGGTTTATTAATTTTACTACGATGTCATCGTAAGAACAAAGAGCAAGGCTATAATGCGTAATTAAGGGTATAGAAAGAATTAAGAAAATACGAAAGGAAAGGAAAAAGTATTCTAAGAAACATTTTGCGCAGAGGCAAAAGCTGTAGAAGACAATGAAATTATATAGATATAATAACGTTTACGGTATAAGGAACGCATGCAATTACCTGTAGTCTTTTTTGACCTAGGGTTCCTTTTCATTCGAAGACGATAAAAATACAATTTTTATGGCTAAGTACATTTATTTCCTATTTAATTTCCACGTAAAAGTCTAACATTATTTATTTAGACTAGTAATGAATGCTTCGCAAAACTGTAAAGAAGGACAAGGCACTGGTAATCATCTGAAATAAAAATAATATTCTGTGTTGTATTTTAATCAATTAATACGAATAAATTTAATATCGAAATTATTTTACGAACGGAACCAAAACACTCAAGCGACAAATTAACGAAACCACTAGCTGTGAGTTGGATTGCTCGTTGAGAACGCATTAATAGGATGTGAACTAGTTTTACCAGCCTGCGGTCTTCACCTGGTGTCGGCACCATATAAGCATATTTCGCTAAGTTTCCGCTCTAAAGGAACATTAAATTAAATCCTCTTTATTATTTAAAATAAGGAAATAATAATCAGCAATTAACATGTTTACTTCAAAGACGAGAACATCGGGAGCCCACTGGCACATGAAAAATTGAGTGCCCAGGAGCAATAGAACTGGTACAAAACGTACCTTGCCTGGATCGTCCTTGAAAAATAAAACTTAGTTTTACTGAAATTTTTAATTTTGATATTATGTCGTTTTTTCGTACCCCGACTAATTCCAGTCCTATCAAGGACATATTGTAGGTTGTGCTTATCAGTTGTACCATAAACAACGATTTAGTCAGTTTTTCCACATTTTTGCAATAGCTAAATATGTTAGATTTCAAATATCTAATACATGATAATGTAGTCTTTAAATTTAAAGATAATAAATTCACGTGATATTTAAAGAAATAAAATATTTGTATAGAATATTATCTCTGTTAGAAATGGCAAATTGAGATCAATTGAAATTCCAAATAATTGATGTATTGATTCCTATTTATTTTGATTGACTTTAATTAAGCTGCAAAGATTTATTTTTTTTTTTTTTTGTATTGACTTCTATAGTATTCAATTGGATTTCTAGTACAAAATTAGGCGGCACAAAGCCCTTAGGAATCCATTGGAATTTCAATTGACCCCAATTGATCACAATTTACCATTTATAAGAGAGTTGTGGAGAACAACTTCTCACTTTCATTTAAGTGAAAAATTTTTCCTCCTATTATTTTTAAACGTAGGTGTTATACAAAGAAAGAAAAATAAAATTTTAGCGCACTCAATGATTTGCTGATGATAGAGAATGCAGCGAGTGAGGGCAAGTGGCCCTGCCTCGCAGTGCAGACCGAGGTTTTCCAGTCGATAGCAAAGGGCGCGGAGACAACCGCAGGCGAGCATAACGAAGAACGGCGGCGCGGTGTCATAGCCGGACACGGAAAAACTCGAGCCCAGGATGCTGACCATCTGTAGCGCCACCGACAGCTCGTACCATGGTGTCTCCTGCACGTCTGCGTAAAACGGGTATGGCAGGATCCTACGTACTGTGCCGTTTGGTTCCGCAGGTGGAGGCGCCAGTTGACTCACCCCCAAGAAGAAGACGCACATCATTAAATTCGAACTCAGGTAAAAGTACATAATCCACAGGCTTTTGCTGATAAAGTCTCTGGGGAAAAAGTTCTTTAAATATGTAACTGACGCTGGAAATTGTGAAAGGTGCGTAGGGTATCTCTATCTGCTTTGCATTTGTAGAAAGAATAAAAATAGCTATTGTTAATTTAAATTACCTACAAATATTTATTTTTTTTGCAAATCTTTAAAAAAAACTTACGAAACTACAATCCTTCGTTCTTGATCGGCAAGTTCAAACCAGAGCTTACGTCCGGTTTCGAGTATCTTGGCAATAAATCTCCGGTGCACAAAGAAGATGACGTATCGCAGGTGGACGCCGCAGAGCCCGATGCACCCAGCGACCATTTCAACGTTGTAGACCTGCTGCCTAGAGAGCGCCACGAACTTCCACACATACATACTGGAGATGAGGCAGTGACTGATATGCATATAAAAGCTCAACAAAACGGTGGGTGAATAATCCAGGCTTCTGCCATCGAACGCCACCAGACCGCATAGCTTTAGCATGAGTATGTGCAACTCCCCCGCGTCGTCCAGGCTCGAGATCAATCCCATGGCTCGGACCGACAACGTCGAATCGACATGGGATGGGATAAGCTGAATATTATTTCATTGAGGGAGGGGCTCTACCAATTCCTTTTATTTCGTCGGTTATTAGCTTACTTATTATCTTAACATTACATTAGCAATTGTTCGCGAAGACACATCAATCTTGGCCTGAATAGTTTATATGTATGATGGTTCGCCCCCCACTTCGTTTTTTCGTTGCTCACGCTCTGCAGTTGCTTTGTAGATGTAGGAGAATCGGTGATTGATAAGAAGAAAGAGAGATATAAAGTTACGCTGCTGTGTTAGACTTTTTATTCGCGAATTACTAATTTTTATTTACAATCTATTAATTTAAACAAAAAAAAAACATTAATTTAATATATAATTTCAAAGTTTGAGATACAACAAAATTTTTATTTTTTTAATTAAATGTCGAAAAATCCTCTGTCAATTCGAATTGAGTCAACTAAAACTTCGGAGGACAGTGAAGAAGGATACAATTCCCTTGACCAGCTGAAAAATAGTAAATAAATATATTCAATACTTTAGAATATCTCATGGTAAAATACTAAAAGATACAAACGGAACCAAATGTTTCCATGGACAAGTTTACGTATCCTCCAGCCTTCATTTGAACTGAATGCTGTGCCCTCATGATGACCATATGCATCAACTTGATTGTCTTCAAATTATAGTCATCGTTTGATTCGGGAATAAAATAAGCACTCTTGAATAAAGCGCCACTCTGTAATTTAAGCGTAAATTTACTGTAATTCATGTTACAATGATGAAATAAATATTATTGTTATTATTATAATGGACTAACTTCGGTTACCAATAGATCAGGAGCCCATTGGCATACGAATAATTGAAACAACATGATTGCGAATACCGTTGCGTACTTGATCTTATCCGGGTCATCCTGATGTAAAATATTTTTGTAATCGTTGAATTACTATAAATATCGGTATTTGAACACCGGGAATATAATTCAATAATATACTAACGTCCACTATTTTCAGTCCTACGAGAGCAATGTTATAAGTCGAACTTAAAAGTTGAACTAAAAATACTGGACTCAGCAGCTGTTCTATTTCTTTGCAAAGTCTAAAGAATAAAGGAAGACTGGCTATAAATTAGACCTAATGTCATATCGGTTAAAATCATGAATTACTATTAAAATAACTAAATTGCTTATAAAGAAGCAATAAAAAACGAATTACTGTTATAAAGTTTCTAAATTAAATATAGATGAAGAGGACTTACGCAATAATATTTTGATGGTAAACGATGCACTTGACGATATCAGCCTCAGAGACTTTGGCCGTTGATTGAAGTAAGTTTAATCTGGTGCAAAGAACGCGAAAATGACCACAAGTAACCATGATGAAGAAGGGTGCGGTACTGTCAACTCCACAGGTGGAGATGCAGATGCCGATCATGCCTAGCATCTGAATGGTCACCGCTGCTGCAAAGTACGCTGAATTCTCGTCGACGTTGGTGTAAAAAACGTAGGGCAAACTTCGATTGAATTTTTCGGCGCTTGTCATCGCGAACAGAGGCAACTGGCTCGCCGTCAGGTAAAATAAGCACATCGCTGCATTTACTAACATGTAGAACTTTGCCAATTTGATGCTTTTTGCGACGAATTTTCTGTTATTAATAAATGGTCTTATTTAATTATGTTATAAAACGCTAATGCACGTATAGCTTGCTTAGATATTTAAAATCAATAGATTCAGTTCCGTTATATCGTTGTGGAGAACGAAGAGATCGTAGTAGGAGATAAAGTGTGTTACATTTCTTCTTTCACATAGCAGGAATAAATTGAGTCACTAAGGTAGGTGAATATCCTTTGGCATTTTTTTTTAATATTTCGCTTTGATCAAAGTCTTACCTTATCAATTCTTCTTCGCTAGTAGTCAACTGTTGCCACATACTCCTTGACTCATCGAGTATGCGGGCAATTTTTCCTCGTCTGATGAACATGAGGAGGTACCGTGCGTGTAGCCCGCAAAGTCCGACGGTCTCGGCTATTGCCTGCACATCGATGTTTTCTGTATTCCCCGTCAGCTGTGTGATAGTACCGCACAAGTACATACTAGATACGATTAGATGACTGCAGTGTACGTAAACAAAGGCCACAATTGTAGGAATGATTTTGAAACCCCCACCCTCA
Organism: Eurytoma adleriae; assembly: GCA_900480045.1. NCBI lineage: Eukaryota > Metazoa > Arthropoda > Insecta > Hymenoptera > Eurytomidae > Eurytoma > Eurytoma adleriae. Next base: position 18,681 of record UXGC01000147.1, read on the forward strand.
AATGTCACCAGACCAGACAACTTCAGTAACACAAGGTGAGTTCGTCCAACAACTCCACTATCCTCTCGCTCGCCTTTTTCCATCATATTTACAATAAAAATAAATTCTACTTTCTTAACTTATCGTGTCCACCATGAAATTCTCACTGATCAGTCTCACAGATCAATGGCAAATGTCACTGTTAATTAACGTGACAGGCGGGGGAAAATGTAATTAAGACGTAAATATTGTATGTATATATGCATAAAAAGTAGGGTAAAGAAATAATTTACATGCGAGTCACTTATTACGAATTAAATTATGCTATAATTATCATCTGAAATTTAAGAAAAAACTTAACTAATGTTAGTTATCAAATAATAATGACTTTGGTATATACAATTTTTTGGATTACTTACGAACATCAAAGCTTTTAGCAGCAGATTTATTGATGATGCATCTGGAGGTTCTCTAACAGTGGCTATCGAGAATTCTGAAAATATTCTGATAAATAAAATATGATCGATTTTGGCAGTAATCAACAAGCCGAAAGAAATCAAATAATATATCACTGTTATTAGTAATGAATTTATAATCTATACACATTATAATTAAATTCGGAAACATCAATACTTATACTCGAAGTATTATTAATTACTACTTCAATAGTAAATAATATAAGGTACCTATTAAAATATAAACTTCAGTGTTTCGAACTAAAAAAGACCAACGGATCAAGTTGTGCTAAGTGTTAGAAGAGCTCGTCTGTCTTGCGCAAACTCTATTTCGGAAATATTATATTTATCGATTCTTCCATACGACAGAATAGACGGCAAAAAATTGCCGGGCAAAAAAATAACGCGAGTCCATGAGAGCGTTCAACCACGCAATTCACGAAATTATGGAAGAAAATAATATGTTCACGTTTACAATAGATACCTATTATTCAAGTTGCAGGTAAGATGTTGTCAATGACATCGTAAATATTTCATACGTAAGAAGACGCGATTATCCGCACAAGCTCAATAATTGAAGAAGTAAAAAAAATATGCTACAGCGAACGTTTGGATGTAATTCAGTTTTCTCAGTCTATGAGTCCAGGAAAACTATAAAACAGAGCTTATTGAATTATCAAGTGCTATTTTGGAACAGTAATGCTTTATACTAATCCGTACCGTGTTTGGCATCAATCGTACACATTGCATTACTATGCAAAATCTTTTTATCTTCTTTCGTTATATAGAGTATTTTAATAACTGTATTTAGTAATCTTACAATTATAATAATGAAAATTGTTCATTCTCTTTTTATAAACTTCTGAAAGTTATTAGTATAATTTTAATTTAACCGGGATCTAATTAAAAAGCTAAAAACAAAAAACAAATAAGGAAGTAGCAATTATTTCTGGGATAATTAGTGCTGGTTTTTGTACCTGCTAATTACTTGCAACTGACGAGGTACACCCAACAATAAGGTAATTGATTTTATTGAACATAATACTGTTGGATTTATCGTTGATTATCGCCGACTTGCACAAACTGACTATTTCTACTGAAAATCCGTAAAGTCGATTTGTAAAGGAAGTAAATGATGAATAGCCCTGCGCTCGGAAAACATCGACTAATGAGGAATATATACGCATACGGATATTCTTACAAAAAAATTATAATTACACTGCACGTGTTTGAAATATAGTAAAACGTAAGAGTCTAAATTTTTGTATACAAGAAATCTGCGTTTGTTAAAACGGTTTTGATAAAATTAGACATTTAGCATGTCGTGGCAATGTTATCGGGCTAGTTGCACTGTTATTCATTGTCATTAGATAACAAATAAAATGCTGCACGAAAAGAATTTTAATTTATGGCACAGTTCTTTCCTCTACGAATTTTATCCAAAAAAGTATTTTCACTATTTTGGTTTAGTTAAGTCGCGCCGGAATTTTGGTGCACGTAATTATAAAAGACAGTTGGATCGTTTTACATCAGATTTTGCAATATTAAATAATGCGATTAAAGTATTCTGGAAACTTTATTTATTGTTATAAACTTCAGTCTACACATCAAAGAAGTCTTGTTATTTTGGTTTAATTAATTGAAACTATTGATGTCTCACATCTGTAGAACATATACGGTCCCTTGAATTTATGTGAACGATGCAAACACAGTGATGTATGACATTGATGTTTTAATAATCTTGAAAAAATAAAAAATCCAAATTAGATAAGAAAATCTACCTCTTTTAAGATGAAAGTGTGAAAAAAAACGATGATTCGAGTGAGAGCTATAATCTCATCGAGCTTATATATAGGCTCCATTTTTTCCAAAACAGTGCGTAATTTTTCACTCGAATAGTCATTTTTTTGAATTTTTCACTCCCTCATAGTCAGCAAAATGTTACAGTCGCAATTAAAGATAAAAAAATATATTACTGCTGCGAAGTTGCTAAAGTTCATAACGTAAATTCCGCCAGCAGTCAATTGACAAGGAGTCAGGCATCGCAGTCTCATAAATCTTAGTAAATTTTGCGCTCTTATGGAAATTTCATACCATTCGTTTGTATACCTGATATTAACATTTATTACTTATTACTCGCTAAATTATTTATTATAGTTTTATATAGAAATAATTAGGCCGTCAGGGACTTACGCGTCTTCAAAAAGACCACCACTAAGGTCAATGAGCTTCTGTCCTGGCCAACTTATGTAAAAGAGGTGAATCAGCAATCCTCCCAAAATAGTGCCATATCTAATCCGTTCCATCACTTCGTCACGTCTTATAATAAGCTAAAATTTTAATTACGATCTAATTATTATAACAGTTATGTTCTAGCCATCAAAAGTTTTTAGACAACTTACTAGAACAGATACAAAACTGCAGTATACCATATTCATTCCCATGAGAATCAGAAACGACTTAGAGTACGACGATTCTAAGAGGTCCGTAAAACTAAAATAAAAATTATTAGTACGAATTGTCAATCTAGACATTTTATCGTTTTCATCAACTGTATGAACAACCGTATAATTTTTTCGTGCAGCTTGATTGTTTCTACAATCATGTGGAAAGGCATATCTTCCTGATGTGACTTTGCTGGTTTTGCAATTAATTTTGTGCATTTTTTCAGGCGAGATCTGCAATCAAAAAGAATAAATTCAAAGAAAACGATTAAATAATCTGACTAAAAGTTTAATGAAGAAAAATTTACTTGATTATGGCAAATAGTCCCAGGCAGTGCTCGATGCACGCTGCGTACGTAGAGTCAACGGTGCTGAAGACGAAGACCGTGGCAATGCAGGCCAAGGAGTCAAAGAGGTAAATCTCAATGTAGTAGGCGTTTTGATCGATGGGAAACTCGCCATGAAGAATGAAGTCGCGAGGTCGCGACTCATTCAGCGGCATGACGATGTTTAAAAATATCGGGGTGATCGGCAATGTGATAAAGAAGAGCAATGCCATCATCATATAGGCTTTAAAACAATACAAAACGAAATTCTTCTTTAAAGCGACATATTATTTTAATTATTTTAACGATATTGTTTCAAAAAAATACTTATGTAGCCGATGGACAGTATCCTTCCCCTTTCTGAATACTCGACAAGGATGTAACGCTCTTGTTCATCTTTTATTGACTGCCAATTTTCAGCTATGTTTTCGTACACTTTGCTTAACTGTACTTTTTAAATGTATCATGCAAGTGCAAATAAAATTCCGTAAATTAATTTATTTTATCCTTACTAATTCTTTAAAAATTAGAATAAATAGACTTTCATCTAAATTTCTTTTAAATAAGAACTATAATATCTTAATCGAAAAAATGCATGTAAATAAATTTTCAAAACCTTTTTTTCTGCTAATATAGTTGTAACCAGCTTCAAAAATATACCGTATATATAACATAAAAGAGCCATATGTTCAATTATCTTATCCATGTGAACACCGAAATTCTTGTGTAAACCATAAAGCTGAATAACAATAATGCACATTAGACAGCGGCGAAAAGGCATGCTCACTTTCTCTAGAGTTAAAACTCACTTGTGGTAATGATGAGATGAATATAAAAAATACGAGGAATATCCTTAAAAATAATTTTTTAATTGCTGATTTCTCGTAGGGCCACAGGCCAAGTTTTGTCATCAGAGTCTTATTTACAATGAAGTAACGACTGTCGTAAATCTCCATGTTTCTAATTTTCTTTTCTCTTACAAGAGATATATTATAGCTTCTGATTTTCACTTTAGATAAAGACAAAGCGAATTTGCGATTGACGCGGGCAATGCGCTCGAGAGCTTTCGTCTACCACCACCCCTTTTCATTCTGTGGTGTATATTCTAATGAAGTAATTTGCCATTCAGCCGGGGTATACGATAAAACTTTCTATAATTTACATAATAAAAAAGGACGACGCAAGGTGTCATTGCGATTATTTGCATGTACTATGAGCAGTCGGTGCATTTTACAAAAGGGAAAAATTATATTTTCTTTGTTTCTCGCTTTCCACTTTTAGAAACGCGCGAAGGGTGCGAAATTTTATGTCAGTCTTCCGGGATTTTAACATGACATATTTATAAAGCGAAATTAAATCATTTTAATTTATTGATATTCATAGGGACGTAAGTCGCGAATGTGCGCAGTTGACGGTTAAAAATGAACTTTCTATTTTAATTTTACTCCAGGCGGTGCATTGCTCCTTCCTTTTGCATAGCCACCCTTCTTCATTGTGTGGCTCTATTAAACAATTTTCCATTCATCGAGTAATAATACTCTAATTAAACAATTTGCCATTCATCGAGAAAGAAGAACCTTTCTATAATTTTTCGTTATAAAAATGATGAAGTGAGCCAGATCGATTATTTGCATTTACAATGAGTAGCTGCTATGTGCATTTTAAATAAGGCGAAATATTATTTTTTCTTTGTTCTCCATCTTGCCTTTGTTAAAATCGTGAGAAGAGATCTTATAATTGCCTTCGAAGAAGATAACAAAAGTGCGCTGAAAATAGACTGTAATAATGATTAAGGTATAGTCAAATAAATGTAATTTTAACTATTTTAATTTTTTATATTGGAACGGATGTGTCATGTTGTCATCGACCCATGGATATAAATATTTCTTTCATTTCCATTTGAATTTGTTTCCCGAGTATCATGCTCTCCAAAAACTTTGTTTGAAATTAACTTAAAATAATTTATCAGTTTAATAAAATCATTAGATATAGCTGGACACTGATAAGCAGTTCAGTTCCAGTTCGACTTTTACAAGTATGCAAGCACGCCACATGATAAATTCCGTAATTCTTTTACAGTTTCTTGAATTATCTACCTGAAATTAACAATCATGTTTGCATTATAGTTATGTGAACCGTAACTGAAGAATTTTGTGCAGTCCCGATTACAGCATCCTGAATGATGATCGGCTGTATCGGCTATATGTGATGCGGATTGATCTGCGTAATTTTGATATACTACAAAATAATAAAGTTAAAAATCCCTTATATTATTCACAGTATTATTATCTACGAAAAATCAACAAGGCATTGTAAACAATAATTCATAAATATTTTATTTATTTAAGAAAATAAAATTTATTTTCTGTAATAAAACGTTTTATACTTTTTGCTAAAATTAATTAAATGTATACATTTTCTTTGTTTACAATTCAGCATCAAGCTGTATTCCATATGACATTAGCATTATTTACAGAAAATTTAGTTGTAAGCAACTTTTAGATTTAATTTTCTTTAAGTATGGTCTATTTCACTCATATTTATTTACAAACCTTTAACTAAATAAAATAAAACTCAACGAAACTAGAATATAAAAAGTATGCTAAATTATCTATAGTGTTTTAGGCATGATGAATTTAGCATTAATGCTTAAAATACTGAATTAACATTTTTTACAAAATTGTCAGTATCAACAAGATCAACAAAATCCTTTACTCCAGCAGGTTTAACAGAGAGACCTATACTAGCTCCGCTCTCATGCCACCTGGCTTTTAAAAGTACACAGCAACCTTTTTCTAAAATAATTAAAGAATTAGAAAAAATAAAACTATTAAATTGTAAAAAAAAATGCAAAATAAAGAAACAATTTCTTACCTAGTTGCCCGCGCTCGTGAGCAGCGGCTAATTGATTAACAACACGGCGCTCAACTTCGTATTTAATGGAACGAGCACCATAGTGAGCATCATAACCATCAGCGAGAACAGAAAGAACTTCACGGTCCCATTTAAGCTCGATTTTATGCCGTTCGCGAGCTCGAATTGCCCAGGCGTCAAGTTCGCGAGCGACCAATTTTATAAGCTCAGCTCTCGAAAAGGGAAGAAAATAAACAATTTCGTTTATTCGACCGAGAAATTCATCACGACGAAAATGTGATTTCAAGATGGGACGAACCTAAAAATAGTTTAATAAACCAATGTAAAACAAGTTTTTTCCTTTCATTGGTCCAAATAATTATACTTACAACTTGATCTTTGAAGTTACGAGAAATCTCAATATTGTCAGGTTCTTGATCTTCGCTTGATTTTTCGTCTAAGCGTTTATTTAAAAGTCGTTCTGCTTCTTCTCGAAGTTGCATAGCATGCTCTGCAATTTCTTCACTGGCAAGATTCGATGTCATTATAAAAATTGCATTTTTACATTCTATTGTTTTTCCTTTTCCATCAGTAAGTCTGCCCTGTAATTATATAATATACGAGTATTAAACAACGTTAAATTCGTGCAGAGCCAGCGCAGTATGAAAAAAAGGGTCAACCTCGTCAAATAATTGTAGCAGTACTGTAAGGACATCAGGATGTGCCTTATCTACTTCATCAAATAATACAACAGCTGATGGAGACTTTCTCAACAATTTTGTCAATTGACCCCCATCATCATGACCAACATATCTTTAATATACACATAAACATTACAACAATAGGACACTAATTAAATTTTTAATCAGTATTAATTAATAAAAATTATTTTACCCAGGAGGTGCGCCGATCAATTTTGCTACTTCATGTTTTTCCTGATATTCTGACATATCTAGTCTGATAAAAGAATCTGGTTTATTTCTGTGTATGTATGCAGCCATTTGCTTCGCTAATTCAGTTTTTCCTATACCAGAGGAACCTAAAAACAAGAATACTAAGGGATGTTCCTCATCAATCCACCCATTTTCTTTTCGTCGAATGGCTAAAAATATTAAAATGAACATTATATGGAGAATTGTTTAAGTTTATTTAAAATCAAGCAATTTTAACTCTGAATTTTTAAAAGCAAATTTGACCATGATTACTTGATGCAACGATGGAAATTGCTCCTTCTTGCCCAACTATGTACTGCTTCAGTCTTTGTTCCAAAGGAAATCTTCGGCGTTCTTCAGCTTCCTATAAAAATAATCAATTTTTATGATAATACAAAATATCAAAAACTATAAAACCTCCATACTTTTTCTTTAATGATTTCATCATATTTTTGAGCATGTTTTATTAACATTTCTTCAATTTCCTTGTCCATGTATGCATAATCTACAGCTCGACGACCAGCTTCATTCTCAATAGTTGGATTTGCACCAGCATCTAATAAAGCTTTGACACAATCTTTGGAACGAGATAAGACAGCGTAATGAAGAGCTGTGAAACCTTTAAATGTCGCTCGAGCAATTAATCGATCGGAAAATTCTTCTTCTCGTTCAGTCAGCACTAAAATATTAGAATAAAATTTTTGTTCATTGAAATTAGATATACTTTTATAATAATAACTTAATAATAAAATTTAAACTTAAAAATATTTAATTACCATCTGAAGGGTGCATTCTCTTTTCCATAGCTGTCTTGTACACATTAACAAAATCATCTCCTGCATTAATATCTGCTCCTCTTTCAATAAGATATTTTATAGCTTCTACTTTTCCATTGATTGCAGCAGTTTGTAGAGCAGTCCAACCTAAAGGATGCCTTTGATTTACATCAATACCATTTTCAAGTGCCTTTGAAATAATTTAAAATATATCATTAATATTATATATATTATATTATTATTTTAGTTTGAGATAATATAAAATAATTGTTAACTACCTTTTTTAAGTCCAGAATATTTCCATATTGTGCAGCTAAAAAAAATCTTCGCTCTAAAAATGATTATAAGCAAGTAGATTAAAATTTACACACATTTAAATTATTAAAATCTAAAATGTACCGTATAATTTATTTGGATTGTCACATAGTGTTATTGCCAAACCAAAACCACCCAAGATAAACCCTAACTTTGAATAATTTTTTCCATTTTTTTCGTCTTCATAATTGTAATCAAAATATTTTCTAAGAGGGACCAAGGATTCGTTAACTACTTGATGTACAGGGCAAACGTTAATGTGCCTGTATTTTAGAGCCACCTCTTGAACATAACCTCTACTCTGAGTTGAGTAGAAACTTGTCAATTTAGTACTGCTTTTCGTGTGTAAAGAATCAAAAATTCCCTCGAGATACTTGGCCCGTTTGGCCAAGTATCGCAATCTTTGGCTGCAAAAGTGTGACATCCTTTGCAGCCCTAGTTATTCGAGTTTTATCTCGTTCGCAGCATTAGACCGGAGCATAAAAAGAATTACGTTACACCGTATAATGTATCAGTAACTAAAGATTTTCATTGCGCTTGACTTTTTCACAACATTGTCACTTGTATTTTCCGAATATTGAATCTTGTCAAACAAAAATTTTGGTTGATTGTCTTCGTTTTTTTCCTTGTGAAATGAAACTGTCGGCGATCAATTGGAAGACTTTCGGAGCAGAACGGCAGACGTGTTGGCGCTAAGTAGTTTATACCTCTTTTTGCACCGGCGGACCGGCCAAATGATGCAATCCGTTGCCTTAAATACAAAACGTTCTAAAGACTTTTATTATTTTACAATTATTAATTTTCTTTTATAATGTTTATCATGCGTTAAGTATAAGTAACATTTATTAATTAAAAATATCCTTAAGTTTTGGAATGTTGAGTCTAATTATATAATATTATTAATGTAATAATCATATATTTGTAGGTTTTATATACTATATTTGATTTATAAATATTTTAATTTTTATATTATATTCATTTAATTAAAATATTTTAGAATATTTCATAATAATTTTGTACTGTTTATAAGTACACAAAAAGTGTAAATTATGCGTTGGGGCGCTGCATATTAAAAAAAGTTAAATACGATAAATGTGTAGGAGATTAACATGTCGAAATTTAAAGTATAGATCAAGCATTCTCGAAGTTCGATTTTATGTAAGTGGTGCACGATAAAAGAATATTCTAGAAGAATTTACGGTGAGGGAAGATAACACTACATATATGCGCGCGCGTTCACTTTTCAAAAAGCACTCCACCACCATGTTTCACGTGGACCAATCGTATTGATCGGTGAGCGCTTGGCCGCCGTTTTCGAATTGAACCACCTAACCTCAAAGCAAGCAGCCTGCGTTATCAGCATTTGTGACAACCGGATACTAAAAAAAAACTAGATTCATCAATAAAAGTTTGAAACTCGCTGTAAAAACACTAAGGGCAGAAAGCCGCGAACGTCCTGTCGATAGAAGAGTGCTAATCTCGGTGCAACCCAACGGAAAATTCCGCGAAGGCACGAGAAGCCTTCCAGAAGCTTCCAGAGCGAGTTAACCGCGAGTGCGCGCGCTGTCCGCGGCCGGCCGCGCCGGAAAGACCGAAGCGCAGCGAGCGCGACTCTCTCAGTTTAGCAGAAAGCGCTCGAAGCGCATAGATCGCCGCCACTTTTTTTACGAAGATCGCGCGTGCAGGCGTGCTTCCAGTTTCGTTTTAGCGTCGATTCTGTGCTAAGACGTTCCAACGGCAGAACCGAAGAACAAACTGCGAAGTAGAAAATTTAAAAAACTCCTGGGATTGATCGAGGTCACAGTCAGTCGAAGCGAGACTCCTAACCTATAAAGCGAAGCTCGGGGACAAGAGTCACCGGCAAGTGCGTGCGGGAAGGAAAAAGAGGAGAGTCATTCCTCATCCATTTTGAGGCATTCGGCCACCGCGTGCAAGGGGCCCAACACGTGTAAGAGTCCCGAAAATTCGCTTCTCGCGAATCACCTGCGTGGGTTCGGTACTCGCCGCGCGAGGAAGTAAAGCGGAGCAACCATGGCCGCAATGTCCGTAATCGGGATCGACTTCGGCAACGACAACTGCTACATCGCCGTCGCCAGAGCCGGAGGCATCGAGACTATCGCTAATGACTACAGTCTCAGAGGCACCCCGTGAGTATATCCCCTTACCCTTGTGCCCTTCCCTTGCTTCTTTGTACTGCTGATCGACAGTGTGTGTGCAACGTCAATCAAACGAATTATCCCGAAGTTTCGTCGAAATACTTTCGTATCCAAACGTGCTGGATTTGAGCTCTAGTTTCTTACAAAAAGTAAGAATTTAGTTGGAAGTACCAAAAATTCAGTGTTGGTAGATAAGATACACCTATCGGTTAACATTGTCTAGACTGGGTCAACGCTCCGGCATTTGTTATATAAAAATGTAAATTTCTGAAGCAGACGCCCTTATACAGTTTCGTAAACAGAAACCTTTAACATACCATTAACAAAACAAGTATAGGACTCAGTCTTATTTCAAGTAATTTAATATTTCATTAATTTTTACTAAATAAAATTTCTTCTTAGCAGGTAATTCAGAATTACTACTTAAATGAACAAAATATTGAATGAAATCTTTATTGTTTGATTGCTCCTTTTTTTGTTTTGCTAAAACTACTTCACCGCTATTTAGCCGAATGTAAATTGAGCCAGGCGCATATCCGGACTTGAATGATTCATTAGAAGCAAAAATGCTTATTGTCACAGAATAATACAGAATAATAATAATTAAATTGAAAAACGAAAAATCCCGCATGAAAATTTGCAGAGCGTCCAGGTGTCTTCCCTCTTGTTTTGGTCATTGCCGTTGACCGAGGACAATTACTCACTGCGGGCGAAAAAAAAGGAGTTGAGCGACAAGATTTTTTGAGATCATCGACGCGCAAGGCTTTACAATCGAAGGCTTAAAAAAGCAAAATAGTGGGAGGATCGGGCACGGATTGCACGGAGATTGTGTCCGGTCGCCTTTTTTCCTCTCTTCGCGCGCGCACACGCACACACGTGGGTTGACAAAAAAGGAAGGCGCGCGCGTCTCTATTTAAAACAAATGACTAATACCTTGTGTACACAAGTGCTTGTGTGCGTCGCGCCTCGGCGACGCTCCTAATTCCGCTCCGATCTGTCGCGCGACTTGCGATACTGCATCGACTATCACTGCGGACATCTGCATTAACGCGACCAATACTTACGTTGCAGGTCATGCGTGGCGTTCAGCGGCAAGAACCGTATCCTCGGCGTCGCCGCCAAGAATCAAATGGTGACCAACATGAAGAACACAATCTACGGGTTCAAACGCCTCCTGGGTAGAAAGTACAACGACCCCTTCGCGCAGAAGGAGCTCCAGTCACTGCCCTACAAAACTTCCCAGCTCACCGACGGTGGAATCGGCATACATGTACGTCTCATCTGGCTAAATTTACTCAGGGAAATGCTCTCTGGTATCTCTTTCATCGCCAAAACCATTGCTACATTTTCCGTACTTCTAAAAGAAACGTTAAAAAGTGGCTTGAGCAAGCTGCATGCCATTTGTGACTGAAATTTTTGCAAGTCAACAAAAAAAACTAAATTTTTTTAATAAATATTGTAAATTCCTCTCATTGTCAGTAAAAACTAAACATTTATTTTACAGATTTTTTGTTATAAGTATTTACTTCGAACTATTATTAAGTTCAATTATTACTAGTTAATATGCTTCTTTCAGTCAAACATTCTATTGTCCTGAGTAAAATGTTGTGTAAATATTTTTCAACATATTTGTTTACATGAATTTTGACTTTTTTTTTATAAAAATAAAAAGAAATGTAAGCTTTACTTTCAATCAGAAAGAAATCATCAGACAGCTTTTTGACTTGTGGATGTATATGACTCCGGATGTAAAGTAACTGAATTATTGGCCGTCGGCCAGTTTTATTCGTTAAACGCGACTGCGTTGAGCGACTGGCTTAATGAAATTAACTTTCTCGTAGGTGCAATATCTGCACGAGGAGCACGTGTTCACACCGGAGCAGATTACAGCGATGCTGTTCACGAAGCTGAAGGATATCTCGGTGAACGCGCTGCAAACGGCTGTGAACGACTGCGTGATATCCGTTCCATCGTACTTCACACAGGCCGAGCGACAATCGCTGTTGGACGCTGCGCGAATTGCCGGTCTCAATGTCCTGCGCCTCTTCAACGAGACCACCGCGACAGCACTCACTTACGGCATCTACAAGCAGGACTTGCCAGCACCCGACGCAGCGCCCCGCAACGTTGTTTTTGTCGACTGCGGTTACGCCAGCCTTCAAGTCTCCATCTGTGCCTTCCACAAAGGCAAGCTAAAGGTTAGTCAAATTTTTCTTTAATGGAACCTTTAAAAAGAAAAATAACGATGTTATGAATTTTACTTACTGACATATTTTTTCGTTTTACAGATGCTGGCTAGTGCGGCAGACACTCAGGTAGGAGGCAGAGAAATAGACGCCATTCTCGCAAATCATTTCTGTAAGGACTTCCAAGCGCGCTACAAGATCGATGCGCGAAGCAATGTTCGAGCCTACGTACGACTACTGAGCGAAGTGGAAAAGCTGAAGAAGCAAATGTCGGCAAATTCAACCAAATTGCCCATCAACATTGAATGTTTCATGGAGGAGAAAGATGTACATGGAGATTTGCAAAGGGCGGATATGGAAGCCATGTGTGCACACCTCTTTAAGCGCGTTGAAAATACGCTGAAACAATGTTTAGCACAGTCTAGTAAGCACTAATGTTACTTTTGTAATTAAAATTACAATTTTTAAAAAGAACTTTTAATTGTTAACGTCCACCTTTATATTCAATTTCAGAACTTAAATTGGACGAGATTCATTCAGTAGAGCTTGCTGGGGGTTCTAGTAGAGTTCCAGCCATTAAGAAACTGATTGAAGACGTGTTTGGCAAAACATGCTCCACTACTCTCAATCAGGATGAAGCAGTAGCACGTGGGTGTGCTCTGCAATGTGCAATGCTAAGCCCTGCCGTCAGGGTCCGCGAATTCGCTGTTACAGATATTCAACCCTACCCTATCAAACTTACTTGGGATGCCAGTCAAGGAGAAGCAGGGTAGGTTTTTTTACCAGTAATATATTATGCTACAAGGGAAATAAAGAAACAATGGTCGCAAAGCGCATAGATATTGCCTCCCGAGCCGAAGGCGAGGGTGACAATCATGCGACTTAAAGCATTCTTTCTTTTTTTCCGTAGTAGATATACGATTTTTTTACATACCCACGCCGAAATGGCTATTTTTTCATTCCCGCGCCGGGATAAAAATATGCACTTTTGGCGAGGGTATGTAAAAAAAATGATATTGCATTTTAAACATTCATATTTGAACGAATTTGGACATTTTACAGAGAAATGGAAGTCTTTGAACAAAATCATGCTATTCCATTTTCTAAAATGTTGACATTCTATCGGTCAAGTCCATTTACTTTAACTGCCAGTTATAGTGTTCAACCTCCAGGATATCCATCAACTAGTATCGGTAAAATACTGTTTTTTATTTTACTAAATTAAAGTATTGCACAGTTAATCACTAATTCTAACAATTTTACTTTTTAGGTACATTCACCATTAAAGATGTAAAACCGAATAAAGAGGGAGAATCATCAAAAGTAAAGGTTAAAGTAAGAATAAATCTTAATGGAATTTTGACAATAGCATCTGCTTCTTTGGTTGAGAAACGTGAACCTACTCAACAAGAAAAGGAAGAAGAACAAGAGCAGCAGCAACAAGAAAACATGAATGTGGAACAGCAGCAGGAGAAGAAAGACAAAGCAGATCAAGATGCAGAGGCAAAGGAACCACCAGCACCTGAGGTATAATATTCTTTAAAACTAACATACTATAACAACAAACTTTATCTCCACATTTGCATCCTTACAAGTATTATTTCAAAGTATAAGCACAAATATTATTAACATTAACAAAAAAAGGTTATGACTAATGAATCAGTATTGCATTTCAATGAAATTTTTTTTTCCTTAATTTATTAGCATTTTCAATCTGCATTATTAATTTATGTTATACTAAGAGGATAGACACAACAATTTTGCATGTTAAATTCACACAAATTATAATGCACGTAGATTAGCAGAGCAGATACGTAAAGAAGAAATCTGTGTGTCTCTGTTAAAATCTAGGTGAAAATGGATAAGATGCGGCGAGGATCAGATGACGAAAACGAAGCCAAAAGCTCATCCTACTCCAGGATAAAGACTGCTCTATCTTGGTTCAGCTCGGTACGCGACACATACTTATAGCTACTTACTTGGACCCATACGCGTACACACTTTTCTCGAGATTAATTAAATTTTATTTTTTATATTTATAATATTTAGAAACGCTATCCACATATTTGCGTTTAATTTCACTTATCTATTTACTTTTCTTTTTCTCTTCAATAGAATCATAAAGTAAAGGTAATCCTATTTTAGTTTCTGAAATATTATTAAAATTCATTAGAACATGACTATAATAATAATTAATTAAACATCATAGAGAAAAAGAAAAAAAAAACGTATATCGCACAGTTAATAAATATTTTTACATCTGAAAATAGTAAAAATCTATAAATAAGATAATCCTAATATAGAAAAATCGCGATGTTAGTGATAAAGTAGCAAAATCAAATTTTTGTAATGTTTTAATGATTGAAGTTTAATGTCTAAATGTAAATCTAATGCTATTTAAAAATCGAATTTTTTGATTTTGTTATATTTTTATTAATAATTACTTTTTAGTTTAACACTTTTTTACATTTTTATCCAGAGCCAAGTCGGAAGAATATTTACAATAATACTTTTTTATTATTTGATATTCTAAATCCAAAAACAAAATTAATATTTGTAAATATATTTGAGAATCCTGTTGACAATAGATAATAAGTATTAGCCAGTTTTTATTTCTAATTTTGCTTGGCTTATTCATTTATCATTAGAACTAGTTTCACACTATCATCTGTGAATCATGAAGTGAAAATTGCTAATACTGAAAGTACTAGTCTTATCCATTAACTATTTTCATGTTGCTTCAAAAAATTTCGACTAGGAATAATAATTTGTAATGCATATGGGTCCAAGATAAAGTTGTGTCACGTCGTGCTGTTTTATTCTATTCATATAAAATACTCTCCAAATGAAATGTGTCAACCACTTTGACAAAATCCAAACAATTATAGACTGTATTACTTCTATTGGCTCTCAATTATTTTTTTTACAATTTTATTTTACTGCTTATTTCTTTTACTTTTAATTTCACTTCTTATATTTTTAGATAGCATTATTTTTACTAATAATAACCAGATCTTCTAGAAATGCTTCTTCGATTATTATGTAAAAGAATATTGAGATCATCATCATGGTGTTAATATTTAATTCATTCATTTACATTTAGTCTACTTTTCTGTTTCTAATAACTAAGCTATTATTTTACACATGACTTACTTTGTATATGATCTAACCAAGAATACCTTTCCCAATGTTTTTAATATTTAAAATAACAAATACTTTTTTAATTATTATAAGCGTCATTAAAATAATGAGTTCGATTTATTATGTTTTCAGGGAGATGAAAAAGGAGATGAAGGCAAAGGTAAAGTTAAAGTTCGCCACATTGATCTTCCTATCGAAGTTCGTGGTTACGGTTTATCACAAAAAGATCTAGATAATGCTTTGGAGAAAGAGGTAAAAAAACACATTATTTAATTTATTATTCCATTCAAAACAAAGAAAATACTTAATAATCACAATTGTTTTATTTTTAGTGCAAAATGGTAGCAGAAGACAGGCAAGAGAAGGAGCGCGTGGATGCACGAAACGCCCTCGAAGAGTATGTATACGACCTGCGGTCGAAGATCTCAGACGAGGACCAACTGGCTACTTTCATAGTCGAGACGGATCGGGAAGCTCTTTGTCGAACTCTTGATGATACCGAAAATTGGTTATATGAGGAGGGTGAGGAGTGTCAGCGACAGATTTACTCTGACAGATTAGTGCGACTGAGGGTATGAACTTTGATATTAAATAATGTATTTTTTTACATTAAATGTCTAATTTTCAAACGCAATTTTTTAGTCTCAAGGAGAACCGATAAAGGATTTAAAGCATGAATACGAAAGTCGAGGTCCGGCATTGGATGAGTTCGCCGGTGCTCTTCAAGTAGCTAGGAAACACGTTGATCAGATCCTCGCCTCGAGAAACAAGGACGATAAGTATGATCATATTACTGACGAAGAGATTAAGAACGTCGCGCGAACGATACAAGAGAAATGGACGTGGCTTGAAGAAAAACGCGTGCAGCTCAATCAAACCCCACGAACACAACAGCCACCTATCTTTGTTAACCAGATCCGTCAAGAAAAACAGGTAATATTAATTTGAAATAAATGTCAATGAAGGTTAATTATAAATATTAAATTGTTTCATTTTTTTAATTTAACACTGTTTTAATTATTTTTTTTATTTTCAGTCGCTTGACAGTTCTATTAATCCAATTCTAAATAAGCCTAAGCCTAAAGTGGAACCACCAAAAGAAGAGAAGAAAGACAAATCTAGCGACAACAAAAACAGTCAGCAAAACAGCCAACACAATCAA
Organism: Eurytoma adleriae; assembly: GCA_900480045.1. Taxonomy (NCBI): domain Eukaryota; kingdom Metazoa; phylum Arthropoda; class Insecta; order Hymenoptera; family Eurytomidae; genus Eurytoma; species Eurytoma adleriae. The sequence goes on from UXGC01000147.1 coordinate 35,406, forward strand.
AACAACCAGTCGGGTAATGAGGAAAAAATGGATGTAGATTCAGCGTCGGGAGATGCCGAATAATAAACGGTTGTCATGTAACAACCCACGTTCTATGAATAATATAAATATAAACTATTTAAAGAATGAAGTACCGATGTACGATTATCGAAGACTTTAGATAAACCGCGAGCTCATCTGTTGTCACTTCCATCACAAAAACGCTTGCATATGTGATGTCGAAGAGGAAAAAAAATATGTCGTGAAAGATTTAGCAATTATTTTCGTTTCCTCGATACCTCATTTTTTTAGTGTATTTATAAATTTTTGTTAATTTCTTTTCTCATTTAGGACATCTTCTATTGCCTTAGGAGCTAAATACCTTTCTATTTTAACATTTTTTATTAACCTTAATAATTTTCATAAAAGTATCAAGCCTAAATATTATTTTTATATGACAAACGAAAAATTAATTAAATGACGCTTTGCTAGTTTCATTAAATAGTTTATCACATTTTTATACAATTCAAATTTTGATTTTAGTAGTATTATTTACGTAATCATTTTTATGAAATTATTAAGATTAATAAATATGTAAAATGTGTGAATAAAAAGGTAGACAATATAAATTTTATCCTAGTATTCACAGGCTCGTACAAGATTTTGTTAATAAGTAATTTAAAAAATTTAAATAGAAGCGAGTGCACAGAAATCTCGGGGAATATTGAGAAAAGGTACTCGATTTCTTTATTTGATCATTCATGTGGTTTTCTTTTTTTTTTTTTAATTTAAAAAAAATAATTGCTAATGATCAATACTTAATATTGGCTTTATATTTCGTACTCATTAGATAGTAACTTGCGATGAATGCATCTTATCGTAGCATAGGTATCAGTTTTGTCATTGAAAATTGTAAGACAATTGATGGCGAAGTATGCAAGAATAAAATTACATTCAGTAGACAGAGGAATGTCTGTACAGCTAACACTAACTGGTGATTATTGTATCGGTGCCTTTGAAAGGATGATGCGTTTCTGTCCCTGTACTTATGAGCGAGACGAGTAATCCTTCGAAGAGCACCAGATGCTCCAAAAGCTAGGTAGTGAGAGAGAGTGAGAGAGAGAGAAAGAGATAGAGAGAGTGATAGAGCAAACAAGCCAGAAAAGGTAAATTGTACATAATTGTAATCCTATGTAAAAGTCTACACTTATAAATACAATATAAACTATATATTTCTATATATAACTATGGTTATGTACAAAAACGTAGATTATCAACAGTGCAGTTTACTCATAAATTATTAATTTAATTTTTTTAGAAGTTAAAGCGAAAACAATTGGGTACAATTTATCTTCATGGGTATTTCAAATTTTAACAATCCTAGGAAAGACACGATGTGTAAGATGGGAAGTCTTTAAAAGAATCAAGGAATAAATTATAGTGTGACAATTGAAAGTAGACCTTAAATTAAAGCTAAATTAAAAATTGAATTAAGTAATGACTTAGGGTAATATCGCTGGCGATTTTATGTATTTAACAGTGCATAATATAAATTTCTTTTCTTCATTCCATCGGTTTCCCAGCCTAGCAGGGCCAAAATAATGTCGCGTTTAAATGATGTGATGCATTTATGGTTACTTAAACAAAATCGCAAATAATCACAAAAAAGGAGGAAAAGTAAAAAAAAATGGAAAGCTTAACAGAAATATTGTCACGAATTTATTATTATATCCGAACCCATCCACATTTTTACACAAAATATGCAATAAATTCACATACTATAAACATGTAGGTATTGTGCTATTTTCTGATAAAATAGAAGTTATACTTTTATGGTCATATTCAACATAAATTATAATTGCATATTGCTTTAGGTATGTACGAATGTTAAACAGTGGTGTAATATATACAATTTTTTTTCGACATGGATTTTATGAAAACTGTCTTAAGTGAACATGATCATAGTAAAAAATTATTTGAATCTGCGCTCCTTTTTTCATCATCATAATAAGCCGTATTTTTTTCTTTCTCATTTCCACAGTTATTAGTTCGTTCAATAATTTTGTTTATTTTTATTTAAAACATTTTATGGAATTTGATATACCATGGATATGTAATAAAAAATCTATTGTCAATGTATAATGAATAGAGCTTATCTTAATATAAAAAAATTTGTTCTATTTCATAAGATAGAGAAGTTATTTTCTTACAATTATTTCTTATATTGTTAGCTCCAATAAAAACTAGCAGATTTTAGACTTTAAAAAATTAGCCTTATTTCATTATGAACAATAATTTTATGAAATTAAAAAAGCTATCTGTAAAATTACTTTATAATATTAATTTGTAATAATATTCTGATGTTAATAAGTAAATTATTTCAATTAATAGAAATGCACTGTTGTTTTGTTAAATTAAAAACAAAAATATTTTTTCTAAAATATTAAAAATGCTAATTTTTAAGGACAATGATATTAAGTTTTTCAGTATATTAATACAATTAGTTCAATTGTAAAAAAATAATATTTAATCTGCTTTAGTTGGAGCTTTAGATGGAGTATCAAAATATGCTCTGTATATAAATGCTGCAAGTGCCAGGTGCAACACGAGAATTGCTACACCAGCAGAATAGACATTACTCGCTACTGTGCTGAGGCCAAAGAGCCCTGAAATATAAAATTTTAGTTAGTATTATTTTACAAGCTATTGAAATTATGAATTAAATCAGTATTTCTTACCATCAAAAATAATAACTTTACTAGTAAAAAATGCTATTACTGGAAATGCTATAATTACTATGCAGTGCAGTAAAACTGTTTTAAATACTTGAATTTCAGGTTGCTCCTATAATAAAATGACATAAACCGGTAAATAATGTTAAATAATATTTTGAAAGTCAATATAATAACAATAAAAAGCAGGAAAACAAATTTTTATTAAACTGTAAATCAATTTTAGATAAATAAATTATTTTGAAATTTCATACCTTCTGTCCAATCATATTTACTTCTTTTGTTATTAAAGTTATGAAAAGTATAAAAAGGAAAATTAACGTTCCAGTAGTACAGCTATGTTAATATTTATAACTACTTTAACAACAATCACATAACCAATAAAAATATTTTACTTTGAAGAAAAGAAATATAATAATTTAGTTTTTATTTGAAAATTTTCAATATTTTCAGAAAAAATGATATTTTATTTTCTATTCATTTTTTGTTATTATATATTACTTTTCACTACTGCTGAATACAAAACGTGTAAACTCAGGTATATTTTTTTGTTCTACTTTCAGATTGTCACCGGTACAAACGGACGCACCCATTACCATTGCAACAGTCACGCCATCTATATTTCGTCTACGCTGGACGAACTCTCGCAGGCGGGCGCTCACCGGCCCGCGGTCGGGCCGTCGGGGCGATAGCGCGATAGGGCGTCGATTCAACCCGGGAGCCCGGCGATCCAGCTTATGTTTCCCCGGTGCTCCACATGGTGAACATATTATAACCGGTGAGATGAAATTAATTTATTAATATTGGGATCCGACAGCATTATGGACAGCTTGTAGAATGTAGCTGGAGAATCCATCGGGGAGGCTTATATGTTTTTTTGCGAATACTGTAAAGCTCTACATAAAAGTATGAAACCGTATATATAGCTGAAACAAATTCATTATAAAAATGTTTTCACATTAAAAATCAGAAAATATGAAAATGGCTACTTTAGTATGGTTTTGCTGTCTTCGGATATAAACGCAAAAACTACATTGTTAAACGTAATACAGTTATTCTAATTTTTTGCTAGTGCACCAATTGTAGAAATTCTGTTGACATTCGCTTCGTATACACAAATTATACTTTATTCTACAGGTTTTAGATATTTCCAGTATTGACGTACCCTATAGCGAAAATTACAAAATGCACTGCACAAACGTGAGAAAATGCAGTAAATATATAATGAAGGTGAATTCGGATCGCGGACTCACAATAATCCGCAATACGGTAAAGAAGGCAGAAAGAAATCTGCTAATAAAGATGTTATAGGCGTTCAAAAAAAGAAGAATAAAGGAAAATATTAGGTAAAATAACTTTGATAAAACTTTTATCAATTATTATGGATTATGCATTAATAAATAAATTAATAATTTAAGATAATAGAGATTAAAAAAAAGGAAAATATGTTTCTGATTTCGGAAACATTTGAGAAAAGTGATGATGGATTTAAGAGAGACAATAAATGTACCTTATAATGTACCTACATATAATCAAATTCACCAGCTTTTGATTTAAAACTTGTACAACAGAAAGAAATTAATTAAATTCAGAAGAAGATGGTTTAATAGAGGACTTATACTTCTGTCACTGATCAAGAAAATTAAGATAAAGAACATAAAAACAAGCAATGACTGACAAAAATGAAAATGGGGTAAGGCAAAGAAAAAGATAAAAAAATGAGTTTGATATTTAATTTCTTTTTGCTAAATATTTAAAAAATTTTTAATGTTTTCAGAAAGAACCAAAAGAAAAATGGCTTTGTTTGATCAAGTAATATTGAATGTATAATGATAGAAAATTTAAAGGTGACAAAATAAACAGCTTAGGTAATACCTTGTAATTCATCTGATACTTTGAAACCAAAAATTCAAAATTTGAAAGAATCTGTAAATCATAAAAGTTCTTTTACTCAATAAAAAATTGATGTAGTGAATCTGGAGTAATGCTGCCACCAAGTGACTCCTTGTGGGTAAGTCTGAAACAAAAGATTTTCCAGAAGTTCAAATCTAAAAAAAGTTTTCTGTACGAAAAGTTCTTATAATGATAAAAATATTGAAGGACATAACCATATAAGTTAAAAAATTAAAAAAAAACTATATTTTTAATAATAGCTCATAATCATATTAGCGGTTTTAAAATGACAACTAAATTACAAAGTTATTTTTTAAATCTAGGAGTGAGATATAATTTTATAAAAAGTTGCAAAAGATAATGTAAAAAAGTGGTTGATCATTAAAATTATAATATTTAGTATTTAAATGTTTGTGATGTATTTGTAAAGCTTACTATCATATTATATAAAGTGAAAAGATCAAAATAGTTTGTGTAATTAAAAGGCAGTATTAACTATTACAAAATTGCAAAACTAAATATTTTTAAATCTTGTACTTACAACTTAGCATTATCTGCTATTGATTTGTCATTTATTCTACGAACTGGGGAACCTTTGTAATGTTTATGTATAGATATCAATAAGATAGTTTATGTGTACTTCAAATGTGGAATAACTGATTTATAACTCTTGTCAAGCTTAACTTCATATTTATTGATAAAAATTGCAATATAAAAGTTTTAAATAAACAAAATGGCAACTAATGGGATTCCTGATCCAAAGTGTACGAAAACTGCGGAGAAAATGGTTATTTTATTAAGTATTCTATCAAAAATTACTTAATTGCGATTTTAATAACAAAATAATAAAATGTTTGTAGTTTTCAAATGAAATCCAACCAATAGTGACAACATTGAGTGTAAAACTGGTTAAGTAAGTAATTAATTAGATTTAATTAAACTTATATTATTCCAATATAGAGATTTAAAAAGATTTTGTTTGCACCTTAGTATCTCGATTTTGATCATAAATAAAATGTATTTACATAGAGAACATAACAAACAATGTACCAATTCAAATTAAAAATGAAAGTATACAACTGTAACAAATACTTTCTAAAAACTCTTGTAAAACTTTTAACTTTGTTAAAATCTGTGAGTGCAGGAATACAAAAAAGCAGGTGCACATAATGCAGTTTCATAATGCGGCACAGCAGGTGAAGTTTGCCGACTGGAAGCGAGCGCGACTGCGGCGGGAGAATAATTTTTCTTTATACCGGTATCATATCAGTGATGAGCCAAAATTCGGTGGTGGCTCGACTTTCGGCCGGGCAGCACGCGAGGAGGCACGAAATCGCCGGGCCGTCCGAAAATATAAGCCTGAGAATCAACCCTGGATCCTCACGACCACCAGTACCGACGACAAAAAACGTGATAAAGATAAGTCCTTTAAGGGAGTCCGCGAGGGCGGCGTCGGCGAACACTCCAAATATTACATTTTTGTACTGAACGCCGACGGAAAAAGTATTTCCGCCTATCCTATCCAAGACTGGTTAGTATACTAGTGAGCAGTTAGACTGTCTGCGTTTTCGTTAATTCAATTAAGTATAGGTGTTTCTTCAAAATTTAACTGGAAATTTTTTCGAGTTCGCAGAAATAATTGTTTTTAAAAATCAAATGCAAGATTTTAAAAGTGATTTCAAAGCTATATAAACAGAGCAGGCACAACCTGCGTTAAATTCAGATATCTTATTTTGTTGATCAGAAAAGTTAAAATTTCTAAATTTTTCCAAGTAAAATTGTCATATTATTAAATTTACGTACTTATTATTTGGCTATTTAGTTATTTTCACCACGGGTATCGTTTTTTAAACTAAATTTGTTAAAATTTTCAGGTACAAATTTCGTCCTATCCATACGTATAAGACACTTACCGATGACGAAGCAGAAGAGGAGTTCATGCGCCGCCATCAGCGACTGAATTACTTTTCATTGATGGCGCAAATACGTCTTCGGAACGAGGAAGAAAATAATGACGCTAAACTTCAGGCAAATACAGTGACGAAATCAATTAAAGATTTAAAAATTTCAGAGATTGATGACTGGATTAGTAGTGATGAAGATGACAACGATTCCGATGCGGACAACAATCAGTCCGATAATGATAAGGACAAGAAGAAAAAGAAGAAAGGTATACAAAGTAATATCATATTCGATCCAATCTCGTTTTATAAACTATTGTTACTTAATTCTAGATTTAATTATTGATTAATAATTACTAATTAATTTCTGATAGACTTTAACTAATTTGTAATAGTAAATTTATAAATATTATTCTTAATTATAAATGTCGATTTTTTTATCTCTACAGATAGAAATAATTGTAATGAACTTATATTACTTTCGAGTATTTTTTTAAATTAGCCAATTTAAAAAAGAAGAATGAGCCGGACAATGAGGCTTTCGAAGAGAGCGATGACGGAGACGAGGAAGGTCGCGAATGCGAATACATCACTGATTCCTCTGTCTCGGAGTCGGAGCTGGAGCAGCAGAAAGAAGAAGGATCCAAATCTGTAGCTGAGGAAACCGGCTTGAAAAATCTCCTCAGCTCCGACTCCGAATCTCACGATGACGAAAACGAGGATGAATCTAGTGACGAGCGCAAGGTACGTAAGGACAGACGTAGACCGGTGAGCGCATGGAAAAATTAGCCTCGTCTCTCGAATCTCGATGCGCGATCTATCACTGATGCCTCGCGTAACATTTAGGACAAGGAGAAACCGGCTTGCGGTGCCGATAAGAGCGTCAATCTTCAGGGCACGGAAAAAGAAAATAAGAGCGCTGGCTCTAATTTATTGAGCGTTACCAAGGACAAGATCGTCGGGAAAGACGAGGCCAAGTTCCAGAAAAGAACAATGAGCGTATCGTCGGATGAGGTGCAGACCAAGCGATTCAAATCAGCTTCCGCATTTTATAAATCTTCATACATTTCTGGAGCAAGGTATATAAAGTCGACCATAACGAAAAAAAGCACGTTTCAATTTCTCATTTCAAACGCTTTGCTAAGACAATCACATGTTACAAAGTTGCGACAATCAGTACATTACTTAAATTTCTCCAAAGAAAAATATTTTTGCAAGTTCCCGCGAAAAAATACGTTTTACTTTACTAAAATACTCATACTTTTTTTTCACGATAAAATACTCTTTTGATGCAAAAGTTGAAATGTGCACTGCTGAATTTCCACTTTTCTTTACATAACACTTGCACATTAGACATTCGTTTCTTCTTTATTTAGTGAATCTGGAATTAACATTGAAGCTGTATCGAAATACTTGAAACGTAAGCCTATGACTTTGGTGGATTTGTTAAAAAAGTTCAAAATGAAGAAAAAAGGTCTCAAAACGGAAGAGGTCGGGCGGATTTTAGTACTTACCTTAGAAAAAATCAAGCTCAACAAGAAACAAATCAACGGCGTCACTTACTATTCTATATAAATTTTTAGTTTAATTTTTAACTTAAAATTACTCTAGTCAAATTTTAATTTTTATTCTTATTTTTAAGATTATATGTTCTGGAAGATTCAAGATAGACCAACCATAAAATCATATAGTTATCTGCCAAAAAGAAACCGAAATATAACAAGAACACTTTATTGTAGTAGGAAGTAAATAAAAATTCCTCTTTGATAAATACCTCTTAATCGTATGATTTTTTTAGTATCTTCAATGAATAATAAAACTTTCGCAATAAGAATCAAGCATAATTTGTGCCATGATTAGATTAGAAAAGGAATTATAGCATTAAAAATATCCGCTCTTGCGTGTATAGATAAATCGCCAGTTAATTAATTAAACGATTATTTAGACATTATCAACGATGTTCCCATCGACACTACAAAAATATTTGTCAAGATGAGATCAGTATAAGAGAATTTTATTAAAAAGAAGACTTGATAAACAGTGCATCCATCATAGGAATAAATCTACCAACAGCTATAACTCTGGTAGGGTGTGTAGTGAACTGTTATCAAAAAATTCTGGATCCACAGCGGAACTTTCCCGATAAGTGAGCGGATGCGTGTGAAGAAGAAGAAGAAGAAGGAAAATAGGAAAACACGCGGTCAGCTAGCAGAGAGGCGAAGAACAAGAACGAAGCCGAACGGGAGAGGTAACCCGATAAGGTGTGCCTCCGCTGGCGATAAGGACTTATGGAAAGATCAGAGATAGCTATCGAGGGAGGAGAGAGCCGCGGCTCTCGCTATCAGCGATTTGGGAACACTCCTCTCTGACCCTATGACACCGAAGTATCTTCTTCGACAAAGCTGGCGCAAGCCCCGGAGTTCTCATCCGACGCTCGCTAGCGCGGGACGTACTTCACCTCCTCGAATTAGGCAAGCAAGCGCAAGTGCTTACATGTCGCAAGGGAATCTGTTTGCTAGCGAGACTGATTTTTCGTACATGCACCGATGAGTGTTATGCGAGGCTACGGGTCGCCCCGGCTTTACAAGTCGTGGCTGACCAAACGAAATTATCCCACGGAGATTTCCCAATTGCTGATTAATCCATGCCGTACTATAACTGTAAGTTTTATTGATATTTTATTCATAACGCAACTTCCAATTTCATTTACTTTTATTTTTGTTTTTAATGTTATTCGCCGGCTGTTTTCCTTTAACATTTAAGATTCCCTTTTTTTTGTTTACATTGAGAGTAAAACGAATTTAAGAAATTGTTATAGATTATTTTACTATAATATTTTATTATCGCTGCGTCGGTAATTAAAAGTTTTTAATCAGCACTTTTTCATATTATTAATGAAATACAATTTGAATGTTAATATCTTTTATTTGTTTATGATATCGCATCAGAACAATGCAAATTTTTCCTTGACCGTGTTTTTAGTACTGTAAGTAATTTAACAACATTTATATTCACATCTTAAATCATTTGAATGATTTTGAGATTTGCAAATTCAGCAGCAAGCGTATTCATCTACATAAAAAAAATTAAAAAAGAATAAATCACTAATAATTACTATCATTGAAAAAAAAAAAATTATTTTTTAAATACACTTTTGTGATCATTCATCGATAATTTAGCACCACAAAAATTTATCAGAAAAACTGTTTAATTGTCTTACCTTGTCCTGACAACTAGAAGTAACAAGCAATTAATCAAAATAAAAGCAATCGGAATAACTCTGAATCTGGTCTATGTACACGCGCAAGATTTTATCTTTTCTTATCTCATTTGGCGAGTGTTGCAAACAATCATTGCTACGTATACCCACGCGAGAATTTTTTATCAATCTGCATACATAAACAGGGATAACAGCGCTGATTCGCAGCCAGTAAAAAAGTTAATCAACTCTATGGAAAATGGTAAATATATCACACAATACGAAAATATGGAAATATCCGCGTCGATTTGTTATTGATGTTAAAATAGTTTCCCGACAAACAATCTACTCGAGCTTATCAGTTCGTTTACTCTTACTTCTTATTTCAGACTGCGAAAGAGAAGGAGTTGCTGAAGAAATATGAGGTAAATATGATTGACGCTGCGTGCGTAAGTATGAAAAAGAAAAAAAGAAAAAAAGAAAGTCGTACTGAGGGAGCAATCGAGCATTTTCAGCAAAGCCTGCGGGGTAAGGTGATAGCCATCAGGCGGGAGGACCAGTCGGTATGGGAGCGGCGGGCGCCGATGGCGCCAACGAACGTGCGCCGGCTGGTGCGCGCGGGTGTGAAGGTGATCGTGCAACCGAGCAATCGGCGGGCGTACCCGGCGCGCAACTACCTGGCGGCAGGCGCCTCGGTCCAGGAGGACATTAGCAGCGCCTCGGTGATCTTTGGCGTGAAGCAGGTGCCGATCGACCAGCTGATCCCCAACAAGACCTACTGCTTCTTCTCGCATACGATCAAGGCGCAGGAGTCGAACATGCCGATGCTGGACGCCATCCTGGACAAGAACATCCGACTGCTGGACTACGAGAAGCTGACCGACGACAATGGCCAGCGGCTGGTGGCCTTCGGCAAGTACGCAGGGGTTGCCGGCATGGTGAATATCCTGCACGGCCTGGGGCTAAGGCTGCTGGCGCTTGGTCACCACACGCCGTTCATGCACATCGGCCCGGCGCACAACTATCGGAGCTCAGGAATGGCGAGGCAGGCGATCAGGGACGCGGGCTACGAGATCGCGCTGGGCGCGATGCCAAAGTCCATCGGGCCGCTGACCTTCGTCTTCACGGGGAGCGGCAACGTCAGCCAGGGAGGCCAGGAGGTCTTCCAGGAGCTGCCGCACGAGTACGTGCCGCCGGAGATGCTGCGCAAGGTGGCGGAGCATGGGGACACCACCAAGATTTACGCCTGTGAGGTGCGACGCAGGCATCATCTGGAGAGGAAGGACGGAGGTGGCTTCGATCCCGAGGAATACGATCAACACCCGGAGAGGTACATCTCAACCTTCAGCAAGAAGATCGCCCCGTACGCTTCGGTCATTATCAATGGGATTTACTGGGCGGTCGACTCGCCCAAGCTACTTACCATTCCCGACGCAAAGAACTTGCTCAGGCCGGCGTACACACCCTGGCTGCCCATCAGCGTTGGTGCACCAGCTCTGCCACATCGCATGCTCGCTATCTGCGACATCTCCGCGGATCCTGGTGGTAGCATTGAGTGCGTATCTTATAATCACAGTCTTATTTTAAGTATACACCTTACGACTTAGGGACTTCTTCTCGGACTTCTTCCTACGCTCTGTTCAAAATGTTTCGTTTTACTGATTATCTACTTAAATTAAAGTACACTTTAATAATACAAAATGGTAATATTTGATTCACATTTAGCTTTGAACGTTAAAAATGTCATTTTAAGATTATAAATCGTCTTTTAGCGTGATTCAGAACATCATTTTCCAATATTCATTTCCGAATTTTTACTTTATAATCTTTACAGTCTGAACTAACTAGTAAGTTAAGAATTATAAAAAAGTTTATGGAAAATTTCATGTGCAAGAGACACCTTTTAAATCGATATAACATTCTCAATGAGCTATTTTTTATACAGATTTATGAACGAGTGCACGACGATCGACACACCATTCTGTTTGTACGACGCAGACCGCAACAAAGATACCAAGTCATTTAAAGGCCCAGGCGTACTGGTGTGTTCTATCGACAACATGCCGACGCAGCTGCCACGCGAAGCGACGGATTTCTTCGGTGACCTCCTCTTCCCGTTCGCCCTGGACATAATAAAGTCCGACGCAAAGAAGTCACTGGACGAACACAACTTCAGCCCTGCGGTGCACGGCGCCATAATTGCCTCGAACGGCGAGCTCACACCGAACTTCCAGTACATCCAGGAGCTGCGCCAGCAGAACACCTGCCGCAGCCGGCACAAGGAGTCCGGCGACGTATCCAAGAGCCGCAGTGTCGTCGTGCTGGGCGCGGGCTATGTTTCGGCGCCCCTCGTCGAGTACCTCAACCGCGACCCGAACCTGCGCATCGTCGTTGGCTCGCAGTTCAAGGACGAAGCAGACGCTCTCGCCAACAAGTACTCGGGCGTCGAGCCAGTCTTCCTCGACGTGCTCGAGCGACCGGAGGGTCTGGACGAGCTCGTGGACAGCGCCGATGTAGTCGTGTCGCTGCTACCCTACTCGCTACATCACGTGGTCGCTGAGAGTTGCATCCGTGCAAAGAAACATCTGGTCACTGCGAGCTACCTCAACGACAAAATCAAGGCTTTGCACGAGGAGTGAGTTGAAATTAGCCTTATTTGTTTGTTTTTGTTACTAATAGTGTTGATTTTTTTCTTAGGGCCGAGGCTGCAGGAGTGACTATCTTGAACGAGATGGGTCTGGACCCTGGTATTGATCATCTGCTAGCTCTCGAGTGCTTCGACGAAATCCGACAGGCTGGCGGTCGTGTTGAATCATTTGTATCTTGGTGCGGTGGTCTGCCCGCTCCGGAATGCTCTTACAACCCGTTAAGGTATAAATTCAGCTGGTCACCTCGCGGTGTTCTCCTGAATACCCTGTCGCCAGCTAAATACTTCCATCAAGGTCAAGTAAGTATTGCAAACCAGTACTTATAGGAAAATTTAAAGCGAATGTAACGATACTATACATTCATAATGATTCTTTTGGCAGATCGTTGAAATAGCAGGAGGAGGTGATCTGATGTCAACAGTACAGAACCTGGATTTCCTACCAGGCTTCGCCCTGGAGGGCTTCCCGAACAGGGACAGTACAGTTTACAAAGATCTCTATGGTATCCAACACGCCAATACAATTCTAAGAGGTACACTGAGATTCCGCGGCTACTCAGACACCGTTCAAGGACTCCAGCTCCTTGGCCTAATCGACCCAAATCCTCACCCGATCCTCCATCCCAATGGCCCGGACATCACCTGGCGAACTCTCGTCTGTAATCTTCTGGGTCTCGCGAGCGACGACATATTCTACGAGAACCTCAAACAGAAACTCTCCGACAGACTGAACTCGGAAGAACGTGCAAAGGCGATTGAGGAACTAGGATTACTGAAGGAGGACCCGGTACTGAAGCTTAATACCCCCCTGGACTCGCTCAGCCACTACCTCTCAAAAAAACTCGTCTTCGACAAGCACGAGCGAGATCTTGTTATCCTGAGGCACGAAATCGGGATCCGCTGGCCCGACAACCGAGTCGAAGAGCGCGGTATCAATCTCGTCAGCTACGGAGACGTTAAGGGACACTCCGCTATGGCTTGGACCGTCGGCTACCCCGCTGCCATAGCCACCAAGATGGTACTTGATGGTGGGTATTCGTATTACTAACTGATTGTCTTTCTAATGTAAACAGTACCTTATACTGGTGATATGTATATTACGGTTGATTTTTTATAGGTGAAATCCAACAACGAGGAGTAGTGCTTCCTTTCACGGCAGATATTTACCGTCCGATTCTATCGAGACTAAGGGCCGAAGGACTTCAATATTTCGAAACCTCCAAGTGGCTCTAAGTTAATTTAGAAATATAAAAAACAATTAACTTCTTTTTAAAAGTGAGAACCGAACTGTGACTTATATATTTTTACGACTAGGGTTAAGCATGTATACATATAGCGACCTTTTCAAAAAGAAGGCTTGCCCTCTTTTAAGTGCCAGCTTAGTTCTGACTAGCGACCTATATGATGATAAGTGCCTTCTTACTGCTTACTCCGAGTAACGGTGGATGACTGACTTACGGAGCCTTTTGAGCACATAAGCTACGTAATTTCTTAATTAACTTCGAAATGTTAGCTTAAGATAAAAAAATGTGTATTTTATAAAAGCTTAAAATAAAAGTATTTTGATTACGTAACTTGCAACAGTATAAGAAATCGATACATCCATTTGAAAATTACATGTAACGTACAGTTATAAGAAATTTGATAAAAAATTCATCGGGTTCGATCTTCAATTTTAGCTAGCTATTTCCCCTTGAAGCTAAAATAGGTACTGATCAAATGAATTAAATATAACAACAAGGTGGCTACTGAGAAAATTATATAAAATTCAAAGATATTTTAAAAAATTGACACATGAAAATTAAAAATTTGTAGCAGATTATCATCTGTGTTTCCCTGCATAGAAAAACTTTTTATTTCAAAGCAGATCTCTGAATATCTCCTTCAGTAATGCTAATAAATAAGGAATCGCGTAAAACAAGTAATGATAGTAATATAATAGAATATGGAATTTTGAAGGACAAACGAATTATTGTACGAATTATTGTTGTAATTAACATTTATTGATATTACCAGCTCGTCGCATGGAAAACCTCTTGTCCATCGGCAGCTCCATTGGAGCCTCCTGGCGAGTTACAATCTTCTCGCTCATACATTTTATTTTATTTCTGTAACGGTTTTACAGTACAGAGGAAAAAGTCTGCGCCCTCCTTCGCGCACGCTTTCAATAATATAAATGATCGAACGAAAGATTCGCGCATATCAAGAAAGGAACGAATTGCTTGTTGCATGCGTGTCTGTGGCTCGAGGGACGGGACAAAAGTTCGCAAAGCGTGCGAGCGGCGCTATTTTCACAGTACACCTAATATACCCTGAACATACTTCGTCGCACAGCTTAAAAATTATAAAGTTTAAATAATTAATCAGGTACGAAATTCCATTAATTGATTTCACCTTTTTATTTGATAATCGGGCCCCAAGTCTAACAGCCTTTTCTTTCCTCATTTCTTGCTTGTATCGTACGATCTTACATTTGAATTCAAACTATCGCGGAGAACAATTTTTTTTCATCGAGCTAAATTTCATTTTGTTTGTTTTTTAATTGGCAGTACAGGCGGTGAACTCAAAGGCGATTCAAGCGTTTTTTCTTACGAGTTCTCTCGCTCGCAACAAAGCCAAATAAAAGCGAATAAAAAAAGAGGTTTAAAGACTCGATTGTTCTTTTCGCTATTTTCTAAAACCACTTGATCTTACTCGATACTTTTCGCGTGGTCGTACCACCTCGACGTATAATCGTACTTAATGACGAAGAAAAGCTACTTTACTGCAATCGCTAGGACAAATCGACCGTAAGGTGGGAATAACGAGGAAATGAATTAAAGCATGACGTTAGACTCGTTAACTTCTCGCCTCGTGCACTTTTCCTTTTTCTTCCTCTTCGGTTCTCCTCGACTTCTTACTTCTTTATTTTTTTCAACAATTGCAAAATTCATCAAGAATTCTTAGAAACATTTTCACACGCTTTCACGCACTTATTTATTTTTTTTTTGCTTCAATTAGTTTTTTTCTTCGTTTGCTTTGGTTTTACACCTTTGTTTTCTCGATCACCACACGTCTTTGTAATTTATATCTTTATTTAAATCCTCGTCATCACGAGCATTTGAACGCGCAACAAATTGACTAAAGTATATAATCTTTCTTATTTACTTTTACATGGCTGATGGCTAGTTTAATTTTTTTAAACCGCTTTTTTATCAAAGGACTTTAAGAGTCTCTTTCATTTGAGAGTATTCCAGAGCTATAAGAAAACTGCGCTATTACGTTTTTCCCCTTCGGCGGGAGAAGGAAAAATCCATCGGTAAATTGGCTTCAATTTTTTTCTGCGTACCTTTAACTACGTCACTCTCTAAATTACACACGTTTTTCTCATTTAAGTTTCGTTAAAAAATAAAGGTATAGAAGAAGATAGCTGAAGTTTTTCCTTTAGTAATTGCTTGAAACTTTGTTTAATTTATTTCGAAATACTTGGACTAGTGCTATAAAAAGTGTTTATATTTCTTTCCCTACGTCATCCTAGAATTCAGAAGTGAAACATCTTTAAACTGTCTTTTTTTACTTTCAAGGAAGCATGTAAGTGTTAATATTATATCATTAGCTATACATCGCACTACTCGTGAATATTTTCAGTTATCTCAAAGAAATACGCGAAGAAGCAGACTAGTGATTATAGAACTAGGACTCGTACCTTTTGTAACGAAAGTGAAGTTCAACCCTCATCGAGAAAAACAGATGTACAGAGATAAAAAATTGATACAAACGATCTGTATAGTTTTCTTCCGCCAATAAAAACTTGTGAATCGGCTTCAATTTAAAATTTCCAAAAATTTGTACAGCAAGTTTGAAAAAATGGTGTAACCCGCGTAAAAAGGTTCGTGTTAGTTATCGGTGTTACAGACCGTAAAAACGCCATCGTAAATTTAGTGTTAAGAAAAAAAAGAAACGACAAGTCTGAGAAAAGTATTGCGTGCAAAATGAAAAAATCGCAGTACTCGAGAAGTGCTTCCGGTAAGTGCGCGGCTCTAAAAAGGAGATGCCGGCGCGGGGGCGGCGGAGGGAAGCAAAAGGGTGGAACACATTGTCGAGGGTCTCGCGAGAAACGTGTTGACCCGTCTATGAGAGCTGCCTGGAGTACGACTCTCGGCGTGAAAATAATTTTTTCCCCAACGCCCCGACGCTTAAGCCGCGCTTTAATAAAAAAATCTATGGAATAGTTCAAAAGTCGCAATCGATCCAATAAAGGATTTGCTCGACGCCACTCTTCACTTGAGTCGTGCAATTTTTCAGAAAAGCGCAAGGGGTTGCATTCGACGTCGGACGTATTGTTCCGGCGAAGTCGCGATCTAACGCACAAGTGGATAAAACGTGTCTCGAGAATTCGCGGAGTGCCGCTCAGGGGAAAACCCGCGACGCGACACACGACAAAACGAAAGGGGAGTTCAGCGTTTCTTTTAGTTGCAACCAAAACTATTGCGTCTGACATTTTTTTTGTTTTGCTTATTTTGTTCGGAACCGTCTGTTTACGCTCGTGTGAGCGAATCTGGAATTTTTGTTTGTTTGTTTATGTTTCAAATCATAAAAGGCTTTCAAGTTTTGCTCTTAAAAAGTTCTCGTATACAAAGTTGGTGCAAAAGAAAAGTACTGCAAGTCTTTGTTTTATTTCGCTTTCAGGATTCTTGTCTTTGTTTGCAGTTGTGTTTTTTCATTTTTCAATAGATTTGTTTGTATATATATCGAAATTTTTAGCTCGAAAGTGCATATTTAGTTTGTATTAAAATTGATGGTAGCGTTGAACTTTGTGTATCAATATAGTTTTTCATTATTTTGTATAAAAAAACACGTTTTATAGATAAAAAGATTTTCTGAATTAGACGAGATGGAGAGATTGTTAAAGACTAACGTTGTTTTGATTTTTTTTGTGTTATTATGTTTACTTACAAACAATTCAACGGTCGTCAACACCTACAATTTTGCTTTTGCTATATAAAAAAATAAAATCTCAGTTGTAGCGAAGAACTAACAAGACGTCAGAATTTCAAACTGTGGAGTTTGATCGAAAAATTATAATCGGTCGTCAAGGGAGACGCAAGCAAGGCCGCCTTGGCAACGCATGTGGGTATTGTGTATGTTCCCCCCTTTTATCCGATGGCCAAAAATCCTCTCCTTCAATTTATTCCCTCCGTCCACATCGCTCGCGGGAGCGAAACGTTCTTCCAGTTGCACGAAAAAATCTCGTTCCCAAGATATGACAGAGAAGATTAGGTAAGTTTTGAAAGTGATTGCAAACTAAGTGATAAATGATTATACAACGTTTTGATTTACGCGTGCCCAACGATACGTCTTCTAATTGCCATAATTTCGAGATTCAAGAGGCGACTACCTCGCTTTTGTTTTAATTACACATAATTATTGATTTCTTTTTATCCGCTAATTAAACTAACTTGGTGTTTCTCATTGTCATCGACGTTGCAATTTTTTTTGTCATTTTTATTCTTTTGTTTTTCGCAGCGAGTCCCCAATTGAAACATCGCTATATCTTTAACTCCGATTACGTGATTCGCGATTCGATTATTTATGATCTACGATAAACAAAGTACGAATATACTTCTAAGATTTTTACCCCCTAGTAATTACTAGTCATTAATAATATTCGAATAAATAACGGATCATAAAATAAAGACTGATGCATCTTTAGAAAGAACTATATCGAAAAGAAAGCTTTTAAAGTGTTTTGCACTGGGCGAGAGAGGATCGCGCAAGAAATTGAGATGAGTTTCAACTTAGAATGTTAGGATCGATTCGGCATTTCTCGCGTGATCCCTCACTACGACGATTTAAGTCTGATAAAATCTTAAATAGAATTTGACGCTATGAACGTAACAAGTGTGGAATGCCTCAAAGCCCCTATAACATTACATCGGTGAAAAAACTTTCAAAGTCCCTAACCAACGAGAAATCTGTTCGATTAATCTATAAATTGTGATATAAGTTAATGGTTCGTAATATTAATTAACGTGCTTAATTAACTAGCTACCCTGACGACGAATTTTACAAAATTCATTCTCTATGAATTATCTCATATTTATTAATTAATTACGAATGGCTAGTGGCCGCGCCTAAATCGCCTAAAGTGCTTTTAATTGCATTAACACTCGACCGGCCTGCTAATCCGGCAGCTGATTTGTATTTTTTTTTATTTTTATTACGTTTACGATTTTTTATTCACCCTAGTTATCGACTGTTGCGACTAGAGCCTCCTCGGATATTTGTTTCTCGTGGCTCTCGTTACAGCGTTTGACACTTAACAGATCAGTAAGGTTTATTAATAGGCTAATTCTTACATAGAAAAATTTAACATTCGAAAAGCAAAGATTCTTGATACATGAACATAAAAAAGGCGTTTAAAGAGTTAGCACCGGTCAGTCGATAACTAGCCATTTCTTCCCTTGACCATTCAAATCCGCCGAATTGTCTCGCAAATTCAGCGCAGCGGCATATACGTATTTATAAAGTCTCATATGTGATTTCCTGAGCCTGTCGACTCGAAAGTTCTTAATAAATCGATTAGGATCAATGACACGAACGTTCGCGCCTCGATACGAGGAAGAAATCCATCGCTCTAAAATTTAGTTACAACGACGTTGGAAAATCTCTAAATTTAATTGCATTTTTTTTTTAAATTTAATTTCGTTAATTTTCATTTCGTCATAAAAAATGATATTTCTCGCTAAAAACTCTGTAACGTTACACTAGAATCATCTAACATAGTAAAACTTAGGCTCGCGTTAGCCGTGTAAAAATGCCCAGGGCATTTATTTTTCGTGATATATATTATATATACGCAGCTGCGCTCGCTACTTATAAGAACGTCAAGGTGAGTGATAAAGAGGTAAAATTTCGACGAGTTTGCCTCTACAGACAACGAATCGAGTGATCTAAAGCCAGCGAGCGAGTCATAACGTGAAGAAAAGACGAAAAAATAAGTGATATCGAGGTGAGGTATCGAGGTCGTTCCTCCTCGCACGTGAGGGCGGCCGACCGGCTCGTCCGGTCCATTCATTTTTACATACAAATAATAGTTGTTGCGCAAATATGCGTAAGTACGGGGGGCCGTCGGATGTATTTTTCGCGGAGAGTTTCGCAACCTCGGCGGCCCGGCCAAATTTGCAGAGGTGTACTTTGCTCGAATTCCCATATTATTTTGTTTCTTTTGTTTCTCGTCAGATTCTCGCCTGGTTCGACTAGATTCGTTTTGGACGCTCTTGGATTCACAGCCACGCATAGTATATGTAACGTACTAATTAAACTTTGTCGCGTGTTAATAAGTTGTAAAACGATTTGGCACATTGTCATGTATCTTAAGATAGGTTTCGAGTGGTGAGTGGTGAGTGGTGAGTGGTGTGCGTCCGCTCCCGCGTTCGTCGGGTGGCGCTAGCTCGTATATATCGATCGCTCGCCTCGGTGATGTGAAAAAGGGCGATTATTTACAGGGGCGGGAGGGGAAGACGGGCGAGACGTCGGCCGCGCGGGGCCTAGCACAGGAGCGACGAGGAGGGCTGGGCGGGCTGGCCGGGCTGGCCTGGCTGGGCGGCCGCGGCGCGCTGGCGCAGCTCCTGGTACGGCGGCGGCGAGGGCGAGGAGGAGGAGAAGGTGGACCAGGTGGCGGCGGCCGCGGCGAGCTCGGCGGCGGGCCCCTGGGGCGCGACCAGGCCGCGAGCGCGCGCTGCGCTCCCGGACGCCGCGGCGGCGGACGCCTCGCTCGGGTGCTCGCCGCCGGCCTCCTCGCCCTCCGGAGATCAGAGCTCGCTGTCGAACATGGCGAGCGAGCGGGTGATCACCTCGTCCTTCAGGCAGCTCTCGATGAACTCCTCGATCGTGATGACGCCGTCCTGGTTCAGGTCCAGCTTGCGGAAGACCCGGTCGAGCTGCTCGCGCGCCAGCCGCTCCTCGGTCTCGCGGTGCCGGCGGCCCATCAGCTCGTGCACCGCCGTCACCACCTCGCCCAGCTCGCCCCGCGTGATGCACCCGTCACCGTTTATGTCGTACAGCTTGAACGTCCAGCGCAGCTTCTCGTAGATGCTGCCCCTCAGCAGCGTCGACAGCGTCACCAGCAGATCCTGTCGAATTAACGTCAATCTCATTTCTCTGTCCACTATCCTCGCCGAGGGTTTCGCATTTTCAAACATATAGGGGAGAATGCTCATACATGCGAAAGCAAGTCATTGCGCAAGATGTAATTAGACTAGATAACGATTATGCAACATTTATGTACCCTTTCATTTTTAAAGAGAGTTCTCACTAAAAAAAGCATAGTTGCAGTAAACACGAGAATTTCGTTTGAAACTGCTTGTGCATAATATTACAGTGCATTTGTATTTTCTTGATGCACTTGTGCCATACTTATATCTTTTTAAGTGCGCAGCACTTGACTTTAATCTCACTGCGAACACTTGACTCTACTCACCCTGAAGCTTATGGCGCCGTTGCAGTTTACGTCGAACGCCTTGAACACATAGTGGGCGTAGAGGCTCGAGTCTGTCAATGAAAGTAAACACGTTAATAGGCTCATTCTCATGCATTTTTACAGGTCGCTGCAGCGCGCACGCCGATACTCACTGCCGTGCGGGAAGAACTTGGCGTAGATGTCCTTGAAGGAGTCCTCGTGTACGACGCCCTCCGGACACTCCTGCAACAGAGAAACACAGCGTCAATAAAATGCGTCCGCCGCACACTATACCCGCTCATGCCTTCGAGGCTTTCAGGTGAAAAATCAATACCAATTTTCATTTCTGCCTTACGCTTTTAGCCCGAATTCACGCCGGCCTCGAGGCATGAGATCTACGCGCCACGGTATATGTTATTTATTTCATCTCTTAGATAAAAAAATTCCTGTTCCGGAAAATAAAATGTTGGGAAAATTTCAATTTGACTGTCGGGAGTAATTTTCAGCCGGGCTTATGTCGCATGCGGGCGTTGCATAACAACTTTAATCGAGCTGACGCACATATTCGAATACCTACGTACCTATATACTCGAAAAAGTATGTGCACATTACGTAACCGAAAGAGACGACCGCGGTATTAAATTTTCAGACAAAATGTTCATAAATTCAATATCATCGTGATTTAAAAAAAATATATTGTTTTAGTAGAAATGCTAATTTGACAAGTTCACTCTACGCTACTTCTAAGTAACTTATAGGTACTGTTAAAATTTCCTTTGCATCCGCATGCATAAGGAAATTTTGAGTAAAAAGGCAATGATAATTTTCAGGTGTTCCGAGGAGACGAGTCTACTGGGCTACGAGCTCGAGCGTCGGCTCCGCGCGGAGAATGAGGCGTGGGAGGAAACGGTGGGTCTCCCGACCTCGCTTCGAACGCTGGCTCTGCAGGAGGTGGCGCGCAACTGGCGCAACGATCCGCTGAAGCTGGAGGACCTCCCGAGCCTGGTCGACCGGGACAAGATACTAGAGCTCCTGCCGCTGGACCTGCCGTTTGAGCTGGCGATCTCGCGCATTCCCTACGAGCACTACTGGGAGCGCGCCGCCGAGGCCAGGTTCGCCCTCCCCGATAAATAATAAGCGCCGCGTCGCGGCCCATGAATATGTAGCGGCGACTCGGCGGGCAGAGCCGCGGGCACCCGTCCAAGCCCGGCTCCAGTCGACCGAATTTCATTACTGCCTCCTCGCTCCGGCCAAAAATCCGCCGTCGCCTCTTGAGTTACGTAGCGATACGTCGCGAAAGAAAAAGTTAGTAGCCACTCCGAGGCGACTGCACCGATTCAAAGTTTCGAGCCGGGGCGCGGGGGCTGCGTGATGCGCGGGGGCCGTACGCGGGGGAGCGGTGCACGTATGCAAAAGTCTCGGTAATAAAAGCGCCCGATGCGGAAGGAAATTAGGTGGCGGTTCAACGATCCGCAAGAGCACGGGGGCTCGTGGCGTCGGCTCTACTGCGAGCGTCACTTGGCGGAGTACCTGGAGCGACTGGAGCCCCAGTACTTCGAGGCGGAGGCCGACAAGTGGCAGTCCCTGCTGGGGCTCGTCGCCGAGCACGTGCGCTGCCTGAGGCTGAGACAGCTGCTACCCCTGAGGTAAGGCTTTTTATAGCGCGCTCGAACTTTGCAATTTAACTTTGTCAAATTAGGCCGCTCGATAACCCCTCGCGGACGGTTATCCGGTACCGGCAATTTAACTTCGAATCAATTGGCTCGATGCTCCAAGCAGGGAGAAGACGAAGGATCTCCTGCACATAAAAATGGACTCGATACTGTCTCGGCTGCCACACCTCACGGAGATTTACATCAATGTGGGCATGATCCACCTGAGCGACGGAGTCGAGTGGACCGCGTTCGAGTGAGTAACTCTCGAAACGTGAGAAAAAATTCTTTACCCTTTTTTCATTGTTAATCTACTAAAAATAAAACCATCAGTTACTAAAGTTATTAATTACGGTACGAATTCTTGCTCAAGGATAAATACTCGTTATAGTGCGTCTGGAGAAAATTTTTTCTCCGTAACGCTTCTCACTTTACTTTATTTTCATCGTCCCATTCAGATTTTCAGTGGAGGACGCGGTAAGACTCGGCCGAGGCCTGAAGCAGCTCGTCGGGCTGCGCAAGTTCAGCTTGACGCGCAGCAAGGTGAATCGCGCCAACGCCGCCGCTATCCTGCAGGGCCTCGCCCTCTGTCCGAACGTAAGTAACGCTCAAAATTTTATCGGTCAGTCGAGTGAAAGCCCCGTGCCCCCAGGTGGAGGAGATCGATTTCTCGCACTGCCAACTGGCCGACGAGGGGGCGCACGCGATCGGCGCGTTCCTCAGGCTGCAACGCACCAGCGGACGTGTCAAGGTCCTGCGGCTCGGCAACAACGGCATCGGACCCTCGGGCATCGCCGGTTTCGTGTGCGGCCTCCTCGAGCAGCGACAGCTACGACGGCTCGACCTCCGGCTCAATCCGCTCACTGACGCCTCCGCCGATCACCTCGCCGCTAGTAACTACCCCAACCTTGCTTATATCACCCTTATGACGATAATAAAAGATTGTTCGACTCGAAAGACAAGCGTATAAGAAAGCGTAAATCGTTACTGTTAGTTTGCGAAAGTAACGAGTTATTCGAGACAAACAATTTTTTGCTATTATAATGTGATTAAAAAATGAATTTTAAGGGAAAACGATTGATTTTTTATAGTGCTGCTTAGATACTCGAGATTCGAGTATCTGAACATAAGCGGTTGCAGCTTTGGTCCCGACGGGGGGTTGCGCATCGCCCAAGCCTTGGCCTCGGGCCTCAACAATTTCACGGACCTGCGGATCGACTGCTCCAACAACGAGTTCGGATCGATCGGTGAGCTTAATTGCGACGGCACGCGCTGCCGTGTTCTTTTTTTTTTACCTAAGCTGCGGCACGGCGCAAGTTCAAGTTCGATTCTAATGTTATACCGCGGACTTATTCTTACAGCTGGCGAAGCCTTTGAAATCGTCGCAAAGGCTTGCGCTGCCATCAGCATGATGGACGTGAGGATGTGCGGCTTCCTCAAGGAATCCGAGTATTCGATAAGCGAGAACGTCAGCAGGTAAAACGTATAAATACATCGCGTGCCCGCGCCCGGCGGACCCTCCCTGCTTTTTACGACAGCCGAATATTTATAAGTGCCCTTTCCCGCTCGCCGCTCTAATTAAGGATAGTCGCGATAAGGGAACGAAAAGAAAAGGAAACGTCGCTCGAGGCGATGCGTGACTATGCTAATTCGTGGCTTACGCCTACAAATTCAAATTTCGGACGACTGCGTATTGTTCGCCGTGGCGCCCCATAGACGTTTAATCAAGAAACCAGCTTGATTATGAAAGTTTCGCGTGCACCGACACCTGAGAAAGGTAGGAGCGATTAAAAGAGATTTCACGAGACCAAGTTTCCCCTCCGACGAACACTAGCGTCGCTCGTTCAATTAGCCGAGTTTACAGTGCGCATTGCATTAATTGCCAGAGTTAAATTAAGATACCTAAATATTTCATTTGATTGTAAAACGGTAAGGTATATATGTGGGTCAACTGTTTAAACAAAGCTTGCTTATGTAAGTCACGTACAGGATTAGGAAAATTTTGGCCGCGTTGGTATGGAAAACAATGATACGAGGTCGGAATAAAATACAGTATTTAGAGAATGTCTAAAAGCTGCTGTTGGTTTGGATTATTAAATTCTTCCCCTTAATTGAAGGTTTTTAGAAAATCGATTAGGAATATAAATGACGCTGTCTTGCAGAACTAACTTTCTCTACTTATTCACTCACCCTTTTATCCTCTTCATACCGGTGTTAAGTTTTAGAACGATTTTCTTTAACTCAGAAACGATATTTACGTAGAAAAACAAAAGCAACTGCATTTAAAAACTTTAATCGTACCAAAAGTTAAAGAAAGTTTTTTCATGGTTTTCCCTACATTTTGAAAGCATTCCGTAAGAATGTAATCCCCTAAAATTTGCGTTGCAGCACGGCAAAGTTTCATAAGTTATCGTGTTAAATTTTATGGAAACATTTCCCGTTCAAGTCTCTCAGGACCGTTATATAAAAAAAGCTCGATAAATGGAATAGTTACATATAGGCTCTTTGACGACGTCGCTTGAAGGAAAGCGAAAGTTGAAGCCCTCTTATGAAAAAAGCGTTCTTTTATTCGCCTACCCGGGCATAATCGGAGTCGGGTTTGCGCGTCATTTGAGAGCTACGTTGACGAAAGCGCCTGCGTTAGCCGCGGTCCGTTAATCCTCGCTTGTAAACTCAAGACTCGCGGTTTTCGAGGTTTCCCGAGCGCGGAAACAAAAAAATCCTAGTAAGCTCGTGTAACGAGCTTTTTCAGCGGGGCTCCCTCGCCTTCTTTCGTTGAAGAGGAAAATGCTCGCGTAATTGCGGCCGCTATCAAGGATTTTATCTGCGTTTTACTTTGCGGAATGCATTTTCCGCGCTCTTTAACTAAAGCTTTAGAAAAGGAGGAGAACAATACTTCTTAAATGACTACCTTTATTTTTACGGCTTTTTCACGTGAATTGAGTATTATAATATTTTTACCGACTCCATTTCGGAATTGAGTTAGCGCAGTTAACGGACCATTCGCTAAAATTTCTTTTGACTTAATTGGCCATTCGAGACTTTCATTGTTTCTCTGCAGGAGTCTATTGTGGATTGGATGTCGGAAAAAATGGAAAAATGATTTTTCAATAAAATATAATTTATTTTTATATACAAAAACGATTTCTTTTAATAATTTGTCGGTTAAAAGCAATAACTTACAGTCACTTTTGAACAGTTTCGTCTGAAAGCTTTCTCTTTTTCTCTTCATTTGTCCTTTCAACACTGCCTTGTTCTTTTTTCCTCTTTTTATTCTGATTTCTCTCTTTTTTACTGCACGTCCTTTCATTCTGAATGATGGTAGTGGATCGTGTTCCAGGACCCCAATGAGCACTAGGATTGAGTTGGAATCTAGTAAACCGCTTCTGCTGGGAGAATGGCACAGCTTCCAAATGTTTGGTGAATGAAACAGTCGTTAACAATGTTTCACTGTTCAATATTGCAATACCTGCACTGTTTTGTTCAAATTTTTCTCTCTTTACAGGATGCTCTTTTTCCCATGCTTTCACAATATCCCAGATTACATGATTCGGTGCATCCGTTTTAATAGATCCTTTGTTTGCATGGGAGTAAGATACCTTATAACCAGCATTCAATAATGCTGAACGAAATTGAACCATTGGAGGTACAACAGACTTCACTATGGACATTAAACGGTCCAGTTGATAATACAAAGGGACCTCTAGTTCTTCCTGAACTACATGTAAAATTCCTTGAATCCTCTTGATAGTTTTTAAGGATTTCAAATTATTTTCTTCTGGGCTATCAATATCAGTTAAAATTTTGTTAATAAACTCTTTGTCGTGTAATGGTCCTATCCAGATAGGACCTCCCATATGATGCTTATGTTTACAGAATGTACACAATTTATCAACTACAGGTGCATGAGGTAGTTTATAAGCTTTATTTGAATTAACAACACCTAATGGTTGTATATTTAAAGTTTCGCATCCAGTACATTGATAGACTAATCCTAAATTACTAGTATTACGCTTACAAGCAGCTTGACTTGTATGAATTTTAACAAATACTCTTATGTAGAAGTCAACACTGATAGAAAGTATTGGACTGATGACTTTACCATAACGAGCAGCATGACTAGCTAGGTGTTGCAATAAAATTCTCAAAGCCATTTCATGACAGCATTTTGATTTTAGAGAAACAGCACCATATTTTACGTAACATGTTTCTGGAGAATTTCCAGCTAGAACAGCCATGTCGGTAGCAGTAATCAATAGGAGACCATTGTCTTTAACACTTTGCACAGCACCATCTAGAAATATTGACGGACACCCATAGGGATCTAAATCTACAACGTCAAACTTTGTTTTTCTATTCTGGTACATGACCATAGTGGCATCATCTGTATGCGGAGTCACAATATTTCCAACTTTATTATAAATCACATTTTTTTTTATAGCTTCCACTGCTTTGATAGAAATATCATTTGCTACAATCTCACTGACACCTGGTACTTCTTTGGCATATCTTATACTACGTAAACCAGTAGCTGAAAGTGCCTCCAAGATTCGAAGGTCCCCAGTGGAATTTTGTTCCTTTGAATTTTGTTTTTCACCTTGTTTTTCGCTTCGCTCCTTTGAATATTGAGACAAGACCGCAATGCTGAGGTCTCTGTTGAATTCTTGAACAGGATTGTAAAACACGTTCTTGTTCTCCAAAATGATTTTTGCCTGACCTTCTTCAAGCACATTGGCTGGAGTATTTTGCTCCTCTACCGATTCTTCCATTTTCACAATGTTTTTTTTTTCTGTTTAATAAATTACAAATTAAAATATAGATGCGGTTGGGGCGAAGTGCGTTAGTAAATTGTAATCTGTTGCGATGAACTTTTATAGTTCTTGTATACATAGAGGTAACATTGCGTTAAAGTTTGAATCGATTGATTGTAAACATTTTTATGTATATTTTTATATTGTATTATGGCTGTATAACTGTTAGTTGGTCAAATAAAAACTCTACTATAAATAAAAATTACAAATTTTTTCGGCTAACCTATGCTTTTAGCCGAGTGGCGAGTACCACGCTGTCGACAGTGTCGACTCTCACAATATAACATTATAACCTCCATGACTCTTATACGTATGACGTTTAGAGAATATCGATTGGTGCTTCTCCAATAGTAAGTTAGGTTAGTATCAAGGACGCGAAAATTTAAAGCACCATTTTATTAATCCTGATTTATTAATCCAATAGTAAAAGAAACGAAAACCAACAAGTATCCCGAATAATAACCATATTTTTAATTTTAAAGCCTTTTCGGTCGCCGCCTCTGATATTTTACGACTTTTAATTAAGGAAGCTGTAATTAATGACTTTATTTGGTTTTAGTAAGAAATGGGATTTTTAATTATTTTTCAGTCGCTCGAAATTGCCGAAAATTTATGGAGCATTAAGCGATTGTCATATAAATTCGCAAGTTTTTGTTCGACCGCCTTTTAATTAGACAATAAAAGTAGTTTCGCGCTCTAACGGTCGTCGTATGATAAATGATAAGTAATAAAAAGTACCTACACTTGGCTTTTATGGCTAATTCGCAAAGATAAGGCTAGGAAAAAAGAGGAAAATCACGAGGAGGACGAATTCAATATATGATACGATTAAAAATTTATTGCTAAATGAGAAAGGAAGAAACGAGCTACGCCAGCGGAACGGTAAAATTATGCAAAGTCATGAAAGCTCGCAGATAAGAGAGAGGAAAAAGCGATGGGATGTAATTTTTAGCGAAATTAAAGCCAGATATAGGACACTTTAATGAAAAGGAAGCGAAAAAAAGGTGTACTTTACGATAATGCTGGAAATGGGTCAGCCGAGCGTATAAAAATCGAAATGAGTCGTACAGCGAGCGAGTATATAAAAATAATAAATAATCACTTGATCACGCGAGCCTTTGCAATGGTTAGTGCAAATAAATTCTGAATTAGCGTTCGTGGGTGGAACGGAGCGTCGGGAGTGCACGAGTCGGCACGTTCGCCTCTTCTTCCGGAAAAATAAATCTTGGCTAAACAGCAAAGAGTAAGGAAATAGGGTGGAGGTAGCCGGTGCAAGAAACGCTAGGAAATTCATGAAATTCGCGGGAGATACGCTCGGCGCACGAATCCAATAGGGAAAAGGTGAGCTAGGCAGCGGCTAAGAAATTGAGCGCATGAACGTGCAATAGTAAAGAGCCGTGCGCCGGGTCGACGAGACTCGAAGGAGAGAAACAAGAACGAAATAGAAAAGAAACAATTTTTCCCTGGCCCTGGAAAGACGTTTGGACGGTAGCCACGTAGCGCGGCTTTTTTTTACTCCTTCCCGTCGGCTCTGCGGAGCGAAATTGCCGGCGTTCATTACTTTTCAATCATTCCGTCTGTTTCGGCTTAAAGGAACCGAGCGAAAATGAAGAAGGAACGGGCGCAGGGGAAACGACGAAGCACCGTCGCGGAGATGCAGTCGCATTCGATGCGCTCCAAGAGGACCCTCGCTCCACCCTCGGAATTCGCCGCTTATCAGTCGTCGCCGCAGTACGACAGTTCCGATTATTCCCAAAACTCGAGTATAAATATCATCAAGCCAGGTGATTTTAACAAAATGTTTCACTATTTCCGTTATTCTTCACATTTTTATACTCCTCCATTAAAACTATCCTTTTTCTTTCCAGCATACGAATTCCACGAGCAGTTGAGCGACTTGTCAATCAGTCTCGAAGAGGCCTCCAGAAATTGAATGAAATGTTTGCTAAGCTAAGAAAATTGATTGTCGTTAGTTCTTTCTATTAAATAAACTTTTCGTACATTCGCTGAATTTTTAGATTAATAAGCCAACCTAGTACGAGGACATCAAGCCAGTTCCGCTAGGCATTAGCGAAAAGTTCCGACGCATTAAAAGGACGTTAGGTCGGTCTGAAAGGCAGGGGGAGTCTAGAGCATACCGAATCGGCCTTGGCTCTATGTAAAGGCTCGCGCTTGAAACGGCAATTTTCGGAGCTTCCTGCGGCCGATTAAAAAGTCACGGCAGCACCGCGCGCGAGACCGGAAGATTGGATTTGCAAGCGAAATTTCCGGCTGGTAAGCGGGCGCAACTGGAATTGCGCGGCGAGGGGCGACAAAAAAACAAGAGAGCGAATGGAGATCCTGGCCTCGCGGCCCCATAAGCGTGCAGCCGAGGGAAGGTCATTGTCCATTTAAACAAGATCGATCCGGACGTGCTGAATGAACGGGGTGCGGAGGGGGGCGATGGGTAACGGGAGCGCCGTCGGGAGAGGCGGGTCGCGTGCGCGTGCCTCGGATGCATCTTTTTCTCGGCGGGCCGCTCTCTCGCCGCGCGCGCGCTCGCGCACGGCGCGCGTGACGTCACGGGGGAGAAAGAGAGACAGCGACCAAGTGGCGTAGCCGAGGGAGGAGAAATCGATAGAGCCCAGCATCCCTCGCTCTCTCGCACGCCGGGTGCCGCCAGTCCACGCGCCAGTCCGCGTACCGCACGCCATTTACTACAGCCCCTCCTCCCCCCGGTCCACCCCCGTCCTCGAACGTCTCCCCTTCTTTCCACCTCCGAATGCATTTCTCTGTTTCTGCATGCGCGGGCACGAGTGCTCTCGGCGCGGCCACTCGAGACCGCCGCTGCCGAGCGATACGTTCCAGGTGGCCAATATCCGCGGGTGCGGGCTCTATTCGGCGCGAGTACAGGCGCACTCGAGAGCCGCCGAGTGCCGGGACGACAAGTTCATTTCCGCGGTGGCGGCGAATCGATAATTTTCAACGGCGGCAAGGTTAAAGAGTGGCGCTAATCGCCGGCGAATCTCCATTTTTCCGGGGAAGCGAAGCGGGCGTGCGCCTCCTTGAATCGATCGCCAGTCGGCTGCGTGTGCCACGCGTGCGACCTCGCGGCACGTGTCGCGGCAGCGGCCACCTGTGACTCGACGCGGGCCAGGAGCCCGTAATCGGCCGCGACAAAAAAGGAGGTCGGAAAGCGCGCGCGACAATCACCGGCTCGAGAGCTCGAGGACGCAGTACGCCCGCGGCGACGAGGCTGGCGAGAAGCCGGCGCTTCTCGAGGGCCATCCAAACGGCCGACGCCGCGGGCCAACTCCTGATAGCGGATTAGCGCGATTCCTCGCCGGCTCGAGCGGCCGAGCTATTAATAGTGGAGGAGGCCGAGGAGCCGCGGGGGCGGCGCACGACGAATGTCAAGGACTTGGAGCGGCTCCTCTGGCAAATGAAAAACCCTTTGCTCTGCTCGCGCGAGCCCCGCTGCTGACCCTTTAATCGCTAATGGAGTGCGGCAGCGCCTCGTCTATTATTCATTTACAAAAGCGTAGGCGCCGCTCGCTCGTTAGAGTCACGCGACTTTCAAACTTTCTCGCGAGCGCGCATACTTGCAGTGCGGCGCAACGCGGACGTAGAGGCGGGGAAAAAGGCGGCCGGAAGGCAGGCCCGCGGGGGCTAATTAGTCGGGGCGGCTCGTTAGGGGGATGATCTTCGATCGAGGAGGGCGCGATTGCAATCGGGAAGCTGGCGCTGGGCCAGGGGCAGATTGGAGCTGACAACCACCTGCGAGCGCCGGCAGCCGCGGCTTTTTTATTCCATTCAATAAATTGCGGATAAAATATGCAAGGCGTTCGAGGGGCGCATCGTGGGTTGAGTGACTTGGGGGGACACGGCTATAGCCGGCTAAGGTCGCCGCCTCCTCCATTGTTAATCGAGGCCTCGGCCGTTATTATTGCGCCGGATGATCGAGGCCGATTAGCGTTAAGGTTTAATTCGGGCGCGTGCATCGGCTGGATTCCGCGGCACTGGGGGTAGCACTGGGGTGGCATCGCGTGATCGGGGCTCACCTTGGGGCGGCGGCCAGCTGCCCGATTCCAATCTCGGCGGAGCCCTAGCCGCGAACTCCCGGCGATCGAGTCGGCGGGAGTGCAAGGTATGCCCGCGCTACTGCGGTCAGTCACGCTCGGTCGGATGCGCGGCCGCAATACGGCCGCGACCTTCTTTCGCTTATCAGGCGCGCGCGCGAATTGAATCGCGCGCCGGCGTGTCGCGCGATACTATCCGCGCGCATTGTGACACACGTGTCGGGCGCAACTGGCGCAACTGGGTCACATCCGGACTCGCGTCGAGGATGAAATGAGAAAAAAAGGAAAAGGCACGAGCAGAGGTGCGAGGTAGGCGATTGATAGGGTACCTGCTTGAAGCCGCGGTACATGACGCGGATCTCCTGCCTGGAGAACTTGGTCTGGCGCTGCAGCTCCTCGATCGCGACGGGCCTGGTCGTCTGGTGCCTCGCCCGGGCGCTCTCGAACTCGAAGAGGGCCTCCTCGGGGCCCGGCGAGTCCGGCGGCGTCGCCATCCCGCCGGCGCGGGCTCAGCCTGCAATCGATGCACGCGCACTCGCTGAACGCGCGCTGCGCCTCCGCAGCAGCCCTGGCGCGCGCGGCTCTTCTCCTTGGTCCTCTCTGGCTGCCGGAGCGCCGCCCAGTCTAGCTCAGCGCCAGCCGCCGGTGCCCGAGGCGGCCTCCGCCTCCTCGCCTCCAGCGCGCGCCCGTCCGCATCGTCCCCGCTACCGCGTCCGCCCTACGACCGCGAGTCCGACATCCTGCTCCTCCCGAGCCCGATCGCCAGCTCGCGCTCGCCGCCAGCACTTGGCCCTTGCAAGCTCGCCTTCTCTCCCTCGAGGTCCGCGGGGGCTCTCACGGCGGGCTGTCACCGCGCTCTCGGCGGGGGCTGGGCCAACAGCAGCTGCGACGGCGCGGAGGACGAGCCGCTGCTCGCACTGGACTGCAAGAGGGGAGCTGCAAGACTGCCACGAGCGAGCCTCGTACGCGGGTACGCCTGGACGCCGGCGCCGCGCCGCGGCTCTTTCCCGAGATTTTCGCGCCGCCTCCCGCACGCACCCCCTGCCGCCCCTGCGCAATCGCCCTCCGACTCCTCGAAGGCTCGAACGCCAGAAACTACCCCCGCAGCTATACCTCGAGCTTTCGAGCGCCAATCTTATAGTGTAGAGTCTATATAGTGTTTCTCAGCTTCACGATAGTCAAATTTTTGATAAATTAAAAGACCTGGTAATTAAAAGTGATTTTCACGGTTTTTGCGTATTAAAATATCCTTACTTTGAAATGCTGGAACACCTTGTTGCAAAAGCTCCTAATAGCTAACTACTACGAATTGAACGCGTAAATAAGTAGGTAAGATAGATTTTTATTTTATTTACAGGAGGTGTAAGCCAAATAAGCTATATCGAATTGTCGACTGTCGATGATCGCGGTGGTTAGTGGTTACACTCCTTGCCGATCGAGTTCCACCTTTTTAGTGTAAATATATATATATATACAGTTCATCGTTCATGTTCAGTCGACACTCGACGTGCTTCCTAAAGAAGAATCATAAAAAATTGCAATAAATATATCAATCTCCATTGACATTACTGTTTAATTTTCTATAAACGTTGTGTTTTATATTACAATGAAGATTTTACCTTATACTCGTATATTCTGCGATAAAACAGTGGGTTTGCTCCGAAATTTGAGTAAGCATCATAGAGGTTAATTTTCTAATTTTGTTCTCACTAACTATTTATTTAGATAATCTAGTTTGTTCATTTATTAATTAGAATATATAATAATTGTAATAAAATATTTGCAGGTCAACGTAGATTGCAGCATACAATTTCAAGCGATAAGGATGCTGTATGTACTTTATAAATCTGCTATTTTTATTTAAATGTTCATTACCTGAATTACCTAATCAAGTTCTTTCTTTTACAACAGCCCATAGAAATTGAAAATCCATATAAAAAAGAAAGAAAATTGTGCCTCTTATGCAAATATAATATAGAACCTGATTACAAAAATGTACGGATGTTATCTCAATTCCAAAGTCGATTCACTGGTAGAGTTTATGGTCGGCATATTACAGGTTTGTGCAAAAGCAAACAGGAAAAAGTTGAAAATGAGATTACAAAGGCGCAACATGCAGGTTTGTGATTTGAGTTCTACTTTTAACAGGTTGAGTGATACACGGTACATAAAAGTACCATGAAAAATGTTCTTTTTAATATAGCACATATAAAAAAATGAAAGAGAAAATAATGTACTTAATTATAATTAGGTCAGATATAAAGACTATTTTTAGCACTCAACCTGTTCATTGCGTTAATTAAGCTGATATTAAAGTTAAAACATTTTTTAAATGTTATCCTTTTTTCTAGGCTTGATGGGAATTTACACAAAAGAAATCAAATATGTAAATGATCCAAAATTGTTTGATATAGACAATCCATTTAAACCACATAAATATTAATATAAATTATTAGGTTTTTCAATTAATGTAAATATTTTATTAATCGCATAAGTCTTATAACAATAAAAATTGCATTCAAGTTTTAAATAAAATATAAATTTAAAAGAGGAAAAAAAGAAATTTAATTGTTGACTTCTAATTTTAATTTATTATTTTACATTTTTACCTACTATTCGCATACTTTTTTCCATTTCTAAAAGATGGCGCAAAACTTGGGAAATGAGAGCGGTTATTCTATTTACCACATGCGCCTGTTGTGTTGCACGCACGTTACCATGTGGCGTCCGTTTTCGGTAACGCATGACGTACCAGTAACGCGCTCAAAAGACCAGTATTTGTTTTGGTTTGTAGTGCAGCGCAACCCGCGTCCAAAAAATAGGGAATTATAGAGTTACATATACAAAGGAAAGTATAAAACTAACAAGAATGTTGGATGATGCAGAAATGTTTTCACAATTATGTGAAAAACACGGTATTATTGCAGAACCTGAAATTGCAGAAGCAATTAAAACAAGCTGGTAAAAATTGATTAATAACTCTTTATACAATATTACATCTAATATGAAATATCTATATATTTTATTTTTTTATATTCTGATGCACCAATTTGTCATGTGTATATTTTTGGAAAGTTTAATATAACCAAAATACTTAAAAATCATTTTGTATCATTTGTTCAATATATCATTTGAATTTTAAATTTTAATAAAAAAGCATTAAAGTGTAATAATTGTGAATAAATCTAAAACATTATTTATTTATAATATTCTTAATTTTTTAGTATAACCGGAGAATTAAAACTGTCCAAACTGTCCATTGTTGCAAGTTTGTGTGAAGTAGTAGCTCAAATTCTCTCATCAAGTTCAACAATAAAATTGGTAGACCTTAATGATTGCATGTTACTTCCAAAAGCATTAACTTGTATTTTCAAGGCTTTAAGTAAAGGATCAAGTATAACGTCGTTGTATCTTAAAGGAAACAACATAAGTGGATTATTAGTGGAACAACTCGGAGATCTGCTAATAAAAAATAATACTCTAAAAGTTTTGCATATTGAATGGAATATTTTGGGCTCACAAGTAGATGCATTTACAAAATTTTGTAATAGCATTGCTAATAGTCATTATATTGAGGAATTAGATTTACGATACAATCAAATTAATACCCTCTGTGCAGACTCACTTGCAGCTGCCTTAAGATCCAATAAAAGTTTAAAAGTAGTAGATTTGTCTTGGAATTCTTTAGGTAAGTTTAATTGCTTAATTTATTAGTACCTTAATTTTCTTATTTTCGTTTTTTCAAAGTTTTTTATAAAAACTCATTTTATTTCAAGGGATGACTGGAGGACAAAAAATTTTAGAAGCTGTACAAAAGAATAGAAATTTAACAACATTAATTCTACATGGCAATTGCATTCCAAATGACATGTGTAAAGATATCGAAAGACATATAATAAAAAATAAAAAGAGACAAATATTATCTGAACGAAACATACTGATGAAAGAAAATGTTCAACCACTTTCAACATCCAGTGAGGAAGATAGTTCAGTTTCTAGAGTAAAATATAAAACACATAAGAAGAAAAAAAAGAGAGAAAGATCAAGAACTCCTTTAGAAGAACTAAGAGATAGTCCTTTAGGAGGAAACTCTAAAAATGATGAATATCATAACAATGCTTCAGAATTCCAAAAAAATTTAAGAAATTTAAGCAGTGAAAGTGATCCTAATATAGAGTTAAATGAAAAAATAGACGGTCTTAATAAAATTTTACAGGAAAGATCTTTAAATATTGATCGTATGAAATCTGAATTAGATTTAAAAACTGCTGAGATTGACACTTTAAGAAATGAAAATGAAAAGTTAAAATATGTAGTTGAAAATTTAAAAGAGGAAAATAAAAATAATTTAGAAGAAAAATGTAAAGAAATCGAATATTTAAAAAAAGTTCATATAAAAGAAGAAACTAATTGGAAAGAGTCTTACAGAGAATTAGAAGAAAAACATTTAAATGATGTAAGATTAAAACAAGAAGCTGATACAAAAATTCGTGCACATGAAAAAGAACTTAGGAAAGCAAATTTAGAACTTCAATCTTTAAAAGAGAAACTTTCTTTAAAAGAACAAAGTTATGAAGATGCTATTTCTGAAAATAAATTTGAAGTGCATAGGATAAAAAGGGAAATGCAAGAGAAGGATAACAGATATAAAATAGAAGTTAATACCTTGAAAGAGACTTTGAAAGAAACTACAGATGCTTTAGAAAAATGTCAAGAGCAGCTGCAAAAATTAAGAAATGAATTGCGAGAATCTCTGGAATCACAGGCAAAATTAAAAATTAAGACTGATGAATGCGAAAGATATATTTTGAGGATAGCCAAAGTCGAGGATGCCTTAGTGAAAACAAAAGATGAAAAAGAAAAATTAGAAGAAAAGTTACAAGATTCAAGAAGAACTGTGGCTTCGCTTCAAAAACAAATAATGAAAGTTCAAGAAGATTCGATAGAACCTCAAAAGAGATATGATGGATTGAAAATAGAATTGCAGTTAGAAAAAGAAAATACATTAAATTTAAAATCAGAAATAAGGGAAGAAAGAGGCAGAATAAAGGAGCAAAATGATCAATTGCAAAAAATGCTTTCTCAAATAAATGGGTTGCATATGCAATTAAATGAAATGCAAACTAATCATGCTGAAGCTATGCGTGTTAAAAATAGTGAATTAGACAAAATGAAAATTCTGATAGCTGAGAAAACAAGGGAACTTGATGAATTCAAGTAATACACTTTTTTATTCAATAACTAACAAATAATATAATCAGATATGCAGATTATTTTTTATTTTTTGTTGCAGATCTGAACAAATACAAAAAGCACACAAGTTTCAATCAGCTATTAAGAAATACTTGGATTCTTTTGGAATAAATTAAACAAATTTTGACACTGCTAATGAAAGGTAAGATATACGAGTCAGAACGAAATGAATTGAATAAAGGAACAAATTGAAAAGTATATTATATTAATTAGGAAAATAACACGATGTATAAAAGTTTTTAACTAGTAAATATATCGGTATGAGGATACGTATGAATAATAAAATGACAATATAATATTTGATTTATAATAAATAGTTCTTTAATAATTTACCTCGTTTATACATATTCATCATAATAAAGTATAATGTTTCACGATGTTATCGATATTGATTTTGCGAAATCACAAAAAAAATAGTCGATTCTATCGATCAAAACTGGCAGTTTACGGCCTGATCAGTCTCTCATCGTTTGGTCCGGCATTCTAATAGCCAGTGTAACGCAAATACGTGTAATTCATTTTCAGACGTGTCACTTATTTTCTAGTATTTTACAAAATTCTTTCGTGGAAAAATGTAAATTGAGTGAGGAAAGAAAATTAATAGATTCTTGAATTAATTACAGTAATAGTTCAAAAGAAAAAAAATACAAGCTTCTTACAGTAGAAGCCTAAATTATACTTACAATAAACATTATTAATGTTTCGCCTCTAATATAGAGAGAACACAAAATTGTTTTTAATAATGTACAAGTCAGTTTACATAACACTCACGTTCGGTACACATACACGTCCTTAATTGTAAATTGTTTACGAAAATTGCGAAGATATATAACAAAAATATCAATCGATAAAATTTTTTGGATTTCGAGATTTCCGAGTACCGTTAAAAGCAAACTCATTACACAAGCGTAATATCTGCGAACTGTTTATTTGAAGTTCATTTACACGAATCGTCTATTCAGCTGTCCCTTTCTTTTTACATGTTTAAAATGTCTCTTTTACATGTTTAAAAAAATGATATTTTTTTTCTTCACGAGTATTTATAAATAAATATTTATATTTATAAATCTATTTTTTCTACACGTTGCACACAAACAAAATTCTCGTCAAACTAACGAAAAATTAATTTTTATATACAAATTTAATACATATTCATTAAAATTTCTGTACGGCACATTAGAATAGACGTTACGAATACAATAGATAAACATTTTTGCATATTATAACTATTATTATATTATGCTTATGTGACTAAAGATAAGACTAATGCCACTATTCATGTCAATCATAAATGTAAGAAAAATGAAGCAATTTACAAATTTATGGAATACTTTTAGATGGTGAATTTTAGGTGTTTCTAAGTACTAATAAATGAATTTCTATAGTCTGAGTAATATTGAAAATGACTACATTTTCACGTAAAGAGTTGCAACTTTCAACGGACTCAAAGTTTTTTTCTTTAAAACGTTAAAATCAGGTTTGTTAAGCAGATTACGATGATCTCACAGTTATTCTAACTTTCACAAGAAACAGCCAATAATAAACTGTTTCTTAATAAATACAAATTCATACAATTATAAGTTTCGCAAACAATCACGATTTCAAGACAATATAATTATTTATTTGAAGAAAGTGAAATCTTAGTAGCAATAGTAGTCTGAAGTCTATTTATAATTGTCAAATTACATAGTATTTGACAATTAAAATATTTATGTGAATACTGAATAGCATTTTTATTTATAATATATTTTATTCACTCTCATTCAAACAAATAAGTAGATATGTCCTGTTGAAAAAAATCATACAATCCTGATAATTCCGCGTGATAAAATTGCAAACGTAAGTAATTAAAATCTTTTTTTGCATGGAAAGTAAGAAAATTAAGTTTTTTCTTACCCATTTGACAACGTTCAGTGAATTCATGAATTTCTGGGTTAAAAGAAAATCTTTGTATTAAATACAAAATACCTTAAATTTAAATAATTAAAATTTCACTAAACGCGTCAAATACTTCTTTTTTAACAATTTTTATAACGACGATGTATCATTCGACTAGATTATATATGATTATTTTCACCAAGGCACTGGCAAGAGGATTGTAAATTCAAAAAAAAGTTGTGAATTGGAAAATTAAACAACTCATTAATTCTTACAAAGGAAGGAAATATATCGAAAAAATAATCTTTGCTGTCTTGAAAATCTTCCACGGGAAATTCCAATATACTTTTTTTTAATTCAAATCCTCTCTTGGCCACCCACAAAAGACGCGCAAACGAATAAATAAACTGAAATTAAAAAGACTCTTGTAAATAAAATTACGTGACATACAGCGCGTAGCAAAACTGAGCGATTTAATTTGATGGTTCACTACGAATCGCTATTATAGCGTCTTTAAAATCGTCAGAGTCTGAGTCTTCTAAGGATCGAGACGAGTTATGAAATCTCACAGAGTATACGGGTACTCTTTGAGATAGTTCCTGATGAGTGGAGGCAACTTGTCGCGTACTTTGTCGAGTTTGGCGCCTGCCCTATTAACGGCGATTCTAGCAAGATGCGAGAGTGAACGCACCTCTTTAACTAATGGTTCCGATAAGTAAATTTGCGAATAAACTTGGCCACTGTAATCCACCCACACTTCCTGCCGATGCTCGTCCATGCGCTTTGAGTATTCGCAGTAGTATTCGAGCATTTTGATGGGACAGTCGAATAATGGCATAGCTAGGGCCAGTCTTGGCTCCGCGTCTAATCGAAATTTGCCCATGCAGTAGAAGACCCGAACTGACGTTGGTCCTCTGGCTGTTTGCACCGATATCGCAAAAGTATACCTGTAATTTGAAAAATATGAATGGTTAGTTATTGAACTGGTTTGTAAATATAAACGTGATCTTTTAGATTTTTACCTGCTATCGGAGCTATCTCGCATAAGCCATCTGCCGACTGGTGCATCCTTCAGAAGGTTTTCACTTTGCTGCCAACTGAGTCCTTCGTGATACCAGCCGCAGCTTTGGAGCAACCGACGTACTTCCGCTAATTTTGACACGTCCTTGTCTGGCATATAACCACCTTCGAATCCCCAGGGGCATGGCATCAACCACGACACTGGTGTACCAGGCATCTCTTCTCTACTGGTTCCATTGTTCTGCTGCTCCACCGTGATGATTCCGCCGCCATTGAAGGTATTCCTGAAGCGATTTACGGCCTCAGTGCTAACGCTACCGACATTAGGGGCAACGAGCGGCGTGTTAGTGGCAGTACAATTCGAACTGGCCGAGGTAGACGCGGTGATGTTGAGGGTACAGCTGCTCGTCGCGGGCAGCCGTACCGTTGCATTTACTTGAATCTGTAGATCGGCCGAAGCATCCTTGCAGTGTTGATCCGAGGTGCACGCTGCGACCTGACACAAATTACGACCCCTGGGTTCGTTACCGCTCCGACAGTAGCTCTGACAGCAACGGCAATTGCAACAGCAGCTGCAGATGCGACGGGCGTCGGAATTTTCGCGCCGCATGCCCGGCAGCTCCTGACAGCCGCTTGGAGGGGCCGGAGGCGGAGTCGGCGATTCAAGCCGCGCGGTCGTCGAATGGCTTCGCTGAAACTGTGCGGCCTGCTCGAAACTACTCTGCAGCTGTTCCTCGCTGATAAGAAGCGGCCTGATTTGTTCCTGCTGATCAGTCGAGATCAGCTGTTCCGAGAAGTCGTCGTTTTCGTCGTCATCGAGGCCAATTTCGTCCATCCGCTTTTGCACGAGGCACCCGCCACCCGAAAGCTTCGAGCGGAGTTCCAAATGCGGCGAACCCGAAGCAGCGAGTAGTATTTCAGCGTTGCTGCTCTGGATAAGTCGACCGCCAGACTGTATGCCACATTGTGTGCTTATCGTCACCTATGATAAGAAAGAGACACTAATTTTAATGGACTTGTTATTGCGACTTGATAATTAATAGAGTGGACAGGTGTACTGACCTGATGATGATGCTGCTTGCCCGAGAGATGCTTGTTGGTGGCGTCGACAAGTAATAATCCGCCCGAGGCACTCGTCGGCAGACAGTCGAAATTGAGGCCAGTGCTGAGGCTGTTGGTGAGGCCATTGTCGAGGCTGGAGGCGTTCAAGTCATTTGGAGCACTCGCACCGCTGCAGCATCCCGGGGCAGGGAAGCGGTGCCTGCAGTTCGGGCACATTACCGTCAGCATTGTCGTCGCTCTCGTCTTGCTTTCGCCCAGGTATTCTTGTACAGCATCACTCGCCGGCCAACACTGCTGGAAATGATAAAAAAACATGCACATTAATCAACTGACCTCAAGATATATACGCACATCGTTAATTATTTATGAATTACGATTGACCGATAAATATTTACAGAAGGCTCGTCTTCTGTCGTCTTGTTTGTTAAGCAACGAGCAAGGTTTCAATTTATAAAATATTTGTCACTCTATATCTGCTCGATAGAGTCTCGAGTCGTTAACGCGATTTTCCTTATCTTAGAGATTCGCGAGAAAGGAAACACGAGTGAATGAAAGACGAGTATAAAAAAGCCCAGTCATTTCCGATTCAGAGAAGCGCGGATGTATTTTACGTAAACAAAGCGCGATTACCGGACAAAAATTGATAGCATTACTGCGGTTAAGAGCCTTGAAGTCAGTAAAGTCGCTCTTTTACTACGTACAGTGGGCAAGAAAAGACGGCGAATCGCCGGCTCCCATTCTTACATAAGGACACTTTTCGTAAAAAAAAGAGAACGAGCGACCGCCCCGGGGCGTACACGATGAAAAAAAAGAAAAAAAAAAAACAAAGTCGCGAGTTACTCTGCGCCGTCGCGATTCCCATTATCATTGAATCAACGTCAATGCTCGCTGGCGCTTTTCCGCGAATAAAATTAAGAGGCAATTTCGAATCGAGCCGTGTCTAATGAATTAGCCTTCTCCGTATTCAGGCTTTTGTCGGCGATTAACGAGGCTCGTCGGCGAGAGAGCGGAAAGGAGGCGCGCACGGGAAAAAGGTGGAATATTTTCGGAGCAAATTCGGCCCCGCGGCAGCGGCTGCCGGCGCACGCTCGCGGATGCATTTATTATGCGGCGCGATGATCGTCGGCGCTGTCCTCGTTTTTTCCTCGGCTCGCCGGAGCCTTTATCGCCCTAATGAGATTCGCAGAAGTTGCTCGTTAAGGCGCGCTTCCGAAGCAGCGCGCGCTCTGTCAACTATCGCCGCGGCCCAATAATTGACGGTAATTAAAAGGTGAACAGCTTAATTGCCGGCTCCGCGAAAGTGACGAGCCCGCGGTGTTCGCTCGATTGCGGAAAAAGGAGAAGCAGAACCCAAGAACCGAGCGTGCGGAGAGCGAGAGGACGAACGAGCTGCGTGCAACCTTTCGCGCAAATTCATTTTTCCCACTCCGCGGTGCATTAAATCGGAGACTGACCCGCAGGAAGAGCACTTAGCGAAAAAAAGGGAGCGAGAGGAGAGCTGGAGCACTTGATAAAGGAGGAGAAAAAAAATGAGAGTCGCGTCTAAGAATAGCCAATTACAGGCTAATTGTCCAGCGTCGTGGAAGCGGTGCGACTTCCGCGAAAAAGTGCGTGCCGGGCACCGGTTTTGCACGAGAGGCGCGGATAACGAGGAGAGGCCCCCGCGCGTCCGCAGTCTCGACGTGGCTATGCGTTTAAAAAAGCGAGCGTGCGCGCCGCTGTCTTTTGTAAGCCGAATTTTTAACGCTACGCGCGTGGACGAAGCGAAAACCTTCGGGTGAAACTCGCCGTATGCGATTTCGCAAGGCGCTTTTTCTAAAGTTCCCGGGAGTCGTTGCCTCCGCGTGGCGCGCGAGCGGAAATCAATGAGAAAATCTTTCTCCGAAACTTTCGACTTTGCAGAAGCCGTAACTCGCTCGCGGATCCGGGTCGAGCGCCGGCTCTACGGGGAATCGCTCCGAGGATGCCTCGGAATAAGCGGATCGCCGCGCGTCCCGCGGGGAATCGCCGAAAAATTGCGATAGCCGCCGGGAGCATTGCAACCGGAGCCTAAAGGCACGAGTGCAACAGTTGCGCCAGTCGCGCGCGGCGCTCTGAACGGACTCGCGCTTCGGAGTATGCGCGCGTGCACGTGTATGCGTGCGTGTGTGTGTACGCGAGCGCGAGGAGAGGAGCGTCGGCAACGCGGCCGATTCGCAGTATTGGCCGAGTTGCCCGAAGCCTCGCTTCCGCGAAGTGTCCCGGCGCTCGCTCGGGGGGCCGCTACACCAAGAGCCCGTAGAGCCCGTGCAAGCGCATGTATATCGCAATGCCAGAAGGCCAGCCCCTCGCTTAAAAGTCTCGCCGGCGCTCCTTTCTGCGAGGCCGTCGAGTGACGCGTCGGCCCTAGACCCAACGAAATACACTGTACCTTCGAGTCCCGCGCCTAATTATTTTCCCGCGAGAGCAGCTGCGCGCGAGCCGCCGTTTTCATCGGGCGATCAGCTGCTGCTGCCTCGTGGAATCCGAGGGAGAGAGAGAGCCTACTTATCGTTTTCACCCATCGCCAAGCGCGTTTCCGCCATTGGATAAGTCGCCGCATTTTTCACGGCTGACTCCCTCTGAAAGAGGGATATTTAATTTGTTTTTTTTTGACTGGAAGCGAGCGGAAATAGTTTGAATAAAAGAGACAGGCAACGCGGGAGGTTTATACGGCGAGGTGGATTCTTTTACCGGCTCCGCGATGAATCAGAAGCCGAGCGCGCTTTTGCGTTAGGTCAGTGTGCGACGCGTGCTCAACCTCTCTCCTCGATGTCTGCCTCTATGTTGGGGCCATTAAAAAAGCGTTGCGGAAATATTTTGAAGCGGCTCGACTTACTATATTTACCATCCGAGTGCGAGACACGATAGCGCACACGCGCATTAAATCCCCAGTGTTTACGACTACTGTGCGAGGTAAATATTTGTGCGGGGGGCTCGTTCACTACAAGTAAATAAATTTTCGGAGTCGCGGAAAACGGAGCAGCCGAGATTTGCGAAGGGGCTACTACTTCAAACGCTTGCAAAAGCTTCGACGAAGAGCTGCAGCCGTACTTTCTTTTATATAATACTGAGAAAGAAGCTCTTGTAAAAGCTGGAGGCGAGTCTACCTCGGGGAAGCACGAACTCTCCTATTATGCGGCTCAACTTTATTGCGCATTCTGCGTACCCGAGCTTTGTACTTTATTTTTATCTGCGGAATAGACTCGTGCAGCTGAGACAACTTTGTCCGTCGATTAGTACTTCTTGAAAATTCCTGACTTCGACGATGCCTCGCAGAGAATTGAGCAATTACTCCGTCTTTCATCATCAGCTGTAATTTTACTCAAATTTGTATGATAAAAAAGATGGAAGCTGGGTTGAATTAGTTAAGGTATCTGGGAAAGAGGTTTAAATTTGAATATAAACGATACTTTTTGGATATCTTTAAAAACTCTCAAGATCGTGAATCAATATTTGTTATTGGCAAGCAAAATTGTGGCAGCGCCAAGTGTGAATTCCACTCCAGCGAGCTCGCCAACGTATTTACGACGATAAATTTTTTCTCGCGTAAAACCTTTCACAATCGTACTTAACGTGAAATCGCTCGCGAAATTCCAGTTAACCATCTTCGTGGACGACGATAAAATCGACACGGATAACAGCAATATCAAAAGCACTCGACATGCCTTATAAGTACTTCGGTCAATTCATGATTTGCATTAATTAATGAATTGCGACTTTAAATTTGGTTTCATTAAATTTAGACAGATTCTCGGATTCGAGCAACACCGCTATCTGTTAATGGTGAGAAAAATGTTGAAATAGACGATTGATGGACAAGTCGATAAAACGTGGGATAAGATTCTTAGTTTTATCTATAGGTACTTGGTAGCTCAGGTCACTCCAAGCCTAGCCGGAGAAACGCTGATGTCCAAGAGTAAAAGCACGATCTTTATCTCTTTTCGGCTTGTTTGAATGAGCCCGAAAGAAGATGTAAAAAATGAAACTTGTGCAATCATTT
The DNA here is from genome assembly GCA_900480045.1 of Eurytoma adleriae. Lineage (NCBI taxonomy): Eukaryota > Metazoa > Arthropoda > Insecta > Hymenoptera > Eurytomidae > Eurytoma > Eurytoma adleriae. The sequence goes on from UXGC01000147.1 coordinate 79,952, forward strand.
ACAAGCAAATTATGCAAGTGCACCGTAACTGATTTTATTACCTTCTGTTGAATAAACCAATAACAATTGCAATCACTTTTAATTAAAGAATGGAAGGAAATGGTTGTAAAAAGATATCGCGTCAGTTCGTACGTCATTGGCAGTTGCAAATAAAAGAAGTAAGAGAGAAGGGGAGAAGGGCAGCTCGTCAGTTCGCGTCGGATAATTTCCGAGAAAAATTTCGAGAGCAGCTGCACGTCGAATCTAAATTTTAAAAAGGAGAGCCGGCGGAGAGCCCGAGCTGCTACCTGGCACGTTTCGATTCTCCCTTTTCTTTCGAGGGGGGGACGAGAGAGGAGGAGAGAAGAATCAAAGGAATCGCAGACTGGAGGTAGCGTCTCGCAGAAAGAAGGGAGAGAACCAGGGTCCGGGGGTATACGTACAATAGTCCCGTCTCGCTCGCTCTCGCGGCGCAGCTCGGGCAAAAGCACGTGAGCCAAGGAGCGACGGAGAGGGAGCGAGTCGCCTCTCCTTTTTTTCCTCTCCGCTGCACAGCCGGCCACGCGCGCTTTTCGGAGAATCCCCATCGACGTCGATGCTTTTCCACCTTTTTCCCACGTGACCGTACCACGCTTTTTCTCAATCATCTTTACGGTCATTCTAAGTTTCGCGTTTCCAAAAACAATTCGCCCAGTCACTTAACTCCGATCTACTTCGAGCGAACGGGCGAAGCTAGACTGCTCCGTTTTTTCTTTTTTTTTTTTGTCGAAGGATTGAAACGACACGTCGACTTCGGCGGTAAAGTAAGTATTGAAAAGTGGTCGCGCGTAAAAAAGCGAGAGGGCTCGCCTGATTTGGCGCTTCGTCACGGCTGAGGCACTTTCGAATTCGTCGAAAGGCTGGCGCCGCCGCTGTCAAGAGCGACGTGACTCCGGTCGCGATCGCGAAAACTCAACGATAACGCGGGAATGCGCCTGGAGGTAGAAAATGAAGGAAAAAAAGCACTTTCTAAGCCGAGGCTGGAGAAATCGCGTCTCGCCTCGTGGCTCCTTTCAATAGCGAACTTGAACTTACGGAGAGTGGAGCCGTGGCTGCGGTATCCTCGTGAGCACAGGACAAAGGCTCTATCTCTCTTTCACACACACAATCACTAAAATCACTGAGGCTTGCTCGGCATGTCGACACTGAAGCACTGCACGATCTGGACTGCGAGCTGGACTGAGAAACGGGGAGCCGATGCGACCGCGCGCGCGTTGTGAGCAGCTGCGAGATGGGCGACAAGCGCACGCCTCTCCCGCCGAGCTCCGACTGAATGAATCTATATAAATTGGGAAGAGAGAGGCCGCGGCTGGCGCGCCACGGTGGGGGTACGGCGGAGCCGAGCTCGGAGGTGGGGCGCTCCACCGTACTCGGAATGTCTAACGTCTGTCTTTCGGACTCGCTTCTGCGGCGAGCTGCGACGCTCAATTCTCGCCGGGGAGTACCGAGAAAACGGGAAAACTATTGGAATCGCTCCGACGCTTTTATTGCCACCGTCAACGCCGCAATCCGCAACAGGAGAAAGTCCATTACGGGCCAACGGCCGCTGCAAACCGATGCCACGTGAACTAAATACTTGCGCGCGTACGTTTTTTAAAATCACCTCCACGAGGCTTGATTAATCGCTCGAGAATTACTCTCTGATTACCTTTACGCAATTACGAAGCTCCAGTCTGCAAATTTAAACACGCAACTATGTGAATATGCCGCGGACTATCGTTTATTTTATTCTTCTCAAGACTGACGAGCAACCTTAAGCTGCAATTAACTCCAACTTTCTCCTTCTATTCACCTACAGTACTTCCTATTTAAGAAAATATTTTCAGAGTGACGGTATAGCTCTTAAAATAGATGACTACTCAATATATTGTCGATTTTTTCATTTTTTCGGTTCTCTCACTGCTTCCTGTTGTTAAAATGAAAGAAAAATAAAAATGAAAATTTAGTACCAATGGGTATACTTAGGCGCAAATTGGAGACTCTCTCATTAAAAAAAGGAAAGAAAAAAATTTCATCGCTCTAGCGATTGCTTAAGTGCGAAATAATACTTCCTGTCGGGGCCGTTTGCAACTGAAAATCGAGATTCCGCCAGGTAAAATCGTGGAAATTACATCGAGGCGCAGGAAGTGATTAGGCAATCCTAAAGGAAAATAAGCGAGTTAAAAAATGAAAAAAGAAAAAAAAAGAGACAACCATGGTAAAATGGGTGGCCAAATGAAATTCGCCAGGAAGAACAATCCTGTACGCGTAAGAGAAAGTAAATGAAGGTGCTCATTATTTCATTCCGGTCTTAAGATAAGAGTATTTTATATTACCTATCGCTTACCTCCTCGCCTACTCCAAAGATAAAAAAAACAAGTGCATAATTCCTCAGTTTCCCGGAAATTACAACATCTAGCCTTAAACGTATTGTTTTTAAATTTTTGAATCTTCATTTTTCACAACTACTACTTATCTAGCACAATATCCAACTGTTTTTTGTTGGATAAGTAGTTTATGAGTAGGTAAGTCAGCTATGATTTTACGAGAAGAGATTTGGAGCCGTCCAAAAGCTATTTGTATTGGAAAAGTCTCATTTGTAGTTCATCAGACTCTGCAACGAAGTGCCTGATCCTCACTCAGCAAAGGCAGACCTTCGCGGAAGTAAAAGCGATTTATAGCGGCTCTTAGAAGCCAGCGGGGGTTTGAATGAAAATCAGCCGATTTTCTCTTAATCTTTACTTCCAAATACTCAAACCCAACAATAGTGACTTTGGTATTGACTGCAGTCCGCACCCTACTCTTCTATTGCCAAAAGTGCAGCTGCTACAGTGAAAAAGAAGTCGAAGAACTCAAGAGTATTTACATAAATACACAAAAATTGTGTAATGTTGTATCAGGAAAAAGTGCACATGTTTATTCAGCTTTAACGTATATGTGTCAAGAATAAACTAATAGAAATACGAGTAAAATGAGGGAATGAGAATGTGGAAAGAGGTGCGAGAGTGTGAGGAGGAGCAAGAAATTCCGGATGATGGAATTGCGGTCAAAGTGTCAAATTTCCGACTAAGGCAAGCTTTAAGCGGTCGGGATTTTTTCCAAAACTTCCTTCGAAATAATTTGGATACCTAAAAAAATCAAGTGTCCACGCGTGATATTAATTAATTAACGTTTTTCAATAAGCCGCTCCACTTTTATTACTCCGTTTAATAGGACGTCCGAATATGCGATTGGTAGGCGAGATAAGGTCCCATCGCTTCTCTGGAATAGTTGCTCATTTATCAATGCGGCCACTCGATGTGGAAATACGAATAGCGATACTATCTCGCGCTCGTCAATCATGGGGACATTACATTCTTTATCTGCGAAAGAAGCGAGGATACTTTATACCTTACTTTATACGGTGGGCCTTTTTTTAAGCCGTGTCAGCTTACCGAGTCACTTCATTTTTATTACGATATATTCGAGGCGAACGAAAGGGAAAAATGGATAAGCAAGAAACGCGGAGAATTTTCCTGGGGATAGATTAAGTGCTCGATGGAATGTGGAGCATCGAGAGACTCGCGTGTGTACGCACTTCGACGTGCATACGCGCGGCCTTCCGTTCAAGGGGACGCGTCCACACATTTTACTCGCATCGTACACGAAAACAAGTAGTTCTCCCTCCTTCGCCTTTTTTCCATTAAGAAAAGTGCGCCAAGCCGCCGAGAAAAGAGGAAGGCCACTAGTTGACTTTTAACAATCGATCTCCTTGATACTGTCATAACAAGGAGAGACAGTAGCATTTGTGTAAGAAACATTCTAAAACAGCGCTCTTGTAGTCACGAATTTGTAGAAAAGAAAGGGCATTAATTTATGACCAGACTCGGGTCATTACGGAAACCAAAATACCAGGAAGGATCCATTCAAATCCAGCTGAGAGAAGTCGGGAAAATATATAGTAAAAGACGGGCGCGGATAACATCTCTCTATTCATTCGAAATTATTCGGACGTTGAAAATAAAGAATGAGCCAGCGGCGAGAAAAAGGAGCGAGCTAGCTCCGGCCTTCTTCCGCGCGCAATTTCCGCGCGACGGAACAGCCGATCGACAGGCCGATATCAGCGTTGCTCAAAGTAGGCGAGGCCAAGCCTGTTTTTTATTTGGCTTTTTCAGAAATTGCCCGGAGGCGATATAATCAACTAAACTCAAACACTCCATTAATGGAAAATAATGTTAATATGCGCGCTAAAAATGAACCCTAATTTATGCAGTGAAATTCTATGAAAATGTTTCGCTAACTTGCGTGCAAGTTTTAACTGACACGCGTCTCCGTTGCCTTTTGTCTTCAAAGCTGGCCTTTCCCCCCCACTTTTTTATGTTAAACAAGAATGCGGGCCGTTCTTCCATCATAAAGTTTCTTTGGAACGTCAATGCACAGATTTTGCATACAAATTCCCCTTTGAATGGATTTACGCCGCATTCAAATAAATTCCTCTTTTACGATAGATTTCTTTATATTTCCGAGCAAGGAAAACATCCTGCGATTCATACCTATTGACAATCGAGAATATCGCTTCCTGAAATTCATTAAATAAAAATCACTTTGCGGAAGGAGTTTTATACGTCGTAGAAGGGAAATAAAAAAGAGTGAGAGACACACTCGATGCCTGGCGTTGTACAACAGTCCGCAGAATAAATCCAGTCATCCAATTACTCGTTATGTCTCTCGCGAATGGAATAATTAGAGGCGACAAGATGAAATTGATTTCCGCGGCAGCGACAGTAAGCGTCCTTCTGCGAATCTGCTTTCCGGCCCCCTGTGATCCATCACACAAAGTCTTATCGTACAAATCAGCTACATTGCGCAACGACGTTTATTTATGCGCAAATCATGAGATCCAAAGTGATTGAGCGAAAAAAAATCAGGCGTTTTTTTTTCAAAGCCGGTTCGAAGCTTACTTCACGTTTAAATTTGTAGTTAACGGCGAATAAGAGAGTTTATCATTATTCGTACTCAAGAGAGACGCCATCAAAGCTTCCTAGAATCCCTTGATCCCCCTTTTCCGTGTCACGCAACTACAATTTCGCCTCTGTGTATACAAGTTCCCGGAGAGACTGTATCATCGAAAATACCGAGACTGCACTACGAGCTTATCAACACATAATCGCTTTTGACCATTCGTGGGAATTGTAACAATTTCCCAATTGTTTGTTCCGTATCGTTTGCTAGTTACAGTTACGTAATCTATTTATAGATTATTCTACCCACAATTACATTTTGTAATAATAAAAAATTTGGTAGAAAATAGAAGGAAATTGTTAAATTTATAAAGAAAAACAATATTTACTTTCTTTCTAAATAGTCAATTAATTAATTCCCATTAAAGCACTCGTCATTTCTTTACGAAGCACAGAAGCGTAGTAACAATACCACGAATCACTGCTAATGGGATTGCGGTTCGTTTCACCAAATACATTCGCTTTACGCAGGGATCAAAGCTAAAAGACGAAGCCATAGCGACCATAAAAATCATTTAAAATTCATTTGTATCTTAAGGCGAAGTTTAATCGAATTATAAATTTTCGAATGATAAATTAAATTTTATTTACACCGGATATTTTTAAATTAATTTTGGTTTATTTTTTTAAGTCATTTCATTTAATTAATTTTGCAAAATACTAAAGAATTCAAAGGAAATATCCAAAATATAGTTCGTCATTCAATTATTTTATGATATTGAAGTTTTCCTTGATTGTACTCACAAGTAATCCTTTTACTGCGGGTCCTGATCGGATTATGTATGCGGATATGTTTCTAACCAATTCTAGGTATCGGCTTTTGAAGATGGTTTGCGATCCAAAGCTTAATTATTTCCTTACGATGAAATTCAAGGCATAGTTCGCAGTTACGTACAGGAAGTTTACCAGTAGTATAGACCAGATTTATCAGACATTGGAAGTTTTACTAACGTTTATTACATGTGCAAAGATTTGTAGAAATTATGTTGGTAATAAAATAAATAATACGATAAATTATACTGTAATAAAGCAATAAATAAAAATATAAATTAAAATTGCTGACGTTAAACAAATTAACTGAAATCTCGAGATTGAATTATAAATGAATAGTCAAACTAACTTCTTTTTAAAAGGCCACTAATAATGAAGATGCACTTTTTTATTGTACGAATTGAGAACGAACTGTAGACATAAATTTCCATGAAATGAAAATTGTAGACCCGCGGGACGGAAAGTGTTTTGAAGAAAAACGAAGGGCCAGGCGTAGAACGGAAGCTCCAACACATTATTTTAAAAAGTCCGAGTGCGGGTTTCGGAACGGCGAGCGGTATAAGAAGGCGAGGCGGGCTACTCTTGTGGAAATGAGAGAAAAAAAATAGGAGTCGGTTGGGCCTCGCTTCCGAATTCTCGGAAACGGCGAGCGGGCCGAAACGAGGTGTAGCGGCCAGGACAAGACCTTCTGTCATTTCAATCATCTCGACGTGTCATTACCTCCGGCACTCTCTTTCTCTCCCACTCTCTTTCTCTCCGGCGAGTCCGCGTCTCGCTCGGCTGGCCAGGTGTTTAACATTTCTTTTTCCGTTTTGTCTCCCTCCCTCGTCCCTCGCTCGCACAGCTCGAGCTGCTCGTGGACACACACTGCCGGGTAATGAGGTCTTTTTTATCAGCCGACCCAGGCTCTTCCGCTCGTTACTTAAACATCTGTTCGAGGTAATCGTGTTCCCGTAAATTCTGACTCGACAGTGTTTGCTTTGTAGATTTCTTGTATCCCTTCGCACTGGCCGGTTTCTCTCAAAAAGGTCATTAACGCGACTTTTAGTCGGAAAGCCGCGCGTTCGAGAGCTGCGGGCGAGCCGAAGCTATGAGCCAACCTTTCCGAGATTTGTCGCCTCTCGCGTCCATATCTTTGAGTGAAAATGAAATGAAATTTGTCCAGAACTCGAGTCCGTATATATTTATCTCGTCCCCATGCAATGGCCTTTTCTTCTTTCTCGCGCCTAAACGGCGAGCCGCGAGTGCAGCCAATTTCTCGGAAGGATCCCGCATTGGAGTCTCCTCGTTCCTTCTCCCTTCGATAATCTCTCTCTTGGCGAGCGCCTTTCTCTTCATTTCGTCGATCATATCTTTTTACGTATGGGCCCCGCGCATGCAATATCGATTTTAACGATCATCTGCCAAATTTATACTTTCGTTTCAGACGCCTCCCCTTTATAATCTTCATCCCCCTTTCCACGATCATATATCATGCATTTTTCATTTATTTCTCTTTTCCATTTTTTCCAAGAAATCACTATTTAATAACTTTCTAAAATAATTACCGCGATATCTACCTTTAAGACTCCTAAACGGGCGATAGCATTCGAAATTTCATTGTCTTAGTTATGTCAATTATTTTCAAGTTCGTACAATTGATAAAGGCCGATAAATTTGAAAATTAAATAATTAAGTCACTCTTAGCGATAAAATTGAGTGACCTGTTAAAATGACGCATGTGCGATAAAGGCGAATAGTGATAGTGATAATCTACGTCACGGAAACTATTGTTAGAGATCATTGTTAAATCAATTAGAACGTTTTAATTAAAAGTTTTCTAAATCTCTGCTTGATTATTAATCAATCGCAAATGTTAAACACATATGATCAAACAATGTCGTTACTTTATGACTGAAATTTACAATTTTGATAAGTTAAAAATAGATGAGCTAACGGTAATATATGATGCTCTTGCAATCACGTAATTAAAAGCTTAATTAAAATAAATTTGTAAACGAGAAAATTGCTAAGTATAATGCTTAAAAGGTTTTGGACTTTTCGGAGCACCTTTATCTTTATCGGAGGTGCAGTACCGAGGCAGACGTTACAAATACCTTCTCAATCGCGATATTTTGCCGGAATCATTCCACGAATACGTTCAAGGTCTTTAATTTGCGACGACGTGCTCCGCCGTACGATACCAATTCGCATCATTGCCTACGAGCAACTGCGAAAATTCTCCAACTGCGAAATACCCCATTCCACGTACTTATATAGCAATGTGAAAACTGAACAATTATACGCTTCTTCTTATTTTGAACCTTTTTCAAGCTGAAAAGATAAAAAAAGAGAGAAAAAAACCAGCGTGTAACGTCAAGCTTGTGACTTTTTGACTGAAACGAGGGTAAGCATTCTTCTGCGAATTGACGAACGACTCTTTTTATATTTTCCCGGTAAACACATGACGCGATATATAGATATGAAGATCTGCCAAATGGAGAGTTGCTGCGCGAATAAAATGATGCAGTAAGAAGAAGGGAAAAAATTTAGCCACAACACATTTGTTGTAATATAAAGAAACTTGTAATCTCATCAGCGTGACATAATTTTATGAAACAATGGTTAAATCACCAGGCTTATTGCGAACGATTAATAATTGAAGTGACGAAAGCAATAATAACTCGGTCGACTTATATTAGGACTTTAAATTAAGCGATTTTGCAAGCAGGATCGATACTGCTAAAATAGTAAATAACCAGAATGCGACGATTATTTTAAGTACGGCGAGACTTTACGTCACGACTGTGGTTAATAATTCTTCCGGTATTTAAAAGCGGAAGGCAAATATAAAGTATTCGTATTGGAAATATGTCAAAGTCAAATCAATAGGTGATATAAGTTTAGAATTGTTTGCATTGTAAAATCAACTTAATTGTACTATCAGAAGAACTTATGTTTGAAATGGTGTAATTAATGAAATTCCGAAGAAAGTCTTACTTTTATTAATGTTACTAATGTTACTGGGAATACAGCGAATGTGTTCCACGAAACTCTTATCTTTATTAACGGTCTATTTTACTTAGAGTAATCGCCACACACGCGTGTGTTTTCAACTTTTATTTTTAATAAACATTTGATGAGCATCGCCAGAATTTGGGATTTTATCAGTACGCCGAATATCATTAGCATAAGCACGCGCTGTTGACATCAAATGAAAAAGTCAGTTGTTCAAACAGATTTTCAAAGCAGAGAAAGACTGCGTCGGATATAAAAGCCGAGTGTTTCGCTTCCAAAAAGTCGAACAGCGGCGAACATCGCAATTCAGCGAAAACGACCGTAAAAGAGGCGCACAGTCGAACGCACTCGAGGGCACTCGAGCTTTCCTTGGGCGCGTTTACACACGGACAAATTTCTTGATTGAATCGCTTCGGCGAAGGGAGCGTTTAACAAATTAAAATAAAGAAGGGAATGAAGCGGTGAGTGTGTAAAAATGGGCAGGTAAGAAAAGCGCGGAGCCCTTTTGATCGGCAGCCGTGGCAAAGTACAATGGGACACGAGGAGAAAAGGCAACCGGAGACCTTGGCTTTCCAACTTTGTAAATGGAACGCGACCAATCGATAGCTGGACGGGGGCGCGCACATAGGCCAGCACACGCGGGGCACACGCTACATTCGTCGTTCCGCGAATTCGGCCGCGCTCAGCCCGTGCTTCGACAAAGCGATACGTAAAAGGAAGAAAACAATGCGGGACTGTCGAGAGAGAGAGAGACACGCGAGATTAACTCGTTTATTGGTGACGTCCCGGAATCGGCACGTCCTGCAAACGATTTTTTCTTCGCCCCCTTCACTCCGCCCGACAACCTCTCTTTTCATTTTTATATCGCGAATTTTCTTCTCTCGATCTACCCATTTCCATTGTTAAAAACCAAACTAGACTTTTTTACCTGTTTACGTACCGAGAGATCGAGTCGCATTGACTAATACCCTGCCGATTCTAGAAACCTTTTAACCCGGAACGTGCCTTTAAAAAATATTGCCTCTATGCTTAACTGTTGCTTAGTGAATGTAACAATCGTGAGTTCATCTTTTAAACCGAACTCGTTAAGTTGACCAACTTGAGGAAAAGTATTTGTTTAGTCATTTTAATATTCCAGTATTCTAGGTATTTACGATCTTAAAATCCTAGACCTGATCTCCAATTTTTTATCCCAAATGTAACCATGACTTTCATTAACGTGCTTCATCCGTCATCGTGTTCTTCCGCGTTTCTCTTCTGCGTCATCTTCCCGAAAGCGCAAAAACAAGAGCAAGATAAAATTGCATCCACAAATAATTTGTACGGTATTTATTTACTGATATCTTTGAATTTAAATAACTAGCTTTCAAAATGTAGTTTTCAAATATATCAGTTTAAAAGCTCTTTTCATTTTGGAGCAGTGCGCGCGTGTTTGACCCAACCTATATATAGTTATACCAAGGCATTTCGCGTGCGCGACAATTATTGTCCTGCCAATTTCGGCCATTTGTGCTGAGTTAAATTCACAAATTTGTGTTTTATTTCATTCTTTCAAGATCAAATTAAAAAGCGCTTAAAATAATGAATAAAAAAATAAATGTTAGAAAAGAAAATATTGACTGACATAAAATGTTTACATTCATTTACCGCGTTCACACCGTGTATTTTTACAACACGTGGTTATAGTATTATTGTATATACTCAATTTTTTTAATAAGAATTGTTTTTATACTTACGATTATTTAAATATTAGGAACAATGTATATAAGTTAACGCTTTTTAATTGAGATCAAATTAATTGGTACGTGATACATACTTAAAATAAAATATACTTGCAGATATTGTTATTATAAATATTAGATGATAGCCATCATGTGTATACATTGCAAGCTTAATATTTTTACAAATCAAAGGAAAATAATTTTTTATTTTACATTACCGTCAATGTTAATTGAAATTTAAAGTGACAAATGAGTGAAGTTAAAAAGAATATCTTTTTAAAAGTATGGCACGTTCATCATTAACATTATGTTTATGCATTCCGCGAATGCACTAAGCAGTTTCACTTTAACAATAGGGTTATTAAAAAAAAAGCTTGAGCTTTTCGTACAACATACCTGATTCGTTGCTTTCCCAAGTATCCTTTACATTTGTCGAGGCATTCTGCGAAGTTTCCACAGTCTCGGAGCGAGGCGGAGCACAGAATATTTCATAAACACGCACGACTGCGATTTTTTTCAAGTTCTAAGGCGTCGCGGAGCGTCCATTTTCCTTTCACTTTTCTTTCCATGCAGGCGCTCCGAAATACTTGAATTACAAAATACGCGAGGCGTACGTAGCTAAAATTACTATCGTGTCCAACAACTTGACAATAAGAAGAATCGAGCCACAAAGAAAATAACTTCTTCGAATGAATTCATGCAGCTGAATGTTAGAGAACGATAACCTGCCATTTTCGCTTGAACATTTTTTTCCGCTTCCTTTTCCCGAATGTGAGAGGCGTTTTACAAGTACTGTAATACGTCGTTACGATTGCTTAAATACAGTTTCTTTGCGGACGTGTACGAGTGCCTTTTGGAAATAAAGAATCTGGCACAAAAAAGGTGCAATCGAGCGAGTGCAGTATATAGTAACGAGGATTTCGCTCGTCCGCTGTAAAGCGGACACTGAAGAGCGAGCATCTAAGAACGCGTCTTTCATTTCCAGAAAGCACTTTAGGTGGCGCTACTACTCCCGCGGCGGTAAAATTCGAATTAATCAAACAAGTAGCATCAATACAGTTGGTCAGTTGGATATTAAAAGGCAACGATTGCGATCGAAATAATAGACTCGATCCTTTAAATACGCGCATGCCAAATGTTGCGCACATTTATAATGAGTGCGTGCAACTGTTCTTTCATTGCCCAAAATTTTTTTCTAAAATTACATTCCGTTATAAATAAAACAAGAGCGTATAAATCAGTCAGGGGCAACTTGAAAACATTTCTTCGTCATCTCTTCCATAAAAATAATATTCGCCACGTGATGGTCCCCTAAAAATACCGAAAGGAACTCCAACGTCTAATTCTCGAGAGTTACTAAAATAGTCTTACACTCACACGAGAGTGTATGAAATTTAAACTCCCTCATCATTTAAAAAAATCTCCGACTATTTAAGAAAACCGAAACGTCAGCCACGTATGTAGGATACGTGGTAACTTAAAAAAAATTGCCAACCGACGCAAATAAAGTAAAAGAGACATAAAAAGGGGCGCGCAGTGAAGTTAAAGCGAATTGGCTCTTCGGAGTAAGTTTCAGTGGAAGAGGGGCCGTGCGTGTTGACCGCACATTCGGCGCGGCTCGCTCCGTGCATTATGCGAGTTTCCTTTAAAAAGACCTCAAATGCATCGAGCATCTGTTAGCCCGTATTCAATCATGGTGTTCGGTCGATTTCCGGGAATAGGCGAACTTATTTATTAGAATTCGTGCGCGCGCGTGCTTATCCGTTAACTGCCGGTAGCGCATTTACATGTGCTCCATAATTTAACGGTTCTACACATTGTTTTCCCTTTTACATTCGAATGAGCCGACCTAAGCAGAATCCTGATGCCAAGTATTTTCAGGAAGTTTATCGACTTATCGAACGTTACCTTTTCTACCGAAAAGTTCCTTTCCTTTCATTAGCAGCCAATTCTCCAACCGTAATTCTGAAAGGCATTTTCCGATTTATATGATATTCTAACAAGGTTACAGTGTATTATATATTATGGAACAAGTTCACCGTATTAGCTCAGCAATTTCCTTATAAAAATAGAGAATGAATGAATAAATAAACTTTAGTAGATAAATAGACATAGAGGTTTCTAACTAACATAAGATGATAACTGTGCTTATGCTTGTTACTTAGAAGGAAAAAAGTGCACACGCGATAAAGTATTAAATGGTATTCAGAGGCACGCATAAGTCGTTTAAATGGTTCATTTGGCAGGGAGGGGTGACAGCTCGGCAACTATGCATTTCCATAGAAATTAAATGGCAACCGAGTATGCAGCTTGTACACAGTTTGCGGAAAGAGAGTTGTCGAAGGAAAAGAGCAGGTTCGATGCAAGTCCCGGGAAGTCCGTTATGAATAAAAAAATTATGGGAATGATACTTTTACCGCACTTCATGGATTTGCATTCATATTTTATGTAAACTCCACAGTGTGCTTTAAAGTTTCTGCGTTACATTGTATTCTCGACTAGTACAGTAAACCTACAATTCAGTACAATTTAATTTTAAAGAATGAGAAAAGGAAAGTAATAAAAGCTCTAAAATGAACAATTTTGGAGCACTTTAGTTTTTTTGCATAATTCCTATTCCTATATAATAATGTATATTCTGTATAATTTAAATTATAATTTGATGCAATTTAGATTAAAAAAAAAATTACCGCAGCTCAGAAACCGATTGTACGAAATACAATAGTCAATTAAAATGACGTTTCCGGGAATATTTAATCTTCTGCAGAAATCCATATTCATCGTTGCATAACGCCGGCATTGTCACTTAAATTAAAATAATAATTTGTCAAGAAATGGAGAAAAATAAAACGTGCGCTCGCCCAACATCTTTTCAATAAATTAAATTTTTCCGTGGTGCAATACTCGTTGTATAACTCGTTTCTAAAATAAAAATTATAACCCGAGTATGACGGCATAGGCGCGCGACGAAAATTTCCGCGTGGGCAGGCGATAGTTATTCGACTGATGCAAATTGTATGTACACAATCCGGCTTTGGCGTTTGATCGTGCCCGATCCACTTTCGAGCTCCAAAAAAGGATGCGCGCTAAGCCGAGAGATGGCCTTGTCCCATCGCAATTACCGTGGGCAATTGAGCGCGATCGAAATAGCGGATGAATCGATGACGAGCGCGGTCATTCGAAGAATGATAAATTGGAAAAATTATTTACGCGAACGCAGCTTAATCGCGGTATTTCGGATCGATCAGGCGCAACGCGGCAGAAGTTCGCCACAATGGGAAAAAAAGAACGCATCTGCGCGGGATCTCGCTTTCCTGGTAGCGCAGCTGCGGGCTTACACGTATACGCCGAAGCCCTTTAATCGCGCGATCGCTGTACATTCAATGGGGATTGCCCACAAACTGACCGCTTTACCTGTCCAAACTCCCGCTCCATTTAATATTGCTTTTAAGCATGCAAATCAAATGGACGTCCACGTACGTGCATCTGACAGTTGTTTTGAAATTTCACTTCAAAAAAATAAAAATAGTTTTACTGAAGTTTTTTTTATATCCTGTTTTTATTCTTTTATATCCGTTATTTTTTTCAATTTCTATTCGTCGTAATAAGCGCCGTCTCGTTATTAAATGAGAAAATAAAAAATGTTGCTAAAAAAAATTAAGAAATAGCAATTATATCGACTTCAAATTCTGTAAACCTCTAACGTTGACTTGTATGTTCAACTCATTTCATTATTAGCTCATTCTGAATTTTTACGTAACAGAATTCTTGTTACTCAAGGTTTCATAAAAATGGGCACTTCGAATGTGACATTCTCCTATATATGTAGTGAATTTTATAGAATATTAGTCAGTGCTCATGTAACGCAAGGCAATGTAAGATATAAAGTAGCGAGAGTCGCCATTGGAACTCAAGATCAATTAACAATCATTTGGTCCCCGCTGATAATTTGTTCGATTGCCATCAGTAAAGCGAGCTCGGCGCTTCGGCCGATTACATTAGATATTGACAATCTTCGAGAAAATGCTAATTTCGCTAATACCTCATTGCTCAAGAATTTTCCTTCGCTACTTATAATTAAGATAGAGATCGAATCAGCGGCACAGTCCAATCTTATCGAAATTTTAAGCTGCACCAGTAAACTCCTAAGAATCCCAATAAGCCACCAGGCTAAAGTGACGCAAGACTTCTCTCTCTCGCAAAAGGTGAAGAATCTCTTGCAAAGTCGCGGTTACATCAGTATACGATCGAAACGAAAATATCTCTCGAAATATTCCGAGGTGAGGATGACTCATCGCCGCTCGTGCCGATTTTTTTATGCAATAAAAAAAAATTAGCAATTGTTACAGAGAAAAATAATTAACGGCATTGGTTATTGATCCCACGAGTGACTAGGCACGTCATTCAGCGCCGTCTATCCTTTGCTCGAGTGCCGCGCGCTGACGTCATATCAGGCTTTTGTATAGAGGCTCGCACGCGCACACACGAGATAATCACGCGGGATTCTGGGAATCGCGCTAGCGCTCTATACACACCGAGTCGTGATTCGGCCACGATAGCGTAAAAAGGGATTAAAAAGCTGGCTTAGGCCGTTCGGAAAACAATGATTTTCCATTTCGCCTCTCCATCTCATTACCCCGTTGAAACCAGTTTCCTCCCGTCCCTATTGTCTCGCCGGAAAAATTTGCTCGCGTGGGCGTAACACGAACGAGAGTTTCGAAAATCTAGCTGGTCTCGGTCGCCGATGTTGTCCCATATAGCGAGGGACGTCGCGCGCACGTTTGGTAAATGGTTTTTCGATCGGGGAGCTTTCGTCGAGGGCGCGGCGAGCCGGTTTCGGGCGCAGATGCGCGCACAGCCGGAGGCCGCGGGCGCGCAATATGCTGGCGCACTTCCGAGAAAACCGCGCTCCGTAAATAGCTCCTATACAGCGACGATCCCGCATTAAAAGGCGCGCTCGCGCCCGTATATACACACGTCTCTTTGCGGGAATCGCGTTCGTGAGCCCCTTGGCTCCCCAGGCGACATGTCCTCCCTCCTTCTCTTTTTATTAAAAAAAAGCTTTATTTAAGAGCACAATTTAAGAGTGCAATTTAAATTGCGGCGGCGCTTACCTGGAACGCGAGGCGCTTGGGGGCGTGTGCGCTGCTCGTTGCGTCACTTAATACGAGCTTTTGACGTGAATGTCTACGCTATATAACTATAAGCCGAGCTTTGCTAGAGCCGCGCACGCGCGCCCTCGGTCTAATTGGAAATTCCGCGTAAACGAGTTTAATGCTGCCAAGCGAATCTAGCGTGGTTTGGGCTTGAAATAACTTGAACTTCGGGTGCGCGCGCACGCCGCAAGCTTATCGCTTAAAGTGCGCTTTTCGTTTTTCTTTTTTTAAAAGTAATGCTATAAGGCTGGCCCAATCGCTTCCTGGTATCATTTCAATAACTCACGCCCGATTCGATTTGCATCACGTTCGTTGAAAAATTGCTTCTCGGAAGCGATGGCGCGTGAGACAATATCCTGAGTTTGCCGAAAAGCCACCCTCACTCCTTTCATGCGGGGGCTTTGCTTCCGATCTTCCTTCTCATCTTACCAAGTGGAATTTTATATTTTTCACTTTTATAGTTCCAACGTCATAAGGATAACTTACTGCGTTTTTAAAATTTACGTCAATATAAATTTTATTCACATTTTGAAAAATACTTTTTCTTAATAATAGTTTTGGCTGTGAATGTCAAAAGTGTTAGATGATAAAATAATAATTATTTTAATAAAGGATAAAAAAAAAAGAAAATTGCCTCCTGTGAGGTTTGAACTCACGACCCCTGGTTTACGAGACCAGTGCTCTACCACTGAGCTAAAGAGGCTGCTGCTCTGACTGGCCAAAGCGACGCATAACAGCGTGGCGCTTGTATCGCTTCCCACGTATATTTCAAAATCAATATTTTTCTCAATTTTTTATTGTACTCAAAATAAAGTGAAATTGGGAAAAAATATAAACCTGATCCGGTATCTATCGGGGCCTGATCAGGCACGAAATCAATCCCTTGTTTTCTGTTGTAAGAGTACGCAAAGGCCAGAATTTTGCAATTGCATCTAAATGCATAATTCCATGTAAATGGAACGTATAAAGCCTCAATTTATGTACTTTTTATTAATAAAACAGTTTATCAGATGCACAAAATTAAATGTGCGAAGAGACTTGAAGAGCTTAATTAAAGTGGACAAAACATTTCGGAGCAATCCGATGCTGCAATCGGATATCTGATTTCCAATTTAGAAAATGATAAAAAAAAGAAGATTGTATGAAATATTAAAATCCAGAGGGGCTTACACGCCGAAGTGGCACTCGCTGGCAGTTTGCGAGCGCATACATAATAAAACCATAGAATGCACGTATCGGTCGGGTGGGCAAGTATCGGCCGAATACCGGGAAGGATGAAGATAATGAATTTTTTCGCCGGAGCGCGGGGCCGGATTTCAGGAAGGGCCGTGCGCTACTCGGAACGTGTCTGCGATTTTTACGATCTTTAACCAGCGCCATTTCGGTTCCGACGACCCCGCCGCTGACGCGTACGCCCGAACTCGAGATTTAAGAGGATTCCCGAGCGTCTAGACCTGCCGCGGGGGTACCGGGCGAGAGAGGAGCGCGCGTAAGAGGAATTTCACGATTAAAATTTATCATTCGTCCTTTCTCCCGACGCGCGCGCGCGCGCAGCTCGTTATGAATTATTGGCGCGCGCGGCGCAGCGAACGGGCTCAAGGTCAGGGTTTAGCGCTATCTCGAGCCGGGGTGTCGTCGTGTGCGTGCGAGACGTGCGAGTTCGGCGACGCCTCGTTACACCTGTCGTTAAAATTCCCCGATCGGCCGCGCTATTAATAGAATCGCCTCGATCCAATTGCGATACATGTGCGATTTAGTTAATAAAGCGCGCGCTTGCGCCTCTTCTGGGAAGTGCCGGTGCGCAATCGGCGAGATCGGGATCGAAATAGTTTCGCGACTAAGTAGACGCGCCGCTGTCAACAGTTCGCGGAAGCCGTTTGCGCTAGTCGCGCGCGGCACGTCGATCGAGAGAAAAGGAGAGCGCAACCGAGCCCGCGCCAACAACACCGTTCCTCTTCCTTTCAGCCTCCTTTTATTTTTGCCTCGAATAGGCTGGGCAAATTTCGCAGCGGCGCACTTTCCTCCGCACGTGGCGAACCTCCCGCGCGGAAAACCCACTAAACTAATCTCGTGTTTGTGCACGCGCGCTTGTTTACGGCGCGCCGCACGAGTGGCACTCGAGCGGGGAAAAAACGCGAGTGGCTTGATAAACGAAACTGGCGGAATTTCACGAGAGGAATCGGGGCCGCGGGGATTGCCAAAAGAGGCGATCGCACGTCGAAAAGGAGCTTTCTATTTAAAAAGGCTTGGCGCGTGACGCGGTTCGGCCGCGCGTGACTTCCTGCCTACGCTCCGAGGAAGCTCCGCGGCGCGACCGCTCGGAACTTGCTATCGATTTCCGAAATATCGAGTAGAAGTAGAAGGCGCGGTCTTGAACTTTGGAGCGACTTATCAGATTGGCCGCGGTCGCGAGCACTCTATCGCGCCGCTGAGTGCGATACTCTCAAAGGGGAGATAAAGCGAATAATCGACCACGGGAACGAGTTGCAGCCACAGGAGAGAGAAAAAGCTCTTCCCCGAAGTTGGGCGATTATGGTAAAAGGAGAAAAAGGCAGCGGAGAGGAAAAGAGATTTCTTCGCTTCCAGGAAGCTACGGATCGTCTCGGGTCTGTCCCACCCGTGCGGCTCGGGCTGCCACTCCGCCGAGGGATTATAAACGATCTTCTCGGCCTCTCTCGCTTCTTCCTCTTTGCGACGGGGCGCTCGGGGGAAATAAAAACGACGCGGGGGCCGCTGCACTAAGAGGAAAGGGATTAAAGGGACCAAAGAGATATCCATGCGTTAGATCATTTTTTTAATTCTTCTTAAACTATTTTTTTATTGCAGGTTTTAAGTTCCTATTACTCGTCCTTTATGCTGGCTTTATTACTGATTAATATTTCCTGCGATTTTCATATGTATCATTTTCTTACAAGTGCAATTCATAAATTATAATAGACACTAACTAATTTATAATTAACAATTATTGCTTTAAAGTTTATACTACATTATGTAGCAGTTACTTTAAAATTTTAACTTTATAAAGCTCAAACATTTTTTGCAGTTTTGTTTATTCAAGGTCAGGTTCAAGTATTCATAATAAAATTTTTTAAATTAATTTTTTTTCTACTGTGCAATATAATTTATCTCGAAAACAAGTATACCGGCGCAAGTCGACATCTGGTAACGTATCACTGTAACTGGGAATGTATATTTATCTGTTGCTGAAAAGGCAGGTTTCTCCTTGTACTATATTGCGGTAATAATTTTTATCCATTCTTTTCGCTTTCAAGGAAGGAGATTTGGATACTTTTGTTTTTTTAAATATTTCTTATATGTTATTATAACTCACTAATCTGTAAGTTTTCGATTGATAATTTAAAAATATTATATTAGGTGTTTAACAAGCGTTAAATCTGCACGTAGACGGGAGATTAAAACAATCGGATCATTAATGTAAGCAATGAACAAATAAGATTACCACAATGATCCTCTTAACATCTCACGCATCATCGGGTAATCATTTTCCAACAAGTGATTTAATCGCCTTAACTGTTTTCCACCTCAATACACGGTATTACTGCAAAGTTTGCTACTTTATATTCATTCGGCGTTTCCCTCTTCTTCGTTCTCTTCGTCTCTTCGTCTCTTCGTTCAGTGACTATTCACTTTTTTGGCCACTTAATTAATGCGCTCGGTTGCAGAACCGTTAATAAAGAGTTCAGATAGCTACTTAAATATCAAGCAGGCGTTAGAACTGTCTGATAAGTTAATTATAGTTCTGGCCCTCTGTATCCATTCCTTTCTCCGTTTCTATTTGAAGTCTCCTCTTTTTTTTATCGTATATCATAGAGGTACTCAATGCTCATGCGCCTACTCATTAAGCGTTACAAATTGAAATTTTTTTTCAAGAATTTTACTTTCACACAAGAATGCTGTACTTTTTAAAATATGCATTTAGTTCCCAAAATATAACACGTCTACGTCAATATCTCTTGAACGCATCTTTACGAGCGCACATTAAATCAGAAATTCAATTCATTAAGGATCATAAACATGCAACTAGGTAAAAAAAGAAGATTATTATCCATACAAATATCAAAATTGAAAACGCCACGATAAAAACTAAAATACTGTAATTGGATTGGAAATTGTATGTACCTACGGCGCTCTCGACGCGCCAGATCGATTGTTGATTGTAGTGTTGCGGATTTCGCGAGGCCGTAACTCAATAAGTCATATTTCAAAGGGCGTGAGCGCGAGAGTGCGAAACAAGAGTAGCGGCGATTTTATAGCGACGCTCTCTCTCACGTTACACTTTTTTTCTTCCGGGCTGAATTTATACATGTTTTTTTCTGGACGAGGATAACAAAGACACGCTTGCTACATTGTACCCGCGTTTCGCCTACTTTTTACATCAATTTCGCGCGGATAGAAATTAAACGCGGATCCGCCGGTGCTACGTATAATTACCCAAAAACGTTTGTTTTTTTTTCGTTTCGACGGAAGACTCGCTTTTCGCACGATGAAAGTTTTGCATTTTTTTCATCGCTCCTCTCGAGCGTGCGTATATATGCATACTTTCACACGAGCGCTGTCGAAAGATCGTCCGTGATTGCTCGAATGATCGCGTATGCGTATAAAACGTAAATTTTTTCGCAGCCAATGACTGTTAATGATTTTAAAGCCTTTTTTCCTGTACTCGGTAATCAAAAAATGTTCAAATTGCAGTGATACAATTCCACCGCAATAAAACAGTACTTCGTTGACGTAGAAAGTAACAATAGCGGGGGATAAAAAAACAAACAATACAATCAGACTAACCCAGATACGATTGAATTTCAAAGATACCAGCTCGAAGCCGAAGTTTACTTTTAATCAGTACTGGGTTTTTTCTAGTTTAATTATTCAGACGTCGCGTGACGGGGGCGCGTAGCAGAACAAGTAAGCGATCCCCGAGAGTGGGTCAGTAGAGGCCTCATGCCAAATTCCTTAAGAGCCGCTTTTTTTTATCCACCCAAAGGTTTCGGCAGTTTCGCCTGCTCGCGCAAATCGCTAATTCGCCGTACCGTCTAGTTGCATCGCGGCGCAGGCCGCGCGGGAACAGTGCACGCGCGCGCTCGCATCCGATGAAAAATTCATGGGGGAGAGAACGGCGCCGCGTCGCCGGAGAATAGATTCGAGGCTCGCGCGGAGGGCAGCCGCGCGCGATTCTCGCCAATACATAACGCCTCGCGTCACCGGCCGTCAACGCGCCCGCTGAAATGCAGTCGGTCGCGCGCTTTACAGTTACAGCAGCGGGCGCGCGCGCGCACGCCTCACTCTGATTTATTTCCCGGCGACGCGTATGGCCATTTTACCATTAGCCGCGCCGCTCTCCGCCGGGGAGATCTACGAGGACGGCTGAAATTTTGCGAGGCCGTATTATAAGCCGCCGCGGCGATTAAAATTGACGCGCGCGACCCCGCGCTGACGGACTACGCGCGGAGACGGCGCTCCGATCTCGCCTCGAAAAATTGGCTCGCGCTCCTCGTGCCGCTCGTCCCGTTACGCGCTGCACGCCTGGCTCCTATGTTAATCGCATTTCGTTAATTGTTTACGCCTGCTACTGCCTTTCCCACGCGATGCCAAACTCTCGCGCTCTACATGCCCGAATTAATTGAATTGCACCTCGAGCGCCCTTTTTTTCCTTTTCGTTTCCCGATTTTAAGATTTCATTATCCAGTGGGCATCGGGCCGCCCGTCCGTTCTCCCCGAATTTCATGGTCGTCTCATTAACCGCTCTAAAGCCCCGGGAAGAAAGCTCGGGACGCGCGTGGCCATAAATCTCGCGGGACCGGCGAACCGATCGTGCACCGAATTCGCGGAAAACGCGCGCGGCCGCCTCGGCTCAACTAAAACGGCGCTAGCCACTTGATTTTTCCACGAGAGCGAGTTTGCGCTCGGCGAATCCTTTATCCTCGTCCTTGGCATTTCATGCTCCGTCCAACTGGGTTAAGGAGATTCGCGCTCGACGTGCCTGCCTAGTCGTCTAGCTGGCGCGCGCGCGCGCTTCAGTCCCGGCGAACCGATTTCGGAGCTGCAGCACCGGGTTCTGTGCGCGCCGGTCGGCCGGGACACCAGGAACGCTCGCGCCGCCGTTGCATAATCGGCCGGAGAATTTAAAAATCGGGAGGCGGAGCGGGAGTGGAGAGCGCGAGCTGGTGCTCGCGGCGGCACACGCAGGGTAATGGGCGCGGGTGGGGGCACCGGCATAAGTAAGCGCCGGCTTTAGGTAAGATCTTCATTCCAGTGGTGCCCCCGCGTGCTCATCCTCCTCCCCGGCGAATCAGGGGGATAAGCGCGCCGCAGCCGCCAAATGTCTCGGGCCCGCGCAGTCCTCGCACCTCCGCAGCACGGCAGTAGTCGCCAGCCGAACCTCCGCAGCAGTGCGCCCGAGCACTGCTGAGTCCCCGAGCGGCGAGCTTGGCCGTAGAAGTTGAGGCGCGAGCTTTCGGGCCCCAGGATCGAGCGGGGCCAGCTTCCTAATTGACAGGTAAGCAACGCGCTAAACACAAGCGAGATAACATCGCCCGCTTCCGCTATTAAGGCAGGCTTTGTTTAGGATGTGTCGAAGGCCAACTTATCCATTCGTCGCGCTTCACGGATCTCATCGAGCGGATACTCGCTTTTCATCTTTTACTTCTAACTTTGTTTTTCACTTAGACCTGCCGTCCTCTCTTGCTCAATCCGTCCGCCGTGCAGAGATACGATTTTTCTTTTAATTTTGCTCGACAATAATATACTATCGAGATAAAGCTCAATTGGCATTGATTCGCGATCAGGTCTGTGCGATATAGGATTTAGCTTGGGAAATAACAAAATAATAATAATAATAGCGAAATTTTATGTGAATCGGTAGCTCCTTTTCTCGACTCTTTGTCGGGACTAATCAATTGCTACATAAAATTCAAAAATCAATTTGTTAATCGAACAGTTTTTATTAAAATTATAATAAATGAAAATAAAATTTGTTGCACAGGTTCGGATTTAATTCTGAATAATGGGTTTCGAATCTGTATAAAATAATCATCTTTTTATACAATACGAAGTATTGTACCTTGACTAATAGAATGGCATAAAAAGTTGATTCGTTATTTTCCAATGAAATTTTCGCATTCGTATAAGGTGCCGCGAGTATAAGATTGATTTGAAATAGATTTGTTTGTGTGATATCGCAGGGATTTGAACTACAATAAAGAAAAAAAGAGCTATTAAATCATGATACTTTTTTTCTTACTAACTAAACTAAATATTTGACTTGGCCAATCAAATATTGAAATTGATTGAATTACTATTTACGTATTATCTATTGAAATTTTAATAACATCTCGAAGATTAAACACTGTGATTTAAAATAAAGTAATTCTTTATTTATAATACAAATTTAGGTAGAGCATTTAAAGTGCAAAATAAGCATTGTTACGGGCGAAAAAAGGTTTTGACCACATTCTCATCGAAACTGAAAAAACAATAAAAAATAAGATAAACTTTTTGGCAGACCAATGAAATGAAATGAAAAATAAAATAATCGATTTTTAAAAATATGATTAAGAGTAATATGGGTATGCTTCTTGTATTATTGCAATAAAATAAAAATATTATCAACAATGACCATGTGTATGTCCTTTGGCTAAATCCAAAATATTTTGTAAAAAATTTTAATGATCTAGTAATCGGTCCTTTACTCGAAGAAAAATACTGTTAAGTGCCTTTTTCAAGGCAATTTCCCATCGTTTCTTTATTTTTCGATAGTTACCTTACAATTAAATTACCTTGGAATTAAATGTATCCGACATTCAATTTTCTAATTCCATTACAATTAAGTTCCAAATTTCTCATGGAATCAATTGTCATGAAACATTAATCTTAAAAAAGTGACTTAACCTTATATTACTAAATTGGAAAATCAAATATTACAACCACAAGAAATCAAGATAATTATTTTCTCGAAATTTTAGTGTAATCCATAATTACCAATATTTACTTTATAATTTTTAATTTAACACAATGAAATATATTATTATAAAAGATAAAATGTACTATCAATTGAAAATATCTCTTTAATTTATATTAAATGTTATTAAACATTTTGCATGGATAATTTTCCGACCAACAGAGCAAGCTTTTGTTAGAAACGTTTTTCGCGAATGATTTTGAAATTCTTTAAAAAATATGGTATTTGTTCGTAACTTTTTATTCTTAAATGAAATTGCGACGTTTATAGAACGTTGTAAAATGTCGCATAACTATTTAGTTCGATTTGAAATAGATTCGAATTAGCGCACGTGCATACAACAGACGATCAAGGGTAAATAGGATAAAAAAAATGGGTAACAAGCAGGCCGCAAATTCACTTGACACAGTTCTTCGGTGGTGCGCGCAATTAAGTGCAAAATTCCAGAAAGCGCCTTTTCCCCGCGACTCGACGCTCGTTTTATTTCTCACGATAAACTGCGCAGGTGTCGCGAGCAAAGTGCGCCGCGCGTTTGACTCATAGTACACTCTTCGCTCGGAAGAAAAAAAAACGTCAACCGATAGGATCGCCGCCGACGCCACGCGAGTCCGAGTTTCATAGTTCGGTCAAACTCGCTTTTCGCTCTCCGCTCGACGCGCATACCGCGAGATACTTGCATTTTTTTTTATCCTTAACCCCGTGAACTCGCCTAAAAGTTTCGCCGGCGTCCCGGCTGAACCCGCTCGACAGGCAGTTTTGCCAGTTTAGCACCGCGCGAGTCCCGAATTCGTAATTCTTTTGTTCGCGGGAATCGTCAAGAAACTCGTTCAAATGTGGAGCATTTTTCGCAAAAGTGCGAGGGCGAAAGTCGGCTCCTTATATTAAGGATCAGACTGGGTGGCGCGACTGGCGAATGAAGCTAATCGGGTACTTGGAAAGGGGCGAAAAGTGATCAAAGCGACTCCGCCGCCAACGGGTGAGCATCTCCGTTTGAGCGGCGAAACTAGTCCAATTGAGCCAGCGTCGGGCTTAAACCGCTAAAACGGGGAAAAAACTATCTCGCGATGCCGCTAAACTAATTCCGAGTTTCTCGACAAAAAAACTGACTTTAAAGAGAAAAAACGAAAATATAAAGTAGTGGGCTGGAGCGAGGAGTAACAGGAGTCGGGCAGACGCACGCGATGTTTCGGCCGGGCCAATTTATCGGTCAATTGAAATGTAAGCGGGCCCTTCCGCCCTGGCGACGCGCCAGCCGCGCGCCTCAAATTCGAGGATAAAAGCCTTCGGTTCTCGACTTTAACGGGCAAACTACGCGCGGGCCGCGGCGCTTTCCTTCGCGCGCATTATCCATTTATCTCGGCCGGAGACGTCGCGAGATTTTCGAGATTCCTCGCACCTGCGCCGGCTCGGTCACGTTTTCGCGCCGCGCGCCGATAAGCCGGAATTTTTCGGGCGCGCATTGTAATGCGCCGCGCCGCGGCGAATGCCGCCGGACTACCCGCGGCTATTTTCCCCAGCAATTTAAAAGCTCCCGCGCGCAGGCTCATTAGGGAGCGTGTCCCCCGGGCCTTTACAGTTACGCGAATCTGCAGTTTACCCCGCGCGGAATCGACGGGAGATCGCGAGGCATCCGCGCTTAATAGAATCGTTTATTTCAGCGGCACGTTCGGCGCCTCGAATCGCGCACGCTCCTCACGCCCCCGCAAATCAATCAGATCGCCCGCCGGGCAGGGGCTACCCGCGCGCCGGCGGGGGGTCCGCCGCGTCGATCCGCGCTCCGGCGAATGCCAATAACCGCGATAAGGTGGATCTCGAGCGACACCTTGGCACTCGTCTCCAACTTCGATTCCGACTTTTCGGAGGGGAGTAACGGTCAAGCCCGGTGACATTCGACACGAGTGCCAATCAATTACTCCGACTATCTCGCTCCGTGCGCTTACTTTTTTTCTCGCGATCTAACGGTGAAAGTTCGCACGCGCATGACTCGCCGGTTGTTCAACAAAATACGCGCGATTCTTTCCTTCTTTTTTTTCATTTTTGAAGTGTCTGACGGGTGCTGTACCCACGCGCGATTCAACGACTGACACCGGATTCCATTTGTTTATTTTCATGGTACTCCACGCGCCGTTTTTGGAGTCGGAGCGTCTGACCTCCATTTCCGATCGCCGTCGACAGATTCCTTTCGAATCTTACCTCTCGAATTTTTGAAGAGCTTACTTTTTTGAAGGATCGTCCTAAGGGTAAGGCTTTATACAGCGACGTAGGTAACGCAGCTCCCTAGCGCGCGCAGCAAGTTACCGACTCGACGTCTGATCCCGTTTAGCTGAGATCGGCAAAATCGGTAGCAAAGCCGCGGCTCCACCTCGATCTCGGTCTACAGCTACCGACTTTATCGCTTCCCTTGAATCTCGTGTTATACTCTCTGTTTCACAGAAGTAAGGAGAAAATGTGGACGATGAAAGTGAACAGGGGAAAGTGATCGTTAGCAGGGATAAATATCTCGGCAAAAAGCTCGTCGCGCCTCATAGACAATGAAAAAGCGACAGCGCCGATCTTCCGATAAGCGGGGGACACGGCAAAAACCGGCCGCTCGTTCATGTGCGTTTTATTAATAACCCGCAAAAATGAGCAAAAAAGCCTCGCGAAAGAGGCAAAACAAAATCGTTTATCGCCCAAGGCGTTATCCCTAATTATTCCTGTCTCTCCGGTCGCTTGCTCTTTTCACCAGATTTTCCCTATCATTCGCTCTCGCTAAATCTGTCGCGTCACACTCTCAATCTAGCATGTTTCTATCAGTTGGCGAAGATACGGTAATTACACATAATAATGAAAAAGTTTCAATCGCGGCAGGTGATCGTTACTCAAAAAAATGCGAGGGTTACTCCTCGCGCTGGTACTTGTCTCGCTGGGGGTGTCCTCAACGACCGGGAAGCCCTGTCTCGCCAGCGTACCCGGCTTCGAGCACATGTGGAAGCTGTTCACCAGGGCAGCCGACGTCGTCGAGACCACGGAGTCCAGCTACGCCGCCCGGCTCTCCTCCGAGCCCCGCGCTAAAAGTGATCGCAGTCAAGCCGCGACCAAAGCTGCAATCAACCTTACGGAGCAGGCTCAGGTAAAGCGCAGCCTCTATTCTTTTAAATATACGTAACTATACGTAAAGTTCGCAACAACGAATCGTCGCATCTCTCTTATTTATCTCACGTATTTCTTTTAAATTCTGCCATCAACAGCCGAGCACCCAGCCAGATAATTCTGCGCGACAGCACAAGGCGCTCTTCGTTGATTATCCGACTTCGCAGCGTGTCTATCAGGTAACCGATTGTCGTTCCGCCCCATCATACGTGCCGAGCGCGCTCTCGGCTTATCTCCCACCCGATCCGACTGTTTAATCTGTCGTATCGAAAAAAAATAAAGAATAACGAAACTTAACGACATAATAATTAAATACGTTTTAATAATCCTTTCTAGAACAAGAAGAAAACGAAGAAGCAGAAGCAGAAGAAGAAGGACAGCGTGATCCACTTCATCAAGCTGCCGCCGGCGCCTTATAGCTACGTCCCGGGCTTGGGCTACATCTCGCGACCGCCCTCCTTCTCCGCGTCGGCGCTGGCCGCCGCGGCGCAGGAGGAGACCGCCGCCGCGGAGGAGCCGGCCGCCGTGGATCCTCTGATTAAGCTGCCCATCGAGTTCGTGAGCAACGGCAAGCCCGTCTCCGTGCAGCACTGGCACTCCCCGATCGGCCACGGGGACAAGCAGCCCAACCGGGCCGGCCACAAAGCCGACAGCCCCGTCATAAGGCTCAATCGCGGTCCTTACGTATTCAACGGCAGGCCCACGAGTGTCTACGACCTCAAGAGGACGGCCAGGCCCAGTGGTCCTAATCGCGTCTGAGAGCGGCTGCAGTCTTATAACGACGGCAATTCCTCGCCTCGAAGGGACGGGGAGGCTCGCTCGGTGGAATAAAAGAAGAGCGAGGCACGGAGAAATGATGAGCTATCCCACGCGGCGAGCCTTGCATTACGCCAATTGAATGATGTAATTTAAAGTTGGATTGTCCTGCGGTCCGACCGCACGATCGTCCGGCTAAATCGTGCATTCATTATCCTCTCCTCTCGTTCTTTTCCGTACTTTCATTTATTTGCGCGCCGCTCGACGGCATCGCGGGGCCACCCCGGCGCAATCGACGCTCATCGTTTCCGCTAATTCCCATGTATTACAAGAGCTAAGATATCGAGTTAAGCTAGTATCGTAGAGCCGACTAGTTGTACAGTATGAACATAAGTATTTTAATACGTAATTCTGTGTTATAGCCAAGTAGTTTTTTTACATGCGACTTTCAGAGCGTACCATATTTTTATACCTTTTTTTTACATTTGTATACGACTTTAACATAATGTAAATACAAAAATATTTTTTCAATCTTGAGATTGTGTGTCAAATTTTAACTTGATGTAATTCAAGTGTTTGAGATAATAAAATTAAATATATTCTCTGATGAAAGGATTAACGAAAAAAGATAATGATTATAGATCTTACCTGCATTAATGTAAGCAATTATATTTTTATATAATGGACAGATCAAAAAACGTTAAGAGTCCTACAATGGCACAGTTTTCTTAAGAATTTTCGTTACATTCCCAGATTAACCCTTTGCAGTATGAAAGCTTGATAATAAATTCCGTGCTACTAGCCAGGAGGCCTCAAAAGGTAGTTGAAAAATGTCTTTGCAACCTCGTTATGTGCTTCGCACCATGTGTGTGCGATACAGCTAGCCGGCAGTAATAAATCATAATTTGCACGACTATTACAAGTCAACCATCAGCGATGTGTAGAAAATCTATGTCCATACTTTGTTATATTCCTCATCACTGACTAAGAGATGCTTACAAATTAAATAATTCATTTAAAATTTGATATTAAAAAGAAAGATTTTTTTAACTCCATTACATTTTACATTTCTTGTGAAAGCACTTTTTGTAGTTTAAAATTCTATGCAGTATTAAAAATAAATAAATAAAATGTGTTTTTCTGACCGTGTCGGATGAAATGATAATGCAATTAATAATTAAGGTAAAAATGATCGAGTACTATCTAAAGTTATTTTAATACAGGCTGCAGCCCGATTTGCAAGAAACGATGCAATCTCGCTTTATATACTCAAAGCATCCAGTACACCCAGTGGCTCTCAAAGCCATCCAATAAAAGTGCACTTGCACCGATCCTTCCTTTTAATTAAGATCGTTACTCTTATTCTTACTAAAAAGAAAAAAAAATAATGTAAACTTAATGGAATTTCCAAGAGTTCGTTGGGCCATTGCCCCTTTACACAGTTCAATTTCTGAATAAATGTACAGTATACGTGCAGATAAGATCTTCGCATAATGTAGGTATAAAATATTTTATTGTGCAGTTTGAGTACAATAATTATACATGATAAAAAATATAAAATAATCTTCTTGTTACGAAAGTTCTAAACTCATGTACACCGTTATTCTCTTATACTGAAACCTCACATGCATTCACACGTTATAATACATACATCTACAATTAGCGTATAAATCTACGATGTTATAATTTAGATATAAATAAGGAAATATTAAAAAAGTTTGTAACTGGTCGTAATCGTTAGTTACTAATAATATTAAAATTTTACATAAAAAAATTAAGAGGAGATTCAGTCTTGTAAAATCCGCGTATAGGCAGATGACTCACGCGAATTAAAGTAATCGTAATAAATGCAGTCTAACTTTTCTCATTTGCAAGAGTTTCCATTTCTTTAAAATTAAATAAAAATTTTAAAAAACTCTAAATATTATTAAACTTTATAGAGTTAGGACTTGGGAAAGACCAAAAAAGCTCTTTTTAATTGCAAGACAGCAATTCGGCAAGTTACACACGTACCCTGTATGATCCCGCATATCAGATTTTTTGAGCAAGCGATAGGTGAAGTGCTGCAATGCACTGTTAATGTTTAATATTTTGACGGATAAAACGGCTTAAGCTATTATTATAAAAAAGATAGCACTAGTTAAGAGGCGACTTGATTGATTTGCGAACTTCCTTTTAAGTGGATCGATAGGCCGACGAAGCAGGACTTAATTAGAGAATGCCCTAAGCTTAGAATTGCAGCGGCAATTTACGGCAGAAGTGGATGATAGTAAATGGGTTTGCGGCTTTTCTCCATGACGTAGAAAGCCTTGGGCTTGCCGTTGCCCGCGAAGTGCTTACTGATACTGGCCGAGGCGGACTTGCCAGTTAGAGGCGGCGCATAGTAGTACGATACGGCGGACTTTTTCTTGTGCTTCTTCGGCCTGCTGCCCTCTAAGGAATTGCGCGATGACTCGTCCACGTCATTTCCGGCGGAGCCCTGCCACTCGCTCAACTGATCGCGCCCCGGGGCGTGCCTCGACATCGATTCCTGCTCGACCTGGTAATCGTTCAGTCTGTAGATCTTGTTCGCGCTCGAGGCGATAGCCGAGGTCAGGATCTTCAGGTGCGTCGCATTTCCCGTATTGTTGATCCTAAAGAAAAGAAAAACAGAAAGAAATTCGTTAAAATAAGTCGATCTTAGTGAATTTTAATATCGACAGTAGTACACTTTACCTTGGCTCAGCTTTCTCAGGCTGACTCAGCCACTTGTCGTTGTTCCTGCTGGGCTTGGACTGACCTTGAGCGAGCAACTGCTCCTGCGCGAGCTTCTTCAGGAAGTTCATCTTATCGGCGAGCTTCTGCCGCTCGCGCTCCGCCTCCATCTTCCTGCGGGCCTGCTCCAGTTTGAGTAGGGCAACCTGCTTCTTCTTCTCGTTGAGCTTCTTGAGCAGCGGCAGATTCCAGTGATAAATCTTGGCAGGTTTGCCGTTGTTGCGGAAGCCGGGATTAGGGTGGCTGATGGACACATTCGTATCGGCCTTGTGGGGCTTCGAGAAGCTGTAGTAAGGTGGACTGGCCGGCAGCTTCACCACGTAGACGTGGCTGTCTTGGCCGGAGCCGGCGTGTCGTCTGCCCAACGGTGGCTGCTGGATGCGCGAATTGCCGCGGCTGGCGGCCGACTCGGGCCCGGCCAGTCTTTTTCGGTGGTGCCCGTCCGATAATACCATCGGCACCAAGCCTAGCCGGTTCAGAATCGCGGCGTTGCTCGTCCGCACCGTCTCGAACTCCTCCGTGGGCTCCGAGAGCGCTGCGCTAAACAGCATCACCGCTAGCAGGCACAATCTGTGCCGTAAACAAAAGCAATTGAAAAAGCTATTAATTCCGTTAGCAAGAGTCTAGCAGTACATCAACGGCAGTTTAAGGAGCGTCCAATGCTGGCGAATAATAATAAAGAGCCGATATCGCGATAATGATGAATACCGATTAAGCTGAATCAGAGTTAGCAATATTACCGTGACCTACTATTGATAAAGTATTTATGTACATATTGAAAAGAATTTTATGTTTTTTTCATGATCGTTAAAAAAAAAATTATAAAATTTCTCTAATTTATAACGTAAACTCTATATTAAAAATGTATACAATGGGAAGTATAAGAATATGAATGCTCCGAAAGTATCACATAGAAATCTTTTTTGAAAAATTCATAATCGATTTAGAAATATTAAAGAATGTAATACTTTACGCTACATAATGAATTAAAAAAAGAGCACATGTACGTAGAGTACAGCAATTACAGACATATTTTGTCATTTAATGAGCTCTCAAATGAGCTTCCTAATAACACTCTACAATTTCACAGTGATTATGTACTATATATTTGCTGCCTTACACGCGATACAATTTTTTCCAAATTAATTTGATTGCTTCTACTTCAGGGCAAGATCGTCCTTAATTCACGCGGCAAGATCCCATTATCGGCGACAGGACGAAACAAGATCCGCGCGATTTTAATGGGCTGGGGGAGAGAGAGAAAAAAATAGTTTGTAGGGCAAGGCTGCAAGAGCCCGGGTTTGCGCGCGCGACAAAGAATCCTTCTATCGTCGGAGTCTCTCGCCGCTGGGCTCTCTTTGACTCGGAGATCGGAGTTTGTTCACCTTTAGCGCGCTCACGCGCGCGCGAGTGCGAGGTGAGCTCTTCGTGCCCACGAGGGGGAAGATATCTTTACTGGCGTTTCTACACTAGCACCGCGAGGCTGCTAAGTGAAATTCTCGTATTAACTCGACGCCGCCTATTCCCTGCTTTTATATCAACTTCCTTTAAATTGCCTTCGCGTATCCCGCCGAGTGAATCGCGTAGTCCGCAGGATCGACGCGAATAAACTTTTATAACGCGCTTTTTTCATATATTGCAAGTTCTTCCGAGAAAGCGACGAGTAAAGCTAATGAGTCGCGGGTAGCGACTTTTGTAAAGGGATCGGTGCGTGGGGAGCGCGCGAGGGATTTTTCGAGAAAAGTCCTTGCGCAGTCATCCCGCTCCGTCCTTTCTCGCGCGCGCTCGGTCAATCACTCTGGGCGTCATTGTTTCGCGACACGTGTGTATATATCGCTCAAGGGAACGTCAAACAACCTGTCGTTTAACTATCACGTTCGCTTTTTAATGAGGGAAAATTAAGCAAATATTATGATGACTTTCGTTTAATCGCTTTCTTCGCCGTAGTCGTGTTTTATCTTTTGAAATAACTTTAAAAGTTCCCCGACACTTCGGCTCGCGTGTTAAAATATCCCGAGTCCTTTCGTGAGCTGAGAAATTTACGCTCGCGCTCGGATTCCCTCAAACTGAGTCACTGAGTCAATATTAAGTATAGGTATAGCGAGATTTTTTTATCGCTTTCCAACTCGTTAACTGCAGGCTGGTAGACATCAATTAAATTCCACATATAATTCCGAAATGTTAAAGGTAGAAATGAAAATACCGTTGAGAGTGCCTGTACAGGAGTAACTGTTTTGGAAAAAATGTGTTTTAAACGAATCATCGCTCAGAAATTGATAAGAAAAAAGACGAAGAAAAGAACAAAGTGTTTCGATCCCGATGAAAAATATGAGAGCACAGCCGCCGAAAGGATGAAGCAATTGGAAGGAGGAAAAAAGTGTAAAGGATCGGGCTGCCGCGATACAGCACCTTATAAGCGTCGGCGGTGTCGGTAGACGAAAAAAAAACTCAGAACGGACACAGAACGGACTGCAGCGAAAAGCTGAGCTATGCAGTGCGGCCGGTGTATATAGGAAGGAGGAAAAAAACGGATCGGAGAGGTCGCGCCGGTAAACCCGGTAAAAGGGGGAGGAAGGAATAGGCCG
Organism: Eurytoma adleriae; assembly: GCA_900480045.1. Classification (NCBI taxonomy): domain Eukaryota; kingdom Metazoa; phylum Arthropoda; class Insecta; order Hymenoptera; family Eurytomidae; genus Eurytoma; species Eurytoma adleriae. Next base: position 112,796 of record UXGC01000147.1, read on the forward strand.
GCGAGCTCGTAATTCCTACGTAGCAGCTCATGAAGAAAAGATCAAACGGACGGCCCGATGCAGCTGTGTACGTGGAAGGCTTGCGCGCTCGGATCTCCTCTAGGGAATAATAGAGGGAAAGAAGGGAAACAGCGCGGCGCGGCTCGCTCGATCGAGGGACGTTGCATTCCGTGCGCGTGCACACGTTTTTGCCTGGCAGGCGCAGTCTTTTACAGTTACCGAGCTTGAATGAGCTTGTTTCGAAGCACTTGGCGGATAAGCGCGCAGGTGCGCCCTATAACCCTCCTCCCGTAATGGCGAGGAGGCGCTCGCCCAGTCTCGGAGCATCGGTGCAAGGCGGAAAATGAGTAGCCAGGAGTCGGCTCTCGGTAGCCTAGGCTAGTTATCGCGAACCGGTTCCCCCGTCTGCGCCGGCCTCCCGAGAAGAAGCCGCTCCAGTAGAACGGAAATAAAAAAAGTCGAGCTGCGTAACTCAATCCACATAAGCCGAGCATCATCTTCCTCCTTCCACGGGCAGAAGCGCGCGCGCGATCCCCGTCGATACCGGAACTGGAATCTCTTCATTAGCGAAGATACGCTTACGGCCTCGGTGACTGCAGCTCGTTAATCTTTGCGGTTTAGTTTCTCCCGCGAAATGACAGGCAGGTTTAAAGGAAAGCTTAATCAAACGAACGGCACGAGATTCTTGGGCGCGCGGGGCTGCTGCATTATTCACGAAGGGGGTAGGAGAGGACGGGAAGAAAATAAAAAATCCAGCCATAACGTCGGGCGACTTACGCGCGCATTCAATAGTCAAAGGACTAGGGAGATCGCGAGCGGTTGATTAATGGCCGCGAGCGGGGCGCATTCGATATACACGTGCGTGCACGCGCGGCAAAGGACGGAGGACCGTGCCGGCTCGGGGCTCATCGATTTTCTCTTTGTCCGCCGGAGACAGCGAGGGCCTTATACGGCGCTCCTCGGGAATGCCAAGTCGCGGGTAGGCCTCCGCGAAAAGTCCGAGTACAAGGGGGCTGCTCTTGACCGCGGCGATGCGCGACGATATAAGCGACGGGATTGCATAACGGTGCGCGCCGGCGATTCTTATGTCAGTCGGGCCCCGGCAGGAGAGAAAGGAAGTCGGAGCGGGCCGATTAGACTGCGAGATAAGGCTCGGCTGTTACGTTTTCGGAGGCGCGATTTAAGTACCGCAAGCGTGGGAGAGCCCCTCGTATACTTACGTATACGCTTGGCAAATGTCGCGTATACGGTACCGCGAGCCTGCGTGCCCGGGCATTCTACGCGCTCGCCGGCCGGCGCGACTCGCTCCACTTTTCAGCGATGCGTAACACACGTGGAGCAGGAGGCATCGGAGCCAATTGGCCAAATGACAGGGAGAGCTAGAGTATACTTATACACGTAGAGGAACGTACCTGAGAATTAAGCTAGCCATGGCAGTATACGGAATGGGCCGAGTATCGATTGGAAGGAGCCAGCGCTGGGACGTCCGGGCTGTGCGAGCGCGCGGCGAAGACTGACCGACAGGACTGCGGGAGAACCGTAGCCTGCCCTTAGCCGCGAAGCGCTCGGGCTCCAGCTAGTGGCGGGGGGAGCTCCGCGACCCGCGACTCGGATTAGCGCCAGCGACATCCTCCGAGGAGAGAGAACGAGAGAGAAGGGGCTACTCGGCTTGAATTCTTATCGGAATGCAGCCCGCTGCGCGCCTACCGCGCGCTGATAAACAAGCACACAAACAGATTGCAGCCGTCTGATTCGTGCCAACCCCCCGCAAGGCACGAGCGGAGCGGAGGCTAGATCGGCTTTATTTCGTGTATATGAAACGCGACACGCTGATACGTCAATATATGCAGAGAGCGGAAAGCAACCCCCTGCGCCTCCTTTTCTCCGTTTACCCCTCGCCGCCTCGCAACAGCTGAAATGCGCGACAACCGGCAACTTTCCTATAGACACCGCCTCCCCGGTCTCCCCGGTCTCCCTGGTCACCCACACCACCGCGCAGCCCTATATAGAGAGACCGCCTCGCCCCGCGCTCACGCCCTTCTCTCCCGCTGGGCCCCCGCTTTATAAGCTTTGCTTTGCCATTGAAATCAATGATGGGGGTATATACTTCTACGCGTTTCGACTCATTATTCTCGCTACTTAGATAAAGAATTGGTGCGCGTATCCGCCAAGTTGCACCTCGTTACAGCTTAACACTCCCGACTAACTTGGTGCAACGAACTTTCCCAGCTAACTCGAGCGTTCTATATTTATGTGCTTAAACACACCTGTCTCGGGTGTTCTCTACACCTTGCTGGGATTTCTGCTTTATTTTTCACTTCCTCCTTCTTGGCTGACTAATTTTCAGTTGAATTAACACGGAATCCTCTGGAGCGAGTCATGATGGAATATTACTCAAAATAATAATGAATTACCAAATTCTTTTTTAAAATAAAAAGATTTATTTAAAAAATTACCTATAGCGTACATTTTTCAATAAAAATGTATTCTTCCTTCCAGTCCTACAGCCGATTTTTTCAATGAGATAACATTTGAAAATTATAAACTAATGTTCAGTTTAAATGATACAACAAATATTACTAAAATTAAATAATCTAGGAAAATATACACAAATAAATATAACAAAAGAGTTAAGACAATGTAGAAATCTTTTTAAAAATTACTCTATTTAAATCAGATTCACGCTTACAAATCATTTAAATTAGGAAAATAGATTTGTCGAAAAAGTTGCTCTATAATTATTTATGATTAAAATGCTGCTTTTAAAAATGATTGCTAAAATGATCCTTTTTTAAATAGAAATTATAAAGCAAAACTTTTTAAATTTGTTATTTACAAGGATTATTCAACGTATAATTCGTTGAAATTTATTTTGTTTTAAAATATGCTTTTAGTGTTCATTTACACCGATAAATCTTTTATAATTCATTCTCGGTAGTCAATTAAAGTAGAGAACAGAAAATATACATGCTACTTACAAGAGCAGCGAAATAGGAATAAAATCGTAAAATTATTAATACCAACTAAATTGTGATTAAAATAGGGAAGTCGTATTATTTAAGATCTCGACTGTGCAGTTTTTCAATTGTAATTAAGTCAAAAAATTCATTATACGTAGATTATTACATTTTGTAAATTACAAAATGTTTTCATTTCATTTTCTTTAGTTGATTATAAAATTCTTTTTACAATTAAAAAAACTGCAATATCAATTCGACATCCCTTGATCTATCATTATTATTCTAATATTAATAAGATTAAATTTTCATACGGTTTCCTCATGATTTATCTCTTACTTTAAAGTAAACTCTAAACAAAATATAATTATAGATTTAATTGAACCGTAGTTAGATTTTTAACTCATTATGTGAAAAAATTAATTTTGTTTCAAAATACTAATTCTGTATATTTTTTATTAGTACAATGATATATATAATCTTTTTTATTCATTTTTTAATAACCTAGAGTTTTCTTTAACAATTTTAAGTATATATTTTGTTAAAATGAACAAAAAAACAAAAACATAAAACTTTTAATATAAATTAGATTTGAGTTTATATTACCATAATAAATGAAATTTTCTAATTTAATCTTATTGATATTAGAATGCACTTCTAGTTTCAACATAAATTGTCTTTTATAACTTCACAACAAATTGCGAATAAGATTTATTGGTGCCTGGGATTTGACCACTGAAAAAACTGTGGAAGGTGCGTTTAACCGCTATCCACTTGAGATTTACGAACCCTTCCCTAGGTTTTCTTCCACGAGTAGTACATTTCTAAGGGTCGATTGACTCGCCAATATCTGTCATTTACTTGGCGAAGAGTCTGTGAACCACTTAAAACCACTAGTTGTTGAGCAGGACCATTTGGTGCAATATAAATGCAGAAATTTACGAGCCTGTCAGATTCAGAAAGTAATTCAGTGTCCAAGTCAAGGGTCAGTCTCATAGCCAAATATTTACTTAAATGGTCCACTAAAAAAAAATTATTTATTATTATTTAAGTTGGAGCATTGATTTTTTGTGTAGATAAAAAAAGGAAAATTACCTGTAGCATTTGCAGTAGTTTTTATATATCTAATACTGTTTTCTTTCAGTGCCTTAATTAGTGAATTATCGCCAGCCATTTCTGTTGGATGGGGTTTAAACACCAATTCTATCTCATTGAGCATTAAAGGTTCACTAGAACCTTCCCCTTCTGTATCAACCATAGATTCATTGCCACCAGTTTCAGCTTCTGCACTGGAAGAATCATTTTCAGAATTTTGAAGACTTTTTTGTCTTTTGGCTGGTTTTGGATTGGAAGGTACTGGTGATGGTGTAGTTGAATTCCTTGAAGTTGTACCTAATAAAATTTGTAAGTATTACAATTTTAATAAAATTAAAAAGTTTTCCTTTTGCATTAATAAGATAATAAATTACCAGATACTGCAGGGCTTATGGAAGGCTGTGGAACTCCATTTGAATTTGTTGAATGATTTTCCCTACTGCCACCATTGCTCGACTGGCCGATTGCATTTTGAGAAGAATCACTTTGATTTGGTGTGGCAACAACTGGATTTGGAGTAGCAGGAGCACTAACATTTGGTGTATTGTTATACAATACAGTGTTGTTAGTATTTTCAGGCTCGTTTGCATTCTTTCTTGAACGTTGAGGCCTATTTTGACTTTGTAATTTGATTCCTTCAGTTATCGAATTAACTAAAGCTGCTTGAGAATGAGAATTGTTTAATTTTGCCAAAACCCGTTCTTGATGAGCTTCATACTCATCTCTGCTCGGATAAATTTTAGATATTAAAAGATCAAAATTTGGATCTGGCCTTAAAGAACGTTTAGATACTAATTTTTTTCTGCATGTTGGACATTCCTGAAAATAAAAAGCATAAATTATTTATGGAAACAGCTATAACATAAGGTGATTAACAGAAAAGCTGATGTTAATTATATGGTTAGTAATAAAGCTAACCTAAAAGTCCAGAGCTACCTGCTCCGTTTTGAGTAGACGTTGATAATATACAAAAAATATCGTAAAAATAACGCACATGCAGTAGAAGAAAGCTAAAAAAAGAATAAAAGTTTATTAATACCTTATTTCCACTTCTGAGTGCGGTAATAATGCAATCGGAGCAGAAGCGGTGGAGACACTCCTTCGTCGTCATCGTCTTTTTTAGCATGTCCAGACATATTGGACACATAAGCTCGCTATGAAGGCTTCGAGGACTTACAGCAATTTCAGTATTATCAGTTATTGCATCCTGGGGAGTGCGATGCAACTCGTAAAGGGATAATTCCCAAGTTTTGTTGAGGCCGACTTGTTCCGTCGACGCCATGTTTACCAGCTAACTACGGGCAGGCGGCCACTCGCCACTCCATCCAAGATCCAACTCCAGCGCAACGCGCAGCGTCTGCCGTAGCTGCGCTTCTCTTTCTGCTGTGTATATTGAGTGTATGAGTGCGCTGCAGGCGTCTGCAGCTGCTACGTGAGTGTAAACATGTCGGCAAGGTCACCTCCTACACTTACCACACTTACAGTCTGCGATTTATCGCAGCCCCACTGCACAAGCAGCCCCATTGCACTAAGCAATATTAATATTGGTAACACACTTACGCGTAAATAAGTAATTGTAATTCTTCATGTATTAATATGTTTGATACACTATATACGGGATAAGTTACAATTACACAAAATGAACATATGTGAGCACGTAATAACAGACAAGTGGCATTAATTCTAATTAAAATAGGTATGTTATACGACCTCTTTTTAAATCAAAAACTGTCTATTTTTTTTTATTTTTTTGATATGATAAAAAACTGACTGTGATAAGAGACGCATGAGAGCTTGAGAACCATAATCAAGTGAGTTTAAAAATAAAATTAGATAGCAAAAGATGTAATAAAATAGTAATTGATAAACAATCAAATAATAATAGCGGAAATGAAGGTGCGTGAGAACTGCGAGTATCGTTCAGTTCTATAGGGAATGGGCAAAGATCGATAAACCGGTTACTCGATAGCAGGTCAACGGTGCACTCGATCGTCCCGCGCGAACTAACCAACAAAAAAGGAGGGACCCACACCGGTGGCACTCCGTGACTCTGCGGACGCTTCTCTTGTTTTTTCAATTGCGCGGCCCCAGTCCCCACGCGGGGTAGGTCAATTGCGCCGTCTGCGCGAGTGCGAAGAATATGGGCCACGAGCACGACTCGTCTCTCCGCGGCCCGCGCGTTCCCCCCTTTCCTTTTTTTGCCACATTCATGAGCCTGCGGGCGTCGAGTTGCGGCGAGCATCGGATTGTGCAACTCTCGTCCGCTCTTCCGCGTGTAATCACAGACCCTCCACTCGCGACACTCGCCGCGCATCGTACATATATTATCGTGCGGCGTCCATTCTCGAGCAAAGTTTTTAATCCTACGCCCACGGCAAGTACCCAACATCTCGTTCGTTCTCGCCGGAATTGGTGTTGCGGACGCGAGTGCAGAGTTTAGAGTGCAGTTATAAGAGCGGCGCGGGCGCGCGAAAGGATCAGACGGAAATGGGAAAACGCGGGTGGAGGGGGTCTCGCTCGGGGCGCGCGACCGGCCGCACAAGAGCACCGCGACTCCGCGAGTAGACAAGCGCGGATCCCACGTGCGCGCCGCCGCAATATATTTCCTTGCGGGCCGCGACTCCGCGAGCCAGTTCGCGCGAGAGCACCGAAGACCGAGCCGGGGAAATCGGCGGCCTCTCCTGATTCAACATCTCGACTCTTTTTACCCGCGCTGCTTGTTGAGTGGTTGAGTGGGCAGTGTTTTTTCTCCCAGGTTTTTCGTCGTCATGGCGAATAAAACGTAACTCGAGTGTGGGTGAGGAAACCGGCTGAAATGCAGGAAAGCAGGAAAACGGCACTTGTCAGCAGTATTATTCAAATACGAAGTGTTGAAAAAGAAAAAGAACAGATATAGCACTTTTCGTTAAATGTTGTGTAATGAGAAAGTGGGTTAATGAGTGAATTGAACGTGCAGTGCGCGCAAGTACCAAAGAAAGGAGTGCGTCGGAAAATCGTGGGAAATTTTCGGAGTCAGTAAAAGAACGAAATGGAAACCGAGTCGATCGCGAAATCGCGTTTGTATTTCCCTCGCACGCGTCTCTTATTAAAGATATGATTTTTCCCTTTGTTTATATACGGGCGCCTGCTGCAGATGGAGATGACAGATAAGCATCGCTAATCGGGCTCTCGCAGAATTGTCCGTTGCAGTGCCTCGCGGCGAGAAAGTGCGCGGCAAAAAGTCGTCGCCGAGGCCTCTCCCAGAGGAGACCGAGGGAGGAGGGAATGTTTTCTTTCCGGAGGCGCGCGCTCAGTGGCGCAAGCGAGTCAGGTAAGTTTAACAGCGGCCGTAGGAGGAATTTAATGCGACTATTGGGAATGAGGAAACGGAGTCAATTGAATCGGAGCTGCGCGGGGCTACTCGCTCGGCCAAGCGTAATTGCACAATAATAAATCGGCATGAAAAGTTAGCGGATCGCTTATGATGTAGTGCATACCTGGTGGCTCGGGGGCCGCGACGTTAATTACGCGAGCGCGGAACGAGTGCCTCGAGCGTTATAGTTTCGCATGGCCTGTTACAGTACCCAGCACAGCAGCTCGTTCCGTAATCAGTCCACCTGTAGCTGACACACGTAACTTTGCATTTCCCTATCATGCGTTAAAGGCTTTCACTTCGTAATTCCGAATTTTTATACGAATATTTTTTGCAGGGGTGATGCTGTGACGATTGGAAAAAGTTGGCGGGAAACATGGGCAACTCTCGGTCAGTCGGCCAGCCGAGCAAGTCGCTGTGCTTGCAGTATCTGGTGAGGCGTTCTTGGAAACTGGTATCACCTGCGCGGGAGGCAGCTACCTACGATACCGACGACTGCGCTACCGATCTCTCTATCGCCGCCTCACGATGCAGCGGCTGCAAGCGATGCGCTTACCATCAGGAGCTGTACCTGGACAGGTGAGCCGATTCTCTACTCTGCCGATCTTTCCATTTAAAAATTTTTGTAGATTCAGCTCCACTTTGAATCTTTATCGATCGTTTCATCTTTTACTTTTCTTTCTCCCAACTAATCTCTCTATCTAGTCATTTAAAATTCCTGACTCCCCTATTCGTTAAAATAAAAAAACAAAATTTTGAATTTCTAAAAAAAGATAAAAAATATTTTGCTTCATGAATAATGAATTAGTGGTAAGATCACAAGAAATAGAGAAATTAGTATACAGAAAGAATATTATATTTTTTACAAAATTCCAACAAGACACTATTACCTACATATATGATTTAAAATTTTATTTGCTTTAATAACCGTTAAAATGTAATTGTAAATTAATATTGCACTATATTTATTTAGTATTAATAAGAAAATCTTGCAAATGTATTAAAAATGATTTAACGTTCGATGTAAAAAATTTACAGATTGGTGCAAATTTTACCATCTCACCGAGGTACAACTTTACTGCTGGCACGCTAATATTTCACTGACTCATATAGGACATTTTTCCCCAGTCCTTTTCTTTTCTTGAAGCGTCTACTTAGCTCTAGAGTGCTCGAAAAAAGACTCGGTATGCACGATATGATAATAGGGCTGGAAGCGCGAGCAAGGGAGGGTGGCGCGGAGGATGGAGGCAGGACGCATGCGGAGCATGGGAAAAGGCGGCAAAGAGCGGCAAAGCGTGGCAAGGCTCGGTCGAAAGAGAGAGAAAGGTAGAGGAGATGTGTCGGCGGGCAGGTGCCGGGGTAAGCGAGCCCGCGAGCGCAGCTCGTACGGCGTACGGTACCTGGGGACGAGTCGCCGTGCCGTTGGCTTGTCAGTCGCGCGACCGGCGCACAACTCACAGCTCACGCGGCGCGCACATAAACACTCGGCTCCATCCCGACTCCGGCGCCGTATCAAAACACACCCGGGACACCCGCCACCTGCCCGCCCTCCACCTGACCACCCGGCCTCAGCGAAATATGAGGAGGGACGAGGCGGCCTTCCCGCCGAGTCGGAGAAAATCTCGTCGACTGTGACATCTCTCGCGACTGAACGTGCTCGCCGATCGAAATGAAACTTTTGAGCGGTCGAGAAAACTGACTTTTCCGGGCTCTTCTTCCCTTACCGGCACTCCAGGTATGCACTCTCGCTCCGTTTTTTTCCTTTTTATTTAACGATACGCCGTTTTCTAGGGCACATTACTTACGCTAATCGCTGGGTTCTTTTCTCTTTAGCTTTTCTCCTTTTTTTCGACTCGTCAAGTGAAACACGCGACAGCCTTAATTTTACTTACGAACAAGTGGCTTGTCAGTCGAAATTTTTTTCATATGAAAACGTTTGTGAAATATGGGAGATTTTTTTTCGAACAATGCATTTTGAAACTAGATACCCGGCAACCTAGCACTCGCCTTTCTAATTTCACGTCGCGATTGTTATTTTTTAAATTATTAATAAATTCTATAAAGAATCGTTAATTAATTTGCATCATGCATAAATAATCATAGAAGGCTTAAATGTTTGCTGCTTTCTCCCGCGGCCTCCGCTCGTCGGCTTTACATTAAATTGGCAAATAATATGAACTGGTAACCGATTTCCGAAGACAGCGATGTTCTTTCTTTTACCGTTACTTTACGCATAAACGTGAAATCGTAAAAAAGTTCCGCGGCTCAAAATCGTTATCCCGATAACAAGTGTAGTTTCGATTGGAAAAGAAAAGCCCGTCGGAGTCCAGGCGTAAATATTTAAAGGAAGCTAAGTAATTATTGCGGATGGCAGGTGTCTGTTCCAGAAAGGACTATATTGACAGTCGAGAGAGGGAAGATGATAAAAATGGCCATTCGATACGCGTCGAGTATGAAAAGGTGCGCGCTTCGCGGGCTTTGTCATACATAGTGTCTAAGGAACGCGAGGTTGAACTCGTTTTTTTTTGTCTGAGAGGGTTTCACTGCGTGACTTCTCATGCACTTAAATCCAGCCTCGTGGGATTCGTCATACCTTGAGAACCGAGGCTTATAATTCACGTAGAAACAGTTGTCTTTCAATTTCATATTTAAGATCTTATTTCCTATTTTTGCTTTGTTAACATCGGTCTAAACTAGAGCAATTTAATCACGACAATTGTATACCTGCCGATCTTTCCTGCTCGCTCGCGCAGCTTAATGTCATTACATTTCCGCCTTCTCGCGATTACCATCAGTTCGCTTACTTTTCCGATAACGCGCTCGTCTGTCTTATTAAATAAATAATCTCTGCGAGATCATTAATTGCGTATTCCGAAGAAAAATTTCTCAAATAGTTGTACAATTTCACCGGTTGCACGACCATATAGCGCGTTCAGTTTCTCACATCGTAATTACAATAGTCTTCAGATATGTAAAGCACATTAAGTCTAGTTCGATAAATCAAGAAAAATGCGCTTTCCAAAATAAGAGGCGCACGATGCACTTTTGCGGGATACACTTTTGCAAGATGGAAAATCTCTCCGTACGTTAATCTACGGAGACGCTTGAAAAAGGAAAATTGGCAAAAGAGTGAGTTGTCGCGATTCGCTGTCATACATCTCAATCATGAGCCTACTGTAAGCTTAAAAAAATGTATTCTTAATGCTCGAGAGACTTTCGTCTTCTCTAATTATATCAGAGCCCGAGCATATCGTATAGCAATAAAAGTGAAAAGTCCATTTTCCGCACAAACACAATAAATTAGCATAAGCCGCGGATTTCGCGTGATCGGTTTCGATTTCACTCCCGCGGGATGTTAAAAGAAGAAAAACAAAGGTTCCCGGCGTATCGAGACAAGCCGTAAAATTCAGCGTTGGCCAATTAATCGCGAGACTAATTGCGTCGGGGAAGAGGCCTGCCAAAGTCCTAGCGGGCAGCGGAGAAAGGGAAGAGGAGCAAAAAAAAAGTAGAAACTCCCAAGTGAAGGAGAAAAAAAAGTAGTAAAATCACGGGGGCGCATTTGGAGCGTGACTCGCGAGCGCACGGGCGTCTGCTCCGCGTCGAGATAAATCGCGACGAGAGAAAAATTTTCGCGAGCCGAGCGTCGAATATTGCGCGATCCTCGCTTCCTTCTTCGTGAGCGCGGCGCGCTCGTCACCCGCGGCTAATGTAAGCAGCTCGCACGCGTTATTATTTTTTTCTCCTGTTCCCCGCTAATTGCGGCTGATCAGCATTATAATAGCGATATATATCGCGCGCGCGTTCGGCGAACATAATACTCGGAAGACTCGCGAGGCGAGCGGTGTCTTCTAATTAAATCGTTATCGCGGCCGCCTGCCGATTGCACCGTTAATACTCGCGCCCGCTTACAATAAGAAAAATTGCGCGATTCTCAGGGCTCGCCGTACTATCCGTCGTGTCTCTTCCTTCCTGCTGCGTTCGAGCGCCGGGGGAGGTGAAGCCGTGAGAAGGGAGCCGCTTCGCTCGGGCTTATTTGCGCTCGCGCGCGGAATAACTTTGATATTCGGCGGCGCCGGCACATCCGTTACGCACAGCCGCGCGAGGGGCGGCTTATCTGCACGGCTTGCGCTTCCGCGCGCCGGAGCGGCGGCCGCCTCGTCTTGTGGCCGTCGCCGAGCGTGGCGAGCCGCGGGCTAACTGTATATACACGCTCGGACTCGCCGCGGCGGGAGCGATGCTTCACATCCGTCGAGCTCCCCGCGAGAGTCTCCGGCAAAACAAACAGCAAGCCGGAAAAGGGAAGCTGAGGAGGACTCGTTCCTCGGCGAAGGAACCTGCCCTAACGGTACTAGCCGCCAGTCCGGCAGGATCGCACGTGCTCTCGAGCCCTTGCTTCGCGAGCCGTTGCCGATTTTAGGGGTCCTTCTGTACCAGTCTTAGCTGCCGCCAAGTCTGCAAGGATACGTCTTCCTCAGTCGTTGCTCCCGCGACCACTGCGGAATGCCGTAATCCTAAGTCATATTTTCATCTCTCGCTCTCCTCCCTCATTTCGCATTCAAATTATTCAAATTGCTGGTTGCACAGCTGGAACAAAGCTGTGCGCGCGGCAGCTGCCGATTCCCTTTCTCCGGAGTAGCCGAGGCTTAAAAAAAAGATTGCGCAAAAGTGAATAACAAAAAAGTGAAGCTAGTGCTGAAAATTAATGAAAATGTTGATGAGCCTGCTCTCGAAAGGAGGGAAGGAAGAAGAGAGAGAGAGAGAGACACAGAGCAGAGGAGAGTCGCAGAGCGTGCGTAAAACCGAGTGCATGTGTGGCTGCGAGGCATTGACCTTAAGCAGACTCGCGCCTCTGCTCGTCCGCGCGTCTCCGCGTGCTCCTCAGCCACTGACGATCCGCCTGACAATGCGGGACAAAACGTACTCGAGCGGTGTACCGCTAGACCCCTATCTGCCGATCCGGCTCTATGCCATTAGCGTATGAGCTCTCCGATCGCGCTCCAAAACTGGCCTATTTGCATTTCCCATTTCCCCGTAATTAATACTCGAAAATTCCTCGAAATTCCAGCGAGTCGCTTAATTATTCATGAGGCTGGTATTCCGGGCGACACGGGCCCGTAACGGCACTTGATAAATAAATCGGATGAGTCGACCGGCAATCGGAACTCGGCTTCGTAATGGCAAGTGCAGCGCTCGCTGCGCCTGTCGATACTTTTATTGTTACGCCTTTACAATGGGATTGTTGACTTGTCGGCGGAATTGTTTTATGCTGATAAAAGGCGTTTGGTATGCCAAGCACCGTCGAGGCGACTTTACTAACAAAAGCTCTGGTTTCTTTCCAGCGAATCGGACATGGCGCCGAACGCCGAGGAGGATCTGCTGGTGACGATGACGCGAGGTCCACATTCTCCCAAGGTAAATATGCGCTGCGCCTCGGGCGGTTCCGGTTTAGATATCGTAAACTAGATTAGACATGGTCGCGCCGCGGATGCTCGCCTCGTCGCTTCATTGCTTCGCTCGCGCTGTCTTTATTTTTTTCTCAAAGTCACGCGCGTGCAATAATTTCGCGAAAGCGTCTTGCCCCCCCCCCTGCGTGCCGTCGGAGCCGGGGCTCTCGCGCGGTTCCAGAAAAAACTCGCGCCGCGAGATTTTGATTAACATATCACCGGTGCTACGTGTACTCTGCATTTTTTATCCAACGTCACCGAACGCCGCGACTGTTTATCTCCACGAGTTTTTAAGTCCATGCACCCGACGATTACACCTAATGCACGCGCCCGCCTAATTCAACGCGGCGAGAGCGCCGGTGCTTTTCAAAAGTCCAGCTATAGAGAGCGAGCCTCATATTTTCCTTTTTCTATCCTCTCATATTTTTCTTTTACTTTTTATTAGAGACGCTTACATCGCGAGACGCTTTTAACGATCGATTTCACTGCCGGGCGATTTCACTCGCGTCGGGAGGCGATTTTGCATCTTCTTTTGTAGAAACTCGGGCGTTCGCGGATGGGGCGGGGGTGGGATCGGCTGACTTTCCAGCGAGGAATGTGCTGGCATTGCGCTTTTGTCCATCAGGAGCGGCTGCGCCCGCCGACGTACAACGCGGAGGACTATGCGATCGCGCTGAGGAGATGGGGCCGCCGGGCCCTGGGGACCGAGAGCAACCAGGGCACGCTGCCCTCGACCTGCACTAGCTCGAGCTCGGGGTACGCCTCGGGCAACGCCGGCGAGATGACGCTGAGACAGTTCACCTCGCTCACCGAGCTGCTCAACAAGCTCAAGGCCGATCTTAGACTGGCCTTTCCCAGGTATGCGCGTGCTTACCCGTTTTTTTCTTATACTTTTATATTTATAGTTTCTACACAAAGGCATGAATATTTTAAGCATGTCATTTTTTATAGTTTTTTTTTTTGCTTTAAGCTAGGATTTAAATGTGCCAAGAACATTTGGTAAAATATTACAATTTTTACAGTTAACAATATGATTTTAATATGATTTTCAATTTGAAATGTATGTCTTATATAGCCACATCTATATCTATCAGTTGATTAACATATTATGCGCTAATAATTTTGTTATTATCGGTATCGCTTTATCATTAAAATACTTACTACATTTATTTCCGATCTTATCATTCGTAATATACCGCGCAGCCTAATTTTTTGACACACTTTTTTCATTACTATTAAGTTTTTTAGCTGTTCACTCTAGATATCATGTCCTTCCGTGTATTAATTTTAATATAAATTTATTAAGACCATTTATTAAGATAATTGCTGTTATACATTATTATCCTTGTATATAAAGTCCGATATATTTATTATACGTTTCGAGAAAGGAAATACCACCTATTTATCTAATCTCTTGGATAATTGTAGGATAAGTAATAAGCACCAAAACAATTGCCGTAAATTACTGTAAGAAAAATAATAAAATGATCAATAATTACCGTGGTTCAGAGTAATTTCGAACTCTCAGACATTTCTACCGCCGAGATCACTATTGCAGCTTGACCGTAATTTGTACGGTAATTTTAATTCCTGTACTCAAAATTTGAAAGAAAAAGCGGCCCCTCACACATTTAGAGCTCACTGAAACAACTCGACCCTCGTTTTTCAGCTTCGTGCAGGAGTTCACATCGGGGCCAGGTGAGGGGATCTCGCTGCTGCTGGAGACGCTGCGCGGTATCCAGTTGTCGCAAACGGCGCCACCCTCGGCACTGGCCCAGGCCGGCCAGACGCGGAGGCCGCGGGCACGGCGGGCCGCCCTGGACGAACTCGGCTGCGTCGAGTGCCTGGCGGCTTGCGCCGAGCGCTGCCCCGAGGCCGGCCGTATCCTCGCCCAGGCTCAACCCGGCTTGCTCGCCCTCGCCGTCTGCCTCACCAGCAGCCTCAATCGCGCGCGAATCCTCGCCCTCCAGGTAACGAATAAAACGCTCTGTATCTAAAAATACACTCTATATCTAAAATCTAAAAAAGCTCTCCCGACAAATAATTCATGGGATTGCTCGAAAAAAGAAATAATTTCAAGTAAGGCGCTAATTTGGAAAAAAAGAGGGGCGTCCTCGCTATCGAGCGATATCTGGCGAGCGTCGAACCGTTATAGCCGATAGGTTGTATAGGTATACGCGAATCCCCACCTCCAGTGAGCCGTAGCACTGTTCGCGCGACTCGCTCTCGGCGCGCTCGCATAGCAGCGCCGGCAGCGGTCAGCAGCGAGGATGAGACTGGTCGTAGCCTTATTGCTTCTCGCGGCGATTTTCGCGACTCACGCAGGCAAGTGCTACCCTCGATCATCTATAACCGCTTTGCCTACTTAACTGACAGCTTTCCGTTCCTCACTCAGACGATTTCTGCTGTATATTCTAGAGGTGAAAACGGGAGAAAAGTCGCCTCTGCCGTCGGACTGCGGTCGCTTCATAGATTTCAAATATTTCTTCGGCAACAGGACCGACTTAGATGACTATCCATGGACCGCTCTGCTAGAGTACAAAACGCGTGAGTAAAATACGATTAGCGTTATCGCAGAGGTACCACTCGCAACGCAGCTCTCGGCATTGATACAATACTATTATTTGAACGAGTGACGAGAATACGCAATAAGCGCTGATCGCTGCGACGCGAGTGGGAAATGCCAGATTTGGAGAGGATTTAAACGGTGACGTATTGTTTGGCACGTGAAAGGCAGCGTGGGGCAAGAGGCTCTCGTGCGGCGGTGCGCTCATCTCGAATCGGCACGTGCTCACGGCCGCACACTGCGTCGCTAAGCTCGGCGGCAACTGGGTCCTGGAGGCGGTGCGTCTGAGCGAGTACGACACCGCGGGAGAGCCGGACTGCCTGCCGGAGGGCGACGCGGACAACAGCACCTACTGCATCGACAAGGCGTTGTCGCTGAAGATCGAGAAGGTTCAACCTCACGAGAAGTACGGTAAAGCTGGACGCGCTCACGACATCGCGCTGATAAAGCTAGCCGAGGAGGTGCAATTCAGCGATTTCGTCAAGCCGATCTGCGTGCCGAAGGAGCCAAGCATACCACAGAGGTATCACGTCTCCGGATGGGGTAGACTCGCCGGCAGAAAGGGAACCAATCTCAAGCTGCGATCCATGCTCACCTTGAGTAACGCGACAGCCTGCAGAGACTTGTACAAAAAGGAACGAGTGATTCTCGGAGAAGATCAGCTGTGCGCTGGCGGCGGAGTGGTGGAGGAGGAGGAGCCCTGCATCGCCGATTCAGGGGGTCCTCTTATGGGAGTTGAAAAAGCCGAGGATGGAAGCTACAGGATGACTATTTTTGGTCTACTCACCACAGACTCAAAGTTCTGCGATCGCCACTCTTGGCCAGCAATTTTCACTGACGTCGTGAGATACAGAGATTGGATCCTCCAACACCTTTGATATTAAATAACTATAAAGGAGATTTGTGTACAATGTATTATCTAATAAATTATAATCTGTAAAGTTAATTATTTACTGTTGTGCTCGTTACACACTTTACTTATTACTTTCTACTTTCGACAATACATTAAAATCTTCGCCACAAGTGTCCGAAAATAAATTCACATATAAATACGAAAAATGATATCACATGGCCCATGGTTAAAAAAAACGTAAGGCTTTTGATGAGCGATGTTTTGTTGATAATAAGCTTATTACGGTTGAAGTCAGAGTGAACGTGATGTAACTCCTCTTCACCAAAAAAATTTTTATAATTAAATGTGAAGTTTGCAAGAGTTTTATCTTTCCAATAAGCGATCAAACCAGCCTCGGAAAATTGGCGTAACATGTAATTGAATTGTATGAGATAAGGTGACGTTTTGGAGACTAACATAGCTGTCCAACAATCTTGAACAATAGGTTCTTTGACAAAAGTAATGATCCATTCACGCTCCTTATTGGAGAAGCTTTTGGAGACTAGCTGGCCTATCATACTGTTCACCTGTAGCGACAAAATCAGCGATCATATGATTACCTACAATTAACCGTTTTTTATGAAAATGGAAGCAAGAACATGTCAATGACCTACCTCACAGCCATTTATGCTATTGTTGTTGATCAACAATTCAATGCAGTTTGCTACTGCTTCATTCTCAATCGTCGATGAATGTTCCATTACCTTCTTAAGAGCTGTGTGGTTGTACGAAAATATTAACTTCTTTGATTGACGCGTTATAGAGGGTATTATGTCAGCGTCAACAACATCTTGAAGTGAATGTAATTCCCTAAATGTGTCCTGCCATAAATAAATCCCCAGTAGCTGTTCTAAAAGATTGACTGAGAAAAGAAAAGATACGGCTGCCAGACTTAGATAAAATATTCTTTCATAGACCGTTTGAAAATGCATCTGCATCGGATTGCCCAATATTACTTGAAGAATTTTGTAACAGTTCCATACTCGAAGGTTTAGGCGTAGCAACCATCGGCCAAGTATAAAGGAGATGAACGTCATTACCATGACAATTGCTACGATGATCGGGTTGTGTGAAATCTTGAAAATGTAAATTCAAAACAGCATTTTAATTAGAATGTTTTCGATTTTCATAAAATTGTTTATGATTCAAGTGAATAAGTATAATATCTTGTTAATTTTGTTCTTTTAATTTTAAGAGGTTTTGCTCCATTTAATTTATGAAAATTACAATAATTTATATTTTAAAATGAAGAACAATTCATTGTTTTTATTTATAATGTAGTATTATATTCACAGTTAAAATATTTGATTATTTAGATAAATATTGAGAACAAGCTTACCTTTAGTACTGGTTTTCCATACTGCTTGACAATCAGATTGCTCGCGAAAGGGTACAGAAAAATGCTTGATTCAAAATGTAAGTTTTCCAGATTCTGTGAGCCTACCATACCGTAAAAATTCACAGCAAAGTCAATGACTTCATATTTCAATGCATTGTCGATGCGCCCGTTGCTTACGTTGTATTGCTTGAGTTTTGGATTACTCGAGCTAGATATCACTTTTGTATTCACCTTGAAATTCAACTTCTCAATTAAAGTTCTAGTCATCATAACATCCAGTCCTTGGGCTGTATCCAAGACATCATTACCGGTATAATTGTGATCAATCATCACCATAGGAATTCCCTCGACCAATCCAGTATTTAATGTATAACCGTGCAAATTTTTTAATTTTCGGTGAAACAATTTCATTGCACGGATGTCAAACAAACTTTCTTTGTAATAAGTATCATTGAATGGATTATACTGATGTAGGAAGCCCGTTGAATTTGCTTTAGAGTGTGGATCCATAGTCGTATCTTGCTTATTTGTTATCAATTCAAGTACAACGATGTCCAGATATTTAAGACTCCAAGTATATTTAAAGAAATTGTGGAAATTTAAACTTACACTAAAATTCAAGAGAAAACAAATTACTTGAGGGCGCATAGTTTTTAGAGAAAATAATTCTAGGAAGTTTATATGCTCTATTAATATTTGCATCACATTTTCATCCTCTTTATTCCTCTCTACAAACAGAACATATAAAGATTTTCGCTGAGACCGTAAGTGCAACCAATTTTTTACACCCCTCAATCGATCGTCAATCGGTGCACTCAACAATTCAGTAGTATTTATCACTAAAACTGGAAGTTCTGCAGCTATTTTTCTTATAAAGTTCACAGAAATAGGTGATAAATGCTCCGGCCTTTGACTGCAGATTGTTACCAATCGTATCCTTCGAGTATATTTAATGCGACTGATTATATCGTTTGCTACATAATTATCAGTAAAAGCGTTAAAAGTATTGTGTACATGAAGAAGAATTCCGAAAATTAAGAACAAACGTTTTCCGGTGACGTTCATTGCTCCAATTTAATTTTTGAACAACTTATGCGTTTTAAAACTAATGCGTCCGATTAGCTTTTGAGAAAATAGGATATTGAAGAGTCGCGGCTCTCAAACACATTTAGTGCGATGATGAGTTAAATAATGTATACGTAATTGCTGGTGAATTGCCGGGGTGATCTTATCGGATAAAAAAATATTGACGCCTGTTTAACGCACCCGTGCGCACATAACTGACCGCAATTTGAAGCGTATAATCATCCCAAATATAATTAACGATGCGTGACATATGCCTTAATTCTCAATTCTCTAACCTAGCGATTAATTAATCGCCGCTGGAGTTTAAAATAGGAAAACATTAATTCTGCGAAAAAAACCAACAATGAAACAAATATTCCAAGTACCAAAACCACGAGTACTTTATTAAAAACCGGAACTCTGAGCGCCCTGTCAAGCAGACGCTGCCGGAACTGAGATCTGGAGGAGGAAGTGAATAATGGGAGGTGATGATCGTTTAGATAACCCTTGTAAATGCGCGTGAAATTCTGGATGGCCCACACGTTCCAGTAGTACAGTAAACCCGCTTCGGAGAACCTGCGCAGCGCCGCGTTAAATCCGTGGACATAAGGTGACGTCTTGGCGGACACCATAGTCGCCCAGAACGGCGGCAGCAACGCCTCCCGGACGAAACTGATGATCCAGCCTTTCTCGTTTCGGGAGAAAGTCGCCGACAGTAGCTGCCCAAGTACGCCGTCGACCTCGCATCCCTGCACGCTGCTTACCTCACTTATCAGCGACGTCAGGCATTCGGTCATCTTTTCATCCGAGCTACTCGAACCGAGAACCGGACGTTAAAATGGAAATGTTATAATCATCGACTATTAATCGAGCGCATAAAACTTGACTTTTCCTTACCTCAGTATCACTGATTTATTGAAGAGTTGCTCGAGTACCGTGTAGTTGTAGGTTTTCACGTTTTTCGTGTCTATCGTTATGGACGGTGAAATTCCGGAGTCTAGTAAATCTTCCAGTGAATTAAATTCTATGAAAGTTTCGTTCCATAAATAATTTTCTATCATTTCTAACAGCCTAACCGAAAATACGGAAGACACGAACGTAAAACAGATGAAAATTATTCTTTCGAAATTTCGAATGGGCTCTGGTTTGGCCGAAGTTCCTATTAATAATCTCGTTATGTTGTAAGTCGTCCAGGTTTTACTTTTAAAATTCAGCAACCACATTGCCAGTGCTACCGACAGTATTGCGATGTTTATCGCGCAGCCTAATATCACCAAATTGTAAAATATGCTGTGTCTTGATGTGTCGTACTGTCTCACTATCACATTATTTGTTACCGGATAAAGCAAATGGCTAAAAGAATTCAGATTATTATGGAATGAAATGAAAATTATACCCTCGGAAGGTTGCTTTCAATTATTTATGTATCCTTACCTTACTTCAAAATATAAATTGTTGAGCGGAGTAGAACCAATAATTCCATAAAGATTAACGGAAAAATCAATCTTCCCGTTTTCCAATGCGTCGTCGATGCTTTTATTACTCACGTTGAATCCTTGTAATATCGGATTTTCAGATTCTACGAGCACGAGGTTTAATGCGAAATTTAACGTCTGTGCCAAAGTTTTCGTTAGTTCGACGTCCGAGCCTTCAAGCATATCCCATACGTTTCCTTCTGTATGATTTTTACTTACCATGACCGCGGGTGCATCGATAAATAATCCAACGTTCAAAGAGTAACCATATAAATTATTAAATTTTTCAATAAATATTTTACTTCTATTCGAAAAAATTTCTTTCGTATATGTGTTCGAGAAAGGATTATACCGATGTACATATGCTTGAAATACGTTGTTAACAGTTGTAATCCTGGAAACTGATATATTTTTTTCTGTGACTAATTCGAGAATAACGTTGTTTAGGAATTGTTTCTTCCAAGCTACTTCAAAAAATTTCTGTAGTTGCAATGTTTTCCCAGAATTGAGAAGTAAGAAAATACACTTTGGTCGGACTGTTGTAGGCGATAAAGCAATAACAAACATAAGGTGCTCTATTAAAATTGGTATCACATCATTTTCACGAAAATTATCTATAAAAATGATTTTCAAAGTATTGCACTGCGGTAATCCTAATTTTTTAGACATTGTGGATCCAAATGAATCGTTGGTGCCTCTAGAAAGAAACTCGTTGGCGTTGATAGTGTACGTTGGAAAATCAGTCAATATCGTTTGTAACATAAGTCGCGCAATTACAGAAGACGACTGCTCCGGGAATTTGTGCATAACTGTTACCGAGTTAACATCGAGATTTTTTTTCATATACCTTGTAAAATCCTTCACGAAATCAGTGACGCTAATGCCACTCCCATGGTCAATCTTAATTTTTAAGCACATAATGCACAAAACACTTGCAAACAAATTCATTTAACCAGCACAAGTCTACATGCGAGTTGTTTGATATTACTGAGTCGCTCACATTTTACGCTGGTTCATACCTTCAAAATAAGTCGTTGCCAAAACGACTTCCAACAATCACAAAATATGCTTAGACCCACTTATTACTTAGTACTCGAATAGTGATTCGAGTGAATCAATATAGTGTTAAATATTGACCTTCGAGTTTCTGCCTTAGTCTCTTGTAAACAGTAATTAAGATACACAAAACATGACTGACAGCAACGAAAGTAGATAAAATCATAATCTTGTAGCAAAAAATTGTAATGACCCTTTCTAAAAATGTACATTTATTTACTCAAAAAATCCTCCAAGATATTATTAGTAACATTAACGATATTTAAACGAGATAAATTGGGCAAAAGTACAACCGATTCCACGCAATTTCGCCAAAAAACACGAAGAACGACAGCAAGTGGCCTGTTATCAGAATGAATACCATCAGCTTGCCAAACAGCGGTATTTTCTTGTTATTCGAAAAATAACGAATTTTCAAGGGATCGTCGTTGACGCGACGCAGGGAGTCGTAGGGGCTGTAAAGCTCCTTGTAATTACCAGTGTAGTTCCTCATGGTGGCGCCCATCCAATAAATCATTAACCCTGCTTCGCAAAAACGCTGCAAAGTTCCGCTAAATCTCTCGGAGATGGGCGAGGTCTTCGTAACTGCCATGGCAGTCCAAGCTGGCTGTAATGGCTCCTGCACCATGCTGATGACCCAGCCGTTGCTCTCCCGCGAGTAGCTCTGCTCGATAAGCTTCCCGAAAATCGCGTTCACCTCGCAACCGTTCACCGGTTTCTCGAGGCTGCCCCTTACCAGGTTGTTCACGCACTCGCTCACACTGTCCTCGTCCTCGATCGTCGTCGATCTCCGCAGCAGTGTCTGCAGAGTCTCGTACTCGCTGTGCAGCGACAGATATTCTTTCGAGTCCCTCTTTATAGAGGCCACGATACCGGAATCCAGCAGGGACTGTAGGCTGTTGAAATCCGTAAACTTTTCTCCGTACAGGCAGGCGTTCATCATGCGTTCCATGATTTGCACCGAAAATATCGAGGATACAATAATCAAGCAGAGAATTAGAATTTTTTCGTAAATCTCGAGTCTCCTCCTGTAGTTTATAAAATTCCCAATCAGTATTTTGAAAATGTTAATGGCCGTCCAAAAGCTCTTGTCCAAGCGAAATACCCTCGAGGAAGTAAAAAAAATTACTAGTATTGACAATGCAACGGTGACCAAAGCGAAAATAGATTGAAATGAGACAGTGACCACGTATCTGCCGTATTGCTTGATGATCAAGTGATTTGAGATGGGAAGCAAAAAGCCACACGGCTCAAATCGGAGGTCTTCTAGTGGGATGGAACCGATGATGCCGAAATGATTGACAGAAAATTCGACGACCTCATTTTCTATCGCCTCCTCTACGTCCCCGGTGGTTAGGTTGAATCGACGGAAAGCCTCGTTCTCCGAGTTCACCAATCGCAGCACCGCCGAGAAATTCAGAGCTTCTGCTAAAGCGATGGTGACGGTAACGTCCAGGCCTTGGACCATGTCCCAGACATTGTCGCCGGAGTAGTTCGCCTTTATCATGACCAGCGGGATGTCTTGGAAAAGTGAAGTGAATAGCGACACTCCATTCATCTGTCGGAGTTTATCTGGAAATACATCGATACCCTTCTCGAAATTCACTTTGTAATAGGCGTCGTAGTACGGATTGTAGTGGTGAAGAAACGTTCGCGATTTATTGCAGATCGGAAAATAGCTTCTCCTTTTCTCATCGATCTCAGTCTCGTATACGGACAAGTCCAGAAATTTGTGTTTCCAAGCCCACTCGAAAAAGTCTCGAAGCGAGGCGCTTGATCGGCCGTTCAACAAAAACACAATCCATTTCCCTCGCGTGCTTTTCCCCGAGATTTTGAGAAAAAGCTCGACCGAACGTTCGAGCTCCTCATGCACAGCGCTCGAATCGGCTCTAGTTTCGACTAAAAGTATTTTCAACGAACCTCGTTCTGACCTTCGCTTTATCCACCTTCTCATCTCTTCAACACGCCTGTTCTCCCCTTGACTCTCCACTCCCGACGTAAGCTCCTCCAGATGTACGGCCAAGCTCGGTAGTACCCGTACGAAGCGGGCGATGATCGATTGCGCGAGCGGCGAGAGTCCGTCGATCGACCTCACGATGACACTCACCTGTTTCGCCTCCAGGGTGTGCGCGGCGTACTCGGCGAGCCAAGCAACGTGCTCGTCGCAGCCCGACAAGTACCTGAGAGCCGAGATCGCGCCGAGAATTTGGAGCCAAGCCTTGGCGGGGCTCATGGTGCGAGAGTGTCTGAAGCGACTCGTCCGAGGCGCGCTACGCTTTCTCGAATCGATTTTCCAAACGAGGAGGGGCGGTCTCTTCTCACCCACGCATAATTTCGTTTGCGTTTCAGCTGCTGAAGCGGGTGTGCCAGACCAGCGGTGGACACGCGGCCGTCTCCGAGGCCGTGTCGACGCTGAGGCTGCGCTACGCCGAGGGTGGTAGATTCCGATTTCTGGCGGGCGCGCTGCTTGCGGCCAAGGCAGCACCCGCGCTGCGCGTCGCCGGACTGGGATTTCTCAACGCCTTCCTCGCTTCCGCGCCATCCGCACAAACCCGGCTCTACATTCAGGTACAGTATGCCACTTTCATATTATTTTTCTTATTCTTTTTTCGCGAGAGACGGTACAATTTGAGCATTTGATTGCAGGCGGAGGCATGCGAGGCTGGACTCGAGCCAAGGGCGCTTCAGGCCTGGCTCGAGGGAGAGCCGACGGACGATGCCGAGCCGATGAACGAACTGCTGCGCCAGGAGGTGAGGCAGTGGTCCAGGCATTGCGTCGACGTCGAGGCACTGCAGAGCCGAGCCCGGCGCGCGGAGGAGACCTGCCGAGCGCTGGGCAAGCGGGTATCGGCGCTGCAACGGCAGCTGCACAAGCTGCAGCTGGAGCGGCTGGCCGCCGCCTCGGGACCAGGCACTCAGGCCGCCGAGATCGAAAAGAAATTGTCATCGAGCGCCGAGGACGAGGGCATCAGCTTTTCCGAGCGTTCCAGCAGTCCGGAGGAGAGAGCCACTGGCGCGGACAACGACCGCGAAACCACCATTGACGATGTCATCGAGGAGCTTAGGATTATAGTGAAGGACGCCGAGGAGGAGCTCGACGATTGGAATCAGTTGCGACAGTCGGGTCGGGCTGAAGCTTCCGCGCCCAGTCGCGCGCGGCAATGCTTGAGGAGTACCGAAGAGAGCGCAAGACTCGATCGAGGAATCGCCCCTGCTCCCAGCCTGAAGATTCAAGTTCCAGGCGCGCAATCCAGGTATGCCGAAGCGACACACGATACTTTAGGTATCATATTTTTCTTGAGAATCGAGACTCACTCTTATTTTTTTCGGTAGATTTGCAGCGGAGGAGGAGCAGGAAGACGGAGAGTCAGCCATCGTTCCGGCTATCATTCATCCACAGCCTCCTCGTCGACTACCTCCTTGCTCTGTATTCCTACAACCGCAGTTACTAACAGAGCCTACTAGCTGTAGGGAACTGCTTGAAGCCTGCGTTGACTCGGAGCACGAGGAAGAGCCTCTGCTACTTGAGGATGACGGCAGTGACTCGTTATTGAGTGCGTCCCGACTCAATTACCAAGAGGCTGTCGAACCAGCAATCTCTCGTCGACGAAGCCTGAGTCATAACGAAATCAAAATAGAGACATTAGCGGACTTTGAGATCTCAGAAACGGTTCTCGACGATAGGGTCGCGAAGAGCCGAGGTGAAGCCGAATACGGTAACCGCAACAGCAATTCTTTAGGCTCCAAGCAGTACTCTAAATGTTCGAACACTGTCCAACGCCGAACCGAGAGGAGGAAATATCTTAGACGATGCCAAAGTCAGGAACACATGGAGCCTCAGGATTCTTTTAGTCTTAAGTCACGAAGCTCTGGTCGCGGTGTCATCGAGCAGATCCGAAAATTCGAGAGCCTCAATAGCTTTGAGGAACGCAAATCACTTGGCATCTTCGACGAATCTACCTCTAGATTAAGGAGATCCGAATCTTTCCACCAGACCCGGGTTTCGTGTTCAAGGGACTATTGTGCATCGTCCCGGGGAGGAAGTGACAGCGGACTTGCTTACAACGAGGCCGTCGAAGTCATCAAGGCGCCATCGGGACAGCAAGAGACTCAACATAAGTCGATGACCAAAAGTCTGGATAGAATTGATGAGGGCCTCGACGCAATGGTCGACATCGTCGTGTCGAAAGCACGTCGACAGATTTGCCGGCGATTATCTAATGAGGAACGTCCTTTGAAAGCTGACAGCAAGCACTACCGGCAGCGCCAGCGCAACCCAGTTGAAGATTTGCAACCACCGTCTAAATACCGCCACTGTCAGGAAGAATTTTCCAGCAAACACATTGATCTTGTAGATGATAACAAGTACACATCCTTTTTCGATCCCAGAAAAGAACGTAACGAATACGTAGAACGATTGATGAAAGCCAATACGTCACAAAATAATGACCCGAAAATTTTTGCCAGCAGAGCTCACGATGTGCTTGGCTTTGGTAAAAATCGTTTTAACGCCGGAAAGTACTCTGGAAATAATCATACTCAACAGCCTCATCAACATCAGCATCAACACCAGCACCAACCACTGCAGCAGCAGCAACAATCGTCGCAACAGCAGATGTTCGTTACAAAAAACACTCATAGGCATGTCAATACCCCAACGGGTCTTCATTCGCGAGGAAAAGTTACTGATATGCTATCAGGACTTTATTAATCTATAAAATTACAAGTATATTGAAAATGATTATCTAATAATATTAAGACTACGATTATTTATAATAATCATAATTTTGTGCTATTGTTATTTTAATAAGATTGTACAGCGTTTAAGATACTTTAAGAATTCGATAATCTGGGACTTGGCGTGCAATACGATATAAAAAAGTTATACTTAAATATATCAAGATGCATATTACGATCACGTTGATTTTTATGTTTATTTTTATTTTCTCGTTGTGTTTGGGTGAAGGATTGCAACGTACAGGATTTACGTGAAAATATCTAAACATATTTAAAAAACAATGTTTTATATGTAAATTGTACTAATAATTTTGTGTTGATCAAATGATGGAAGACTTCAGTGTAAATTCAATATTCGTTAATGTTAATAATTGTGGAAAAGCGATAATAATTATAATCTAAAATAATTTTATGTATAATATATATTATATTAAATATAATATATGAATTTAAAGATAATTAATCAACATTACAAGTTTTTTTTCGTCATATTAACTTCAGCCTCGAATTATCGAATAGAAACGACATATCTTTTGAATAAATTTTCTTATATAATAAGTGTAAATAATAAATTTAAAAATATAAATTTATTGAATTGATTTGATTTTTAAATAAACGTTGCAAAATCTAAAGAAAAGGATAGTACATATAACTCTACATTTTTATTAAAGAAATTATACCAGTCTCTTTAAAATCTCTTCTTTTCATTATTTCAGGATATCGTATAATGTAATCATTGGACCTAATTCGTCATATAAATGGCACTATATCTTAGTTAGGATGTCACGATAATTTTTATATTTGTGCAAAATATTTTTCAATAATCTCTACAAAATCTGATACAGATTTTGTAATAAAAAATTATTTCGTTTTCTTGAATAGGTACGGATAATTTTTTTTCAACTTTACGAGCGCTAGAATTACATAAAACCTGTAATGCTAATTTATCGATAGTGAACAATACTTAATTCTTAGAAATTCTTTACAATTGTACATCACTTCAATAGATGTTGCAGTATAAATAGCTGACATAGAAAAGAGAATTCTTCCTTTTTCATTTCTCACAAAGAATCCAACAACAATTATTTGTTCAGGTGCCAAATGTTTAATAATTGTGAGATAAAATATTAATCAGCTAGCCATGCTGAATATAATTGCAAATAAAATGTTATTCGTTGAAAATCACATATCAGAAGGAGACTATTATGTTAAATAATTACGTTACGTACTTTGTGATAGACAGGGTATAAATATCAGCTTTGGGATCATTTATTTTATAATTCTCAACGTTTTTTAATAGCAGGTACGTACTCATTTTAAATTACCCTTCGTTAGGTGTAGATATTGTAGCTAGTTTGCTTCGCTTAATAAAATTTCATAACAATTCTACTTTTTATATTATTTTAGACAACTCAAACAAAATGATGATGAACGGATTCGTTGCAAGTATTCTGTCAATTGTGTTGATTTTAACATTTTTGGATAATTGCCAAGCAGACTACGTTTTGACTGTTGGCTCTAGAGTTCCCGGAGATAAATTAATCCAAAGGAAGGAAATTGAGATTAACAAATTAAACCCTAAATCACTATACACTGCTAGAACTTTTACCGGAGACAATAAGAGCATCATTACCCAAGTCGTGGTGACCGAATCAAAAGACGGCGATTATGAAGGAGCATCAATTATTAATGGAGGACCAGGTCATACCTTTGTTACAGTCCTATACGAATTCAATTATGCAAGGTTAAAGGTTGGAGTCATCGAAATTTACGGAAAATCTAGTGACAATTAATCATAGACTATAGAATTAAATTATGTATACCTATAGGTAACTATGGTTTGGATATTTATCTGATAAATCGATATCCACAGGTCGTTAATGTAATTATTCATATTTTCAATTATTAAACAAAATTTTTTTACCAATACCAATTTTTTATGTGCAAAAATAAATACAATGAATCATTAAAAAAATTTTTTTTAATTTTGGATGCCTTAATCGGCATGGGTGTGTATAAAACAGAGTATTACATCATCTCGTGTTAGGAAATAAGTTGCATAAATAATGACAAATATAAAAATTATTGTGCATATACGCTAAATACAATATTTTGTATTCTTCCTCTTTTGTGACGCAATGCAACTGAAGAACTCATCGATTATCTTCAGCTCAATAACTTTAAAACTCGTATTACTTTTAGAAATTATTTCTCTGGCTTCCTGTCAAAAGGACATACCTCCACTTTTCGTGAAAATTGAGAAAAGTATGGTCCACGAAACTTTAAAGGGTGTTTATATATCACTTGGAAGCAAAAATCCCCTTTTTTCGGGAAGTCACCTACCACAGATTTATTCTCTTACTAAATTACCACGGAACGTAAAAAACTTTAACAGTAAGAACAATCAATTTCTATAATTCATTACCTTAGTTTGTTAAATTAATTTGTAATTTAGTAGTACTATCTAATAAGAAAAGGAGTACATTCGGTTATTTTAATTTTATACAGATAAGGCTTGTTTGTTTACAATCTGTTTTCACTGCCTAAGGAAAACAGCAATGCCAGTCCAGTCGAATCCACTATCCTAGTTTGAGTATCCACATTACTTTTACGATTTTATCAGTTCGTTACTAAAATATTTTACGTACCTGCGTATTTTTTAAAAATATTTCTTAAATTAAAGTAAAAAAATATTTTGCATTACTGCAGTATAAGAATTTTTTTCAACATTCATATCGCAGTTACATAATTTTACTATTGAATGTTAATTTGTCTGCAGTGAAAAATTTTCTTTACAATTGCAACTCTTCAATAGATTTTATTGTTATTACGATAGCTGATAGTGAAAAAATAATCTGTTTTCTCAAAGGGGAACTAATATTTGTTCAAATGCTAAACGTGTACTAGTTATAACATAAGATTTCACTATTTCCTAATTTTGGTGTTCTTGTCGGATATCAAAGGCCTCCTAAAAATAGGTCAGTATAATTACTTTTAATTTTTTCACTTAACATATTGGTAGTTTCTTCGCTAATGGAAAATAAATGATAATTGAATTTGTGTATTACTTTAGATACGTCACAAACAAAATGACGAACGGATATGTTGCAAGCATTCTTTTAATCGCGATGATATTGGATACCTGTCGAACCGACTTCGTTTTAACTGTTGGCGCTAGAGTACATGGAGACAAATTAATTCAAAGAAAGGTATTTCGTATTGATAGATTGGACTCTAAAGCATTATACACTGCTAGAACTTTTGCCGGAGACAATAAGAGCATCATTACCCAAGTCGTTATCAGAGAAATAAAAGACAGCGATTATGAATCATCAGCGATTATTAATGGAGGGCCAGGCCATACCTTTGTTACAGTATCATTCGAATACAACCGAGCAATCTTCAAGATGTGCGTCATCGATATTTATGGAAAACCTAACGAAAATTAGTTATTGATCATAACTAAATTACACTTTTATCATTAGCATTTTATAAATATAAATAATAACTAATTTTTCATTTTGCCCTGGGTTTATTTTATTTATTTTGATAGTTATTTTTTAATTTGTACATTTAGATAATACATTGATGTTTGCGATTCATTAAAGGAATTTATAGGATTTTAATAAATTGTTTTATAATCCTGTATAAAACTCAATATTTGTAACAAGAAGTATTATTTTAAGCACAAAATTAGTTAATAATAAATAAGTAATATCTGATTCTTAAGTAGTAAGAATTAGAACCTATTATTAAGTAAGTACTTGTAAAAAAATATTTTCTTTAATCAAATTAAAATTTACATGTACATTCTATTTAAATAAATGAATACTAATGCTTTTAAACTTTAGTTAAATTAAAATTATGTAATAATATTAAATTGATTTAGAGATAAAATAGTAGAAATTGTGATATACAACACCATGCCATAAATCATAAAAAAAAATTTTAAAATAAATTTATATTTAAGTATTACCAAATTTGAGAATTGTTTCGATAATCTTGGTTGCATAACTATAGGTTCAGCCTTTAAATTAGTTTAAACAAATTTTTTTTCTACGGCAAATAATGTCTGACATTTGATTATGTACAAATATGAATACTCAATTAACATTTAATACTTTTCTTTGTGATCATTAAAAATTGTAATGTACCTTTTATTTAAAAATTTCATTGTACTAAAAATTTGAGCGATTTAACTTAACGAATAAAGAGAATAAGAGTACAACAATTCCCGTAGCAGACCTTGTAATATGAGAGAGCACTGTTGCAGTCTTTATTTTATGCAAATAATCAGCTGCCACTAGCGTGAAGTAATGTCGTCTTTACTTCAGCCAATTCTTGGTTAGAAGCACAGATGCTTCTATGAAACAGTTCCATATTATTGACCATTGGTTCGGCTCTTTCTTGATTTACATCTACAAAAATTATATTTTGAAATAATTCGAGTGCCTTCCACGTTTAATATTTATTAATTTCGACTGAGAAATACCTCTAGTGTTATTCAATAAGTAAGAAAGCTCTTCTCGCGTCGAAACATATTGAAAGTCTTCTCCACATGCTCCTTTTAAGACAGCAAGAACATCAGACTTTGGATTGTAAAAGTATAATCCTTGTTTTCGGGCGTTAAATTCACCAATTAAAGCAGCGATTCCCTGCAATAGGAAGATTAAAAATGATCACACTCTTAAAACCTTAATGTTTTACGGGACTAAAGAGGGAATAAAAATTACCTTCGCGGCAGTAAAGTCAGCTCCTAAGACATATCTACAATCCACAACAACTGGTACCTGACTGGAGCCTTCGGTGATCCCAGCATTCCCTACTGATTGTTTTATAAAATCTACTGCAGGGAAGTAAAGGCTATTTCCAGGCGTTACCAGTAGATACTCGGCTCCAGAGTCCGTCTGAAATTCGCATACCGAAAACAGCGGTAAATAATTCAAAGTTCTATTAGGATATAAGTAATTTAAATAAAAGTAACATTTACACAGTATTTCTCAACGTGAACTTGGGGTCGTACTGAGGGGTAGAGCAAGAAGATAAGGTTGATTCCGACTCCGGCAACTATTCCGTATTCAACACCGATAATAAGGCACAGCAGGAAAGTGGCGATTGCAGGTATGAGATCTTTCTTGCTGGATTTCCACATGAGCTTAACGACTTCATATTCGATCATGTAAATGACAGCGCAAATGATGACGGCTGCGAGCGAAGCTGTCGGAGAAAATATATACATTTACAAAATATACTTGTTGTAACTATAAATAGAAAAGAATCTTACCCTTCGGGATATAGTAAAAATATGGGGTAAGGAGAGTGAGGGCAAGTACAATGAGCAGTCCAGTGTAGAGTCCGCCCAACGGGGTCTTAACACCGCTTGCGTGATTAACAGCCGATCGGCTGAACGATCCCGTAACGGGCATGGAACTGGCGCAAGAGCCAAGTACGTTGCATATGCCAAGCGTGAGAAGCTCCTGCGTAGCATCCAATTGGTTGCCACTGGAGAAGGCCTTGGCGATAGCTACATTGCCAAGGACCCCAATTACAGGTACCAGAAGTATCGATGGGCCAAGCTCGGCGCACATATCCAAGAATCCCATCGTACGGTTGTCAACGTGCGTCTCGAACGGGGGCAATCCAATATTTGGCAGTCCCGGGCGCACCGGTCCCGTCAGCACAAAAGGCGAACGTCCGGTCGTGCTCTCCATCCTGTAAGCCAGACTCGAGCAGACCAACACGACGATGGCGTTGCGCGCCGTGGATACGAGCCAGATCGCCCTGGCGAAGCCGCGCTGCCGGCGCGTTGGTTTCTCACCCGGGCCGCACAGCTTGACGTCCTTCAGCCGGCGGAACAGCAGCAGCACCAGAATGCAGGCGAAGCTCATGCCGGCGTCCCACGGGCTGGTCTCGCCGATGTGCCGGCCCACCTCGCAAAGTGTGTCAACGAAGCCGTGCGGCGAGATCCTGAGACCCAGCAGGCCCTTCAGCTGCGAGGCGACGATGATGAGCGAGGTGGCCGAGGTGAAGCCCACCGTCACCGGGATCGAGATGAAGTCGACCAGGACGCCTAGGCAGTGAGGTGCCGGTGCGGGTAATCGTAAGTGCTCGAGAGCCGCTCGCCGCTGGCGCGTACGTACCTAAGCGCAGCGCGGCCATCAGCAGCTGCATGCAGCCGGCGAGGAAGGCCAGCAGGACGGCAAAGTCGGCGCTGCGACCCTGCACGTATTGCTGCGTCATCAGGGCCATCAGAGCAGTCGGACCGATGGTGATGTCCTTGCACGAGCCGAACACCACGTAGACCAGGGCTCCGACGAAGGCCGAGTACAGTCCATACTGCAAGAGGGAAAAAATCGAAGGCTCGCTGTACATATACCGATCGCTTTGCCGTACGACAATAAGAAAATGCATACCTGGGGCTCTAGGCCCGCGAGGGTCGCGTACGCGAGGCCCTGGGGCATGACGGTAAGTCCTACGGTCACTCCTGCGATCGCGTCGCTCAGCATCTCCTCCGAGCCGTACTTGGGCAGCCATCCGAGGATCGGCAGGCGCCGCTTGAGCAGCGCGCCCAGGTAGCTCCGCGCTCGCCGGCGTCCACTGGGTCCCATCGCTCCAGACCGCACTCGGCTGCAACAGTACAAACCGCTTAATTTCAACTAATCGCGTTCGTTGCGCAAACTCCTTTAAATTTTCAAGGACGTCCTTCGGTTCAGGGGATAATTCATGCGGAAACTCGGTGACGCGTACTGCAATAATACGCTTCGCCCCTTCTTTTTATAACACCGCAAGTTACATTGTTGCGTCGAATTTCTCCCACGCCCACCGACGGAAAAAATGCCCCTTTATTCTGATCGAGTGTAAGCGGACAAGGACTCCGAAGAGAAATCCCAGTTGTCAAAGGAGTCCGCGGTTTCTGTTTTTTTTCCGCAAGTCGACGACTGGTATCGGCAGTTTCGAGGAGTCAGTGCAACAGATTTTTTTAAATCTAAGTATTATCTAAGTATTATAATTATTGCTAACAATTTTGTACTCGAATGCACAACTTACCTTAAGTCACCAATTAAAATGTGCGCGGCAGAGGAGCAACGGGGAGAGGGAGAAAATTAAGGACGCGCAGAATAATGCAAATAAACTGATGGAAGATGATGTATCGCGAACGTATCAATCTCGGCGCTTCTGTTATTCTCGGCCACTCGAGTGCCCGGCGCGCGTACGCATGTAAGGTAGCCAATTGGCACAGTAGGCCCGGAGTCCTCCGGCGGTATCGCGAACTCGCGGCGACTCGACACTATGTAGTCCCACGCTACAGCACGTGTTTCTTTATAAGCAAACTGAGAGCGGTCAAACCGAGTGGAGTGCCCGACTAGCTTTTTTTTTATTTCCTCCTTTTTTTTTATCTCGCGCCAATCGCGCTGTTTGCTCCGTTCCGACACTTCACCGTGTACCTGCCACTTCGGATCGTAGCGTACAATATATTTCGGCGCGCGTACGCGCGAATGCTTCTGCTGGCGCTCGCCGCTGCTCTACTGCCGAAAGCGTGCATCTGTGGGATGCCCGCTCCTCGGGGCTGCCAGCGTCCCTTGTCTTTTGAAAATCCTTGGTTTTTGAACATTTACGTTTACGCGCGTTAGTCTTATTGCCGATCTATGAAAAACAATCCAATTAAATTTTATTGCTTTTACAATGAGCACGGATATTTACGAGCCATAAAACTTTCACTCACGTTACCTACTTCGTCGAGTTCCTTCGAATTTTCAAAAGGACAATCAATGATGGTTTTAATTTTGACGCGAATTCATTGGCGTTTGGAGTTGTAGAATGAGAAATATTGAACGCAGTATATTCCAGCACTTTTTTTTAACTTTATTTGATTATAATATACGAGCAGAGGAAAACGTGCCGCTCCGCGATACGATTGTTAAGCTAAGGCCGATTATTCTACGAGTCACGTAATTGCTCCGCGAATTTCGCCGTTTTTTAGGTCACGTGCAGAATTGACCGCTTTTAAACTTCTACGTTTTTCAATATTTTTTTACTGAATAAAAATGTTTATTTTTCGTATTTTTACTTAATTAAATAATAGATCCGTAACATGCAAAATTTGTAAAAAAATACAATTACTTATAATCTTTACTACTTTTGTCCTGCTTATCTATCGCATGTTAAAAATATTTTAAATGTTTTACTGTGAATGTAAAAAATGCATTGATAAGTGAGTAGTGCATTGTGCACCACATCGAATTACGTAAATGAAATTTGAAACCATCTAAAAAGGGCTATTACTATTAGAAAAATAAAATTAGTAGACATAAAATGTAAAGTAATATATCATTTTATTTAATTGTTTTACCAAAAAAAGTATAAGCTTGACCCTCGCACGTCACGCGAATTCTTTAAATTCCTACGTGTTAAAATGACTGAGAAAAATACACAAACTAATCTGACCTAACCTAAAAGGTCAACAAACCCTCCGGTTCTACACGTATATATTTAAAGATAGGAAATATTGTGGTGAAAGCAAGCTAAAACTAATGTGGAAGAGCATCTGAAACTTTGGTATATAATACTACCACACACGTTTCCTGAAAAACGCAGCAATGAAAATTTCATAAGCGTTTACTTTTTTAATTAATAAAAGAATAAAAGAATATTGATTAACAAGAGAATGAACATGAAAAAAATAATAAAAAAGTGAAGGAGAAAAACGATTGTTTATATGTACCTATGAATGGAGCAGCAGCAAGTCACCGCGTTGTAATTTCATTTCCATTTGGAGGTTTTGGAGAGATGCAGCATTTGTGTGGATTAGAATCTTGAACGACTGCACTCCGAGTACCTCTAGACGAAAAACTGTGGTCTCGCATTCTCGAAGTATGTAACACGGCCACTAACCGGGCGCGCACGAATTCTCCGTCCTCTCTGCTCTGTCGTATTATTACACTGTCTCTCTTCGCGACTCCAGCCCGAGAAAAAATCGATCACCGTTGTATTATAAGTGTAACGAGCAATTGTGTATATACCCGTCGAGCGGCGGCGCAAACCGCACGTTATACTTTATATCTGCATTAATAATTTAACAAGTTTTCATTTGGTTTTTTAGTTAATTTATAAATTAAGTTTGTAATTATTAATTTGTTAAAATTTAAAAATAAATTTCCTTTTATAAAAAAATCAACTAAAATTATTTTTATTACAAAGAATTATTGATAAAATTTTTTAAACTATTTTTTAAAATGATTAGATTAAAATTTTTTTTAAATAAATCTAATGCACCAACAATGATGGTTTGCTGGAAAGCAGGTACAAGTTTTACATTAAAAATTTACAATAAAAATGATTTATGTAACCATTTGATACCGAAGGATCTTATTAATAAATTTTAAAATTAACTCGTGAATATAAAAATAAAAAATGTATATCGATTTTTTATACATTTAATGATTTAATGCACGGTAGCATCGTACACGTACTAGTTTGTGCACATTATTCGTATCCATTACTTTTCGTGCATGTGCACAATTCTACCCCATTACGATTTCATTTTCGACTGCATTTGACTCCCAACAATAAATTTATTTATAACATTTTATCTATTTATCGCCAAAATTCGTCACAAACTTGCTTTAAAAAAAAAAATAAATAAAATAAATTTTTTGTTTAATATTTTTTATAAAATGTTTAAGTAAATTTGGCTCATATATATTTAACAAATGTGAAGTTGTTATATGCAAATCTTATGTTGACAAGTTACATACAAGAGTAATTATTACTTCACTACGCGATTACGCCGACATAATGCTTTACCTTTTAATATGCAGTTATTAAAAATTTCATTTTTAACTCTAGTGTAGCTGGTAAAACTAATAATTTGTTCATGACTTCTTCTTTTCCTTGTAGGGAACCTCCTTTACCGAGTCATAAGGTAATTTAATAATGAAAGTATTGGTATCATAATTATTATATTTTCTATCAAAATCATTTGCTTTATGAAAGTGACATTCATTTTTTTGTGTATTAAGTTAACTTTTGCTGCAATCTCTTAATGAAGTTGCATTTAATGCAAAATAATTTTAACACTCTGTAAAGTCTTTTTATACATCACTCTGAATTGCAAAAAGCTTGCATTAAAAACTTAAATATTAATTACACGAGACAATTTTTGCACTCTGTTGAGTAGTAAATCACCCTGCTTCACCATAGCTTGATATTGCCAATTTTTACTGTCTGGTCTATTGGTTTCAACAACACCACCAACTCTGTCAACTTTACAATGAAGTCGACCTGCGGCGATAAAGCGTGATAATTCCCTAAAACATTATAATTAAATTTAATATTTTTTAAGATAATTAGAAAAAACATAAATATTTGACTAATTCTTACTGATCAATATATTCAACTGTGACTCCAAAAGCTTCTGCCATATATTGCAATGTCAAGGATCTGTAAGACTCAAGGAGCTGAGTGTAAGCAAGAATTCGCATCTCTCTAACATAATAACGATAATGTGGAAATACAAGAAAATCCCTGCGCAGTAAACCTTCAACATGTGCTACAATAATTACAAAAAATAAATATATTATTTCAGTTGTGGTAAAAATTTAAATCTTGTATATCAAATTTATACTTACCAAGGTTTTTGA
Organism: Eurytoma adleriae; assembly: GCA_900480045.1. NCBI lineage: Eukaryota > Metazoa > Arthropoda > Insecta > Hymenoptera > Eurytomidae > Eurytoma > Eurytoma adleriae. The sequence continues at coordinate 149,414 of UXGC01000147.1, forward strand.
AGAAATCAGCATAATGGCAGTTATACAAAGAAAATAAATATTCTTTACAATCTGGATTACTATGAAGAGTCTCCAAAATTTCAGAACCCTTTATGATTTTATCACGCAGTTCGTTCCGAGGAAGACTAATCATACTTAAATAAACAGTATAGCGAACAAATGTATTATAGTCCATTAACTCATAACTTGTAAAAGTGCTGATGGTATCTAAAAAGAATTTTGCTGCTTCTTTAAAATCACGAACAGCAATGCAATAAGTTCCTTGATAAACTTTCAGTCGATTTCTTCTATCCCAGTCTCCTCCTTCCTCTATGAGTCTGTAAAATTAAATAAAGAATATTACATTAGTAATAACAAAATTATTTTGTATGCAATTTCTAAAATAAATTTTTTATACAAAAGAAGTAGTACTTACACTTCAGCTTTTTCAATATTCTTTGTTATTAAATCATGATCTAAATAGAAAAGACCTATTCTAATATTATGAAAAACAATGTCCAACCTATGACCCAAAGAAACTGTTTTATCATATGTCTTCTTAAAAGCAGCTAAAGCGCCTTCTTTATCTCCGATTCTACACAGGTGTTCAGATTTCCTTAAATTTGCTTCTCTTACTTCCATTTCTCCTAAATTCTTTTCAGCATCTTCAATAGTTCCATCAAGTTCTTTCAGTTGTTCCTCATTTTTGGCTTTCATTTTAGCTAAAAGTCCTTCGTCAACGGGCCAATCAAGGTCACGACAAACTTCTTCATAAAATGGAGCCATATCTAAAAGGAATTAAAATTTTCTTAGTCACAAAAATATCTAAATAAAATCGCATTAATGTAATTCTATTAATTAAAATGCAAAAGTATTAAAAAATAATATAAAAAAGGTAAAGAAAAAGAAAACAATAAAAGAGGTTATGTTGACAATCGCCGAAAAATTGGAGTAAATTATTCAAAAGATATTTAGAAGTAATCGGTAGCGCATTTACAAAATCATCATGATGTCATACATTTTAAACATGCGAATAAATAAATCGAAATACAGTATTTTTTAAAAGAAAAACTAAGAGTAAAAAAAGATGCAATCTCACTTTCGGCTTTAATGGCATCGAGCAATTTGGTTTTGAGGGCGACATCGTTTTTGTGCTCTGGTAAACTGAGCAAAAATTTCGTCTGAGCCAACTCGAGATTTGGATTCTTCTCCAAGCCTTCCTCTTCTAAATTTTCAAGCGGCATTGCTGCTTTTTACCGTTTTTTCCACTGAAATTATCAATTGAACACCGCAGCCACAATCCCCAGACGCAACACACTGCGTGCGCGAGTTTGTCGGAGCAGTCATTCAGCCGTCAAGGCTGATTCCCACCACGCGGCGGCCGGCGAAATAGCGCGTTCGCATGCGTGCACACGTGTTGCCGCGCGAATTATTGAAAACGCATAACAAAGTGATTGTAAAAAATGCTTTATTATACATCGACTTTCTATTTACATAAAATTATTATAAAAGGTTTTAGTCATCCAACTGACATAGACAAGCCACCCCTCGATCAATCCAATGGGATTCCTCTTCCACAGTAGGTAGCAAAACAAACATGACAAAATTAGAAGAGTGACCAGTGGTTGCAAGGACACCTCGACGTTCACTCGTTTTGTAAAGCGGCGAATAATACACTGGCTTTGGTATAAATTTCGCTTTGACCCCAGGTTTAAGCCATATAATAGGTATCGTATCAAACATGATTTTAGGCAGAGATTCGTCCAGCATCATAGTTTCTCTGTTAAACCTCGCACCTTGCAAAAACAAACCCGATACATAAACTCCTGAAGAAGGAGCCTTTTGAATTTCATCAGCAGTCTCGTGCCTAATATAGGAATTCACGCAAAATTAATATTAAATCATTTATTCTTATTTTAGAGCAATCTGGATACTAATAAAAATAAACAAACCTAGTGATTTCGAATTCAAAATCCAAATGATCTATAGGAATTGTGTGCTTTCGCGCGTAGTTTTGAAGAGCTCCCGTGAGAAAAGATTGAGTAAAGAAGAAGCCTGAGAGCCAGAAAACTGCAGGCGCGCCTTCATCCATCCACCTCTGAAGAAATCCTACCCTTTGCAGCAAATCGTTAATGTAGCTGCTTAAGGGCTTCAATGTTGGATACGATTTTCGTTCCCAAGCTGCGGGCACTCGACCGATCATCATACTCGTGAAAATTTCTTCCAAACTCTCAGACATGAGTATTTGACCCTTTATAGCTTTTTTCACATTTTTCAAACTGCTTTTTATTTCTTCCGTTAGTCTGTTAAATCGTATGATCTCCTGTCTCAGAACTGTGTTCATACTGTTTTCGTAAATTACAGGGAACTTTGCTTCAACGTACGCTACGTCCAATTGCTCCGGCATTTTCTCTAATATTTCAGTCGCCAGATCGAACACGATCATGTCGCTGCTTTTTTCCGCGGATGATTCTCCACCTGTCGTAGTTATGCATTATTTTCAGCTGCTGTAAGTAAATGTAAATTAAATCGAAAAAATTAAACTGACCTAATTGCGTTTGAGTGAGTAAGGCACCAGAAAGCAACTGCATGGATTCACGATTGTCCTTGGTAATATCAGCGTTTTGATGCAAACCAAAAACTTCAGGGAGTTGGGTGACGGGTAACGATCGAATATATTCTAGGCATCCTTGATAATTCGTATTTTCCGGCAAATGGTAAACTCCACTTGGAGAGTATGCATAGTCCGGTTGAGCAAGAATTTCTGAATTCAAGTATTTCGTCAGCAAAGAGCTCAAGAGCCTCCTGTCTTTGTCGTCAGTGACGCGGCCACCGTAATTGCATTCGCCTATCAAGTAAAGCAGTGCCTCGAATGGGACTTCCTCGTATTCATTGAGGAACATCTGCAACTGCATCAAACTGATACGAAGGTCTGATTCGTTGAACTCGTAAGGAATATTCCAACCGAGGGGTCCAAAAGTTCTTCTCTCCTGCACGACCGCGTGGAAAAAACAGAGAGAGAAGAGTAACCTCCGCCACTCGATGAGCTTTTTGCAAGCCTGTCAGGAAGTATAGATTCATATTAGAAGAAATCAACTCTAAGAAGATCTCTTAGGAAGTAACAAATACTTACGCTGAAAAAGGTTGGATTAGAAATTGGATCGCTAACGTAGCTACGCATAAGATTGCTGCGCAAACCTTTCGGCGGCTCATTCGTCATTTTCACGGCGTTTTGGAGAATCGTTACTGGGAAAGCTTTTGAAGGATAGCTTGTCAACCACAAGCGGAATTTGGGATGAGTCTGAGCGGGAACGATAACTTCGTCGCATATGCGGTCGAGTTCGCGCATCCAGGATTCGGCGAGATGACAGTTCTGTAGCACTAGCCAATCACCTGTCTCCAAACCCTTTAGTATAGCTTCTTGGGCCACAGGTCCTTGGCCTTGCCCAAGTGATATCGTCACCAGACTCTTCGCTGAAATTCCAAGGTCTTCGGCAAACTTTAGCAAACCCGCCATGGGATCGGATCCTATAAAAATTCAAAAGATGAAATATTTTAAACGATGTAGTATTTATATAAGTATAAAGAAATGTATCGTACCCGGGGAAAGTATGAAAATGAGAGGAGTAACGTTGCTCGAGTCGTTGTATGAATCTCTCAACTCGAAAGGTGGTGGCTCGACAAACGTTTGACCCATTCGGTTAACTACGTAAAATCGAATCGCCGGAACGAGTTTGTCCGGCCTGATACATCGAAGGATAACTAGTCTCTTTAAACTACCCTCAGATTCCGAATCGTAAGGTTTCGGTAAACGCTCATCTTGCGGGTTCGGTGAATCGTAGTAGGATTGCCACTTGCGGATGTCCTTAACGAAATGTTCCCGTAACTCCCCAAGGCCCTTCAAGTCACTCGCTCGCACAACCTCGGACCAGGATTTGTCGGTGAGCCAACTTGGGTCTGGATTAGGATAAGGATTGTCTAAAGCAACACCACCGGTCAATAGAAATATCCATAGATCTTCCTCCAGCTGTCGATGAGCTACGAAAATTCCAAAATTTTAGAGATAAATCTGTGATTAATTAATAACATATGGTATCTATTAAGTGAGATTAGTTACCTCGCAAAATGCCGACGCAAAGGATCAAGGAAAATATAAGTTTATCTTTTTCGAAAAGAGATCTGCACACATTTCTATAAATAGTTGCCGTGAAGAGATTGTTCAAATTCTCAATTCTAAGTTGCAGATTTGGTGGTCCTTTAATCTTGGCCTTCTTATCGTCTATAACCATGGTGAATAGCCGCAAGAACCATGGTAAAGAATATTGATACATAGGATCAATATTGGCCAGGTCAGAGATACAGAAAAATAACGTGGAGGCGTGATGCGAAACGGGCTTGTAGCCATCTCTGGCTTCGTCGATGTCACGGGAGGTTTCGGCCGCCACTTCTTGCTTCGCCATAATATCTTCCGAAAGGATTTTCGAGGAAGACAGTATCTTAATGGCAGTTTCATCTTCTAATATATTACCCTCGGAGCTTGAAAGCACCTCCAGTATTTTATCTTCAATTTCCTTGAGGATGCGCTTGTTGTTCGCACTCTCGACGATCAACTGGTTCTTTTTTTCTTCCAGAGCGGGCAACTCTTTTGCCACTACAATACCGAGAAGCTGGTCTTGCAATCCTTGCGGGGTGATTGTGAAATTCAATAGGCTCACCTTGACTGCAAGTTCTGGTAGGTAGTGAGGATTCCGAAGTCTCGACGTTATGTAGAAACGGAAATCCTTGTTATAATCTAGGATGTTTTCACCGAACTTGATACAAAGAACACCACGCTGCATGAAAAGATTTTTCACTAGAATAGGCTCCAAAATCGCGTCGACCTCTTCCAAGATATTCTCCAACAGAACTGGCATGCCCAGCTGTATTGCTGTTTCAATAATCCGCGTGTAATTGTGATCCGACAACTTGATCACCGACAGCCTATTCTCCTTTTCCAAACTCTTTATCCACTTGTTCGCTTGCGCCTGGGGATCAATCATCAAGGGCCAGCGATCTGCCGCTTTCACAATAATCCCGTTTTCCACGGAAAACTTATCAGCCGGCAGTCCGTGAATTAGCCAGGATCGTACTGAAAATGAGCAAAGGAAATTAGAAAAACAAAAAAAGGAAATTAGGTTGAAGCCCTTGTTAAATCCCTGATTACTCTGAACTGGATCGCCTAAGACATCAGCCAGCCGAAAGGGTGCAGGCGAACAAGGAACACCGGCTGCTTGGCAAGCTGCGTGCCATTCCTCGACGAGGGCATCTCGGTAGGTGACCGTGAAAGCTCCGAGGTATGCGACGATTCCTGAAGCCAAGAGTATGTCTCCGATGACGTTACCTAAGCTCGCACCCAACGCAGCCGCAGTTTCGCTCCAGCGTGTCTTCTCTCCTCCCAGACCGCCGAGCAACTTCTCCGCTCTCTCTAACTTTTGTATCGTCAGCTCGATCATATCTTCCAGTTTTTTCTTTTCTCGCATGCATTCGGCGAACTCATCGTTAAGAGATTGCAGCTTATCCGTGACTTCCTGCAGTGTGTTAAATGATTAAAATAGTAATACTCAGAAAATCAAATCCAATTGAATTGCAGTAAATAAAATGTAGAAAGACCTGAAGAAGGGCCCGTTTGGCGTTAAGCGTTTCCATCTGAGCGGCGAGTTCAGCCTCCGCCTCAGCTAACATTGCCTTCTTCGGTGCGACAACCTTGATGACGCGATCGTAGACCTCCATAGCTCTGACCCACTTGCAAAGGCCCTCGCAGGCGGTTGATACCTTCTTTATGACCTCGGGCTGGAAGCTACGGTCGTTCATAAACTTTTCCCTGATGCGTTTCATGTTAGCCGGTGGTATGTTGTCTTTATCGAAGACTTTTAAGCTCTCGAGGAATTTTATGTCTCCGAGAAGCCTGACCGAAGGTGGCCAATAGTCTTCGATGATGGCACCGGAAGCGGGATCCGGAACACGGTCGGGTTTTACACCTTTCAATACGCAGACGGCCTCGAGAACAAGTCGAACACCCGTTGGTGGATTCTTCATTGATTTGACAATGGTAATATCAGCAGGTTTTAATGTATCCAGGGCCGCCAAAGCTGCTTCTAATGCCGGTGTCGCCTCCGCCAAGTCGCTCTCGCAGTCATCTTTGATTGCTTGAGCAGCAGCAGCTGCTTCGTTCGCCAGCGCCTCGTCCGCCGCGACGATTTCCTTCTTCGCCTCGACGTTGACGGTATCCTGCTCGATGCGAATCATGAGCTTGTCGCTCAACTGGGACTGGGCAACTAGTTTCGGCTGGAGCGCCTGGAGCTCCTCCTGCATTAAGGCGACCTGACCCGCGGCAAAGTCAAGCTTTTCCAGTCCAACTTCGTAGCGCATCTGCTGTTTCGTTATGTCCTGAACTTTCTGCCCGTGGAACTTATGCAGACACTTAATCAGTTCGAGGTAGCTCGTGGGGGTGACGTAGTTGCGTCGCTGTTGCCTACGCCAGAACTCTTCGCTCGTCCTGATGACACTGGTATGAAAGCTCTTGCAGAGCAGCACGCACTGCTCCCGGCAGTTTTCGTCGATGGCTAGATCGCGCAGGAACCGTTCGGCCACGCGCTGAAGTGCCTCCTCTGGCCAGGAGGTGTACCAGTCGATGGTGCAGCAGTTCACCAGCGAGGGGAACATGCGCAGCCGACTGCGGAACGCCTCGCCGATAGGCGACATGCCCAGCACGATATGCAAATGCTTACGCACGCGCTCGGTGAAAATACCGTAGAGCGCCATGGGGCTGGTCTCTCCACCCCCGCGACCTCCTTGAGCTGATCGCGCTACTTCGGTCATCTTCTCCAAGATCTCCGCTTTCTCCTCCGAGCCGAAGAGGTTCGGTACGTCGCTGGTGTTGAGCAGCATACTCAGGTCCTCGAGGAAGGATTCCTCTTTTATCTGGCTGTCGTTCAGGAGGAAGACGAAGTGACGACCCTCGCAACCGGCGCGCATCAACAGGTTCTTCAGATCGTCGCGCCACTCAGTCATCCCATAGCTGCGAGTCATCTCGATCACGTAGAGCCCGTAGTCGCACATGCTGCTAGCAAGGCGCGCACACGAAGTACGACCGGAGCCTCCCACTCCTACCAGGAGTGCGTTACCGTTGTCCTGCTGAAGTACACGCGATACGCGCGATACGTGCTCCACGGCATAACGGAACATCACCAGTGACATCGGACTTTTCGACAGGCTGTTGTATTCTGACAGATAGTATTCCATTTTTTCCTGCAATAAATAAATGATTTTTTAGTTGAAAATTAAATACATTATTACTAGGTTTATAATTTTTTCTTATTAGACTTACATTTAGATCGGCCAAATCTGAGATTTCGTCATATATTCTGGGGTCTGCATCAGGCTCCATGTAATTTCCGAACAGCAAATCACCTACATGGGCCCTGGTCACAATATTCTCATTCTCACCCAGTAGGTGCGCGAGAACCTTGTCAATGGGTTGTCGTAGATGTTCATAACAAGCACTTTTAACCATTTTAAAGAGACTATCGCGGTCCTCGTTGTCGACTAGACGATCGTGAAAGACTCGAAAGATTTCGTGAATCCAGAGCCGCATTAATTTTTCTGGATCTTTCATCCTGGTCGCCGGGACTAAGAGAATGCCTGCCATTACACGACTGAAATCTCGCAAGTTAAATGTGTAATGACTTTTGCTTGGAATCGGCAGGAAGTATTTAATGGCTTTTCGATAAATTTCCATAGTTGCCGTAAGTATCATTTTTCCTGGAAGAATAAAAATATTAATTTTTCAATAATTAATAAATTTTAAGTACATTTTATCAGTTCATTTAAATTAACATATAAATTTCAGAGAATTCGAGTTTACCCAATCTCGCTACAGCGATGTCGAAACCGTGAGAAAAGTGCCAATCGAGTATGGTCCCGAAAATTTTCATCATAGTCCCATCGTCGAAAGAATCGACACCGATGATGTGCATGTGTCTAAGAAACCTCGAGGTAATCTTATTGGATGCACCTCCTGGAGGTAGCATTGCAGCTATAAAACGAATATCGACGAGATTTAGAACACTCGTGTCCTTTGGATCGAACCAGTGTCCATGGTCTATCCATTGCCTGAGTAGCTCCACCGGCGGTTGAGCACCGTAAACTTCGAGCATTGGCATACTAAGATCGTCAACGAAAAGCGCACATCTGAAATGCACAGCAAATGAGACATCTGTTTCGAGTGTATAAACTTTATAAAACTTAGCTCACTTTTTGCCCATAGAAGGTCCGTAAACGCCCTTTCTACGCCGATCCAATTTCGACATGACGATCTCCTGCGTTTGCGCTGCGCTCGTTCGCGCGCTGAAGTTCAGTGCATTTTGTATATATTTATCTTTTGGTAGACTCAACAAGAAGTTGAGGATGACTGTTGACTTTCCGGTACCAGTAGGTCCGACGAATAATATTGGAATCGCGTTGTTAATGAGTAGCGTCAGAAAGTATTGCTGAATAGCGCTGTCGTTTGTTTGAACGATCAAGTCGCTCGTTTTTGCGTGTTCCGGTATAGGTGCCTGTAACGTTCGATGTTAGACTGAAAAATTGTAAATCTTTCTCTAAAGATTCATTCGCGTATATATGTACACTGCAACTCTACCTGATTTATCGTATCCATCCATGATATCCAACTGCCGTTGTTCCTTTTGTCGTAAACCCACTCGAAGATAGTGCCGCGTTCGGGGAAAAGTTGCTGTTTTGTCAATTTGAACGACTTTGGTCTTGGGTAGTTCTCGTCATTTCCAAGTAACAGCTTGCGAAAGTAAGCGTCAACTTGGATCCTGCTTTCGTTGACCAATGTTGAGCAAGTTCCCCAAACGATACTAAACAGAAGAAAGCACTGAAGCCAAAGTGTGCTTACTTGCAATTCTCCCTCAAGAAGCGCGCTCAATAATTTTTTGAAAGACTGGGAAATTTAGAAATGCAATCATTGTTTATTATCTTTTCTTTTAGCTATATTAGTTAAACAATTAAGTAAACTTACGACGAACATTTGAATTTCGCCAATCTCAATAAATGACCTGCAACTTTTTTGTATAAAATCAATAAGAGGCGGGAATAGCCAGTCAATAATCTCAGTGAGGAGTTCCTGTTGATCTGGCAGTAGTTTAGTCTTGAGTTCGTTTTTGTAAGACTCGAAAAAGGCTTGCCAGCCAAGCTGCGAGGGCTCCATGTATATCATTCCACATCGACTAACGGTAGCCGGTGAAGCCTGCTCGAGATCCCTCGTCTCGAACACCATGTTCATTCTGGATGACATTTGGATTATTTCGCCAGACATAAGACAGAGTTTTTTATTGTCATCGAGCACCGTGTTCATATTTTCAATCCACACCGCATCGACTGGTCCGTCAAACAATATCCACTTGCGCTCGAAGCTAGTTGACTGGGCAAATTCGCGAAATGTGTTCGCTAGCACGCCATCGCTCCATTCATAAGATACTGGATCAAAGCTTCCGTACAACTGACCCAATGTAATTGCTTTTGGATTTATGACTCTGAAAAGATTTGCATACTCTTGAAGTAGCTTTTTTACTAATGAAGGATGTGTGTCTCTTACCTATATGAAACGCGCATTTCCTTTATCGTAGCATTCCGAACGCCTGATAAATCGGTAAGTGCGTCTGCGAGAACCTGGTACGCTTGGGTTTTACCAGCCAAGGTTTCCCCAACTATCATAAGGCCGTGCCTTACAAGAATCATTTCGTAGATTTGAATAATTTTGCTTAGATACCATTCGGTGGCCTGAAGATTTCTTTTCTCCATGTGTTGCTTTACGAAGTTTAAAAGTTCATCTCTATCAGGACTTGGCAGTTTAATACCAGGAAACAGATCCATGTAGATACCTTCAAAGAGCGGTAGGTCTTGAGCCAAGAATTTCGGAATATTTACATCAACGATGGCTCTAAGCACCAAAATTGCCTCATTTTCTTCAGTGTACTTTAATTTCAAGTTTCCAGCAGCAACCAGAACAGTCTTTACAGCCCTCATACCATAATCGTAATGGCTTTGTGAGCTTAGCTGTTCAGAGCAGAGCTTATAGGTGTGAACTATTTTATCCGCGAGTGCACGAGCCTGGACGAAACCGTAGGAGTAGAGTGTGATCTCGCCAATCATCCCGTAGTCAGGTACCATCATTGCGCAAGTACGAAAGAGTACTTTTAGATTATCAGGTAATTCCTGCCTGCCAGCATAGCCTGGATTCATGGTGATAATTACATTGCACGTTGGATTCAACTTCAATTCTGTGCCCTCGAACATAAAACGCTCCAGTTTTTGGCCTATAGCCATCTACCAAGAAAAATAAGAAAGTAAGAACGAGTTTTTATTTGGACACCATAAGGAAATTTAAAACTTGCCTGAATTGACAGAATTTGCGAAGCAATGACAGATAATACTTCAAGCTCAATTCGATTGAATTCGTCAAAACAAGCCCAAGCACCGGATTGAGCGACGCCTTTAAAGAACTTTCCCATAGCAGCGTAATCAAGACCTTCGGAGCAATTGAATACGACGCATTGCTTGGCTATAGCCTTGGCTAAGTCTTTCGACGTTTCGGTTTTACCGGTGCCAGCCGGGCCTTCGGGGGCTCCACCCAAGTTTAACTTTAGAGCTCCCATAAGAGTCCTGTAGCAGCGATCCGTAAGAGGAGTGATCACAAGCCTTGTACTGTTTCCTAGGTATTCGAAGCCATACTCGACGTCCGTCGTAATCATGGAAACTGTGATACTACCTTCGAGCCAGTAATATCTGTGAAAAACAACAAATCGATTGACTCTACGAATCTTTTTATTTCTTTAGATAATATTACTAATTGTGAGGTCTTACCTAAGCTGGGCGATCCAACTGAAGTCCATGACATCGCTTACACGCTTGTCTATCAGGAGCTTGACAACGTCCCTAGCATGAACGTCGATGACGATTAAAGCGTTCAATGTGATCCTCGCACCAGGTTCAAGTTTACCTCGAACGAGTGCGACGGTTTTATCGATCTGAGCAGCACACTTGTCATAATAATCGCGCGTCGTATTATCGTCGAAGGACTCGCAAACCTCGCTCGTCCAATGTATTTGACTTGCGCAAAGGACGATCTGTCCGGGCCACTCAAGGATCCACTGCTCCCGCTCCGTAAGGAAGTACGCAATCACGGCATCCTGTGCGATGTCCCTCAATGAATTCATCATAAGTTCTTCGACCTATGAATCGAAAGTTACTTTATGAACAGCTCATTTTTCAAATTTTTTTCTTTTGATTTTTCTTAATATACTACCTGAGCAAGCCAGCGTTCAACCATGCCCTTCGCTTCTGCAGGATAGATCTTACCACTAAAGGGTACATACTCCTCCTCCTCGGACAGCATGCCGACTATCTCATCCTCCTTTAGGAACCGTAGGCACTGAATTCCCTCGAAACATTTCTTTAGATGGGGTTGCACTCTCTGAGCGTCCTTTGTTTCTGAGAGAATTTCCAAAAGTTCATCGTTGGAAAGAAAGAAGAAACGGGGGAAGAACAGTCGTTTCTTTTCGAGATAATCATTGAGGCCTTTCTGGATCTCTTCGAGAAGTGTGTTGCACTCCTTGAAGGACTTGAGCATGTTAGGCAAGCCGGTAGCCTCGAGTACAGCCGGCCGCTCTATCACGTACTCCATAATGGAGCGCCAGCTCTTATCCACCTTCCGGAAGTTCTTCGCCTCGGTTGGCATCTGGCGCATTATATCCTCGCTGCTGAAAATCGGCTCGAGATACATCCAGGTGGCCTGACACGTTAGCCACTGGTCTATAATATCCTGCATAGAGATCAGTTTATCCTCCCATGCTTGCATCTCGGCCTCGAATGGCTTGACGAAAGGCGATCCGCGCATAGTTTGCGCTTTTAAAATGTGATCGTCCAGTAGCAGCTGTATGTCGTCGACTGCCGAGAGGACGCTGACGCCGGTCTCGCGGTAGGGACTCAGCTCGAATCGAACCTCACTCCACTCCTCGCGCATACGGCCGAGGTTGCTCTCGAGGGCGTGCTCCTTCGACGCACTGGACGAGATTTCTTCGAGCTTCGCCTCGTGCCCGAGCAGCCCGAGTTCCAGCATCTCTGAGAGGCTGGCGTTGGGTCCGGGGAGTACCTCTCGGCCTACCGCTTCGCTGACGCGCTCCCAATGCCGCGGCTTCAATCCGGGATTGCAAATACTACCCAGTAGTCCCAGGAACTGACGGAATTTGTCGACCTTGCCGCGCGACATTTCAGCAACTCGCCGGGCAGCAGGCAGCTCGTTGAGCCCGCGCGTCAACTTATATAAGCTCTTCCAGGTAGCGTCGGTTTGCTCGCGGACTATCTCCGCGTCGAGGTCGCGGAACGGCCCGTACATCCATCGCTCGTAGTTTTGCTGGAATTCGAGCACCGTGTGCCAGAGCTGATCGAACAAGTTCACGGTTAAGCTCATTCCCTGCAGCACCAGGTACGGGCTGACTTCCAGATCGAGCAAGGATTCTTCGACGTTTATCTCGCTGGCCTCCTGTTCCACTTGCCGCATCTCTGCGGCTATCAATTCAATATCGTGCGCTGCCGAAAGCATTTCCTCCAGACTTACTACTGGTGGGTCTCGTTTTTTAAACGCTTCGATTGTCAGCTGCAGCTCAGCGATTCTATAAAAAGCGATAAGGTTTTCTACATTTTTGTGTTTCTAAATCGAAACTGAATTGAAAACCGCGGAACCTACCTGACTTCGAACACCTGTCGGCGATCCTTAAGCAGGCCCTCGACAAATTCCTTACGCATATTCAACCGAGTGGCTGCCAGTTCCATAACAGTTTCCATCTCACGCGGCCAATTGATGGCCCGGCTGTTCAACTGAATGTCCTCCGGCCGGAATTCGGCACGGTATTCCACCAAAAACAGCAGGTACTGATTGCTTTCGGCAAGCTTGGTTTTTAACGCAAACATGCTGGAGTCTCGGCTCTCCAGCAGGTAGTTGTACAACTCGACAACGTCCCGCGTCACCTCCGGCATACCTGATATTCGTTCTGCTATCTCATCGAAGCTCGCGCAAAGTTCGCGATTACTCTGCCGTACCATCATCAAAAAGTGCTCGCAGATGCTTGAACGCAAACTGTAAAGGATCTCACGCAGGCTCTCATTCACTTGACTACAGTCCATTTCCAACAGATTCATCGGGATCTGAAAGTTGCAGATAGGAAACGCCGTCTCTTAAAGAGTACCATTATTATTAGTACCATTCTAAGCGTATAGCCCACTTACTTTCTCGCGAAATGTGTACGTCTCCTCTCGCAACTTGTCGTATCCTCGAATCTTCTGTCCAAATTCTTTCAGCGTGTTTAATGGATTTGCAATAAAAGCGATCAAGTTGTTTGCTTCCGTGCCATCCAGGAGATAAAAGAATTCAGCGTATCTCTCCAAGTAGAGTTTCGGTCCTGTCACGTTCGCATTGATCGATTCCAATGCTTCCTCGATGATCTTGCGCACCTGCGTATTTTCTTTGTTAGTTATTGTTTATTCATTAAATAACTAGTATTATAAGAAATGGCTAAAATAATACTGCCTCTTACGTCCTTCTCACGTCGGTACACGGCGAAAAGACAATCTTTTTTCTTAATCTCCGGAAAGAGAATATTCTGGATACTTGGTACCTCAGAAGTCACACTTAATATCACGTCGAAACAGCGAGATATTACGTTGCGCATCTCCATGACTGTCGGCGTGCACTGAAGTTCGTTGTTCACTGGCGAAGTACTCACATTCACCGTGATAAATGGAGTTCTGAAACGAACAATATCAAATGAGTTATCGGGTGAAAATAAAATTTTGGCAATAATCTTCTTTTATTACCGAATGAACGTCAAATCGACGTAGTTGCCTTTGAATTGATTGCCCTCGGCGTACTGTATGAGGAAATCGCGTATGTGACGCAGAGTCTCAAGTGCTGTCAAACGTAACTGATGCGAAAGAAGCCCGTTGATACTTCGGAAGTACTTTTCAAGCCAGGCAGTCGAGGCATCGGCTGTTTTATCAAACAATCCCGACCAAGCTTCCTTTTTTTCGAGAAAAAACTCGGCTACTTCGGCCAACCATTCATCAATTATTCGCTTTCTCGATGCTGCGCACATGCTTTTTACGCGCGACTCCAGCTCTAACGCTGGAATAGGCAGTTCTCCCATCTCGTTGATATCAACGATTTTCATTAAGCGGTATCTGGAAAAATGAGAAATACAAGTAAGATAATCTAAATTACTATTCTTCCTATGAAAAATAAAATTACTTAAAGTTAATAAAAATTTAAAATCTGACCTATCGAACCAAATGGTGCGGATGTCGCGAGCAATCTCGTTGCTGATGAACAGGTCGTGCTCCATAAAATGATAAGCAATGACCTTCGACTGACGCCAAGGTACCGGTGCTCGAATGACGAAGGTGGGCCACTCAATCGGCAACGTACCCACGATTCCCATCCTTTTTCTTTGCTCTTCATTTTTCAGTATGTATTCTACCAAAAAATAACGAAGACTTCTTTTGTAATCCTCCATTATTTCCTCCTCGAGTTGCCGGATTTTTTTACGAAAGCTCAACACACGAAATTCGTTAGACATTTATTATCCTCGCTCTTTCGGTCATAAATATTCGTTTATAAATACCGTAAATTATACATACTCGGAGCGCCTTCGCAGCAGCAGAGGAATTTTCCTCTCAGCTTCCGCTGTATTTCTCCGATCGTAGGGCTCCATGGGCAGGGTGCAGCACTCCTTCAATTTTATGATTTTCGCTAGGTCCTTGCATTTGTCTGGTTGGCTGTGATAACGAGCCTGGTCATCGTAGAAGTTCTCCAGCATTTCTTCGAACTGACTCTCGATGCTCCGAGGCAGATCGGCCTCCCTCACTTGGATAAACTCTTCACCTTGCGTTGGATCAGGTGGTTTGCGTTTTTTCTTCACGACTTCCTGCTTGTCCTGATATTTGTGTTTCAATTCTGTCAAAGTAATTATGTTGTCAGAAATCGCGCGAAAGAGCCGAGCCTTTTCCTCTTCGAGCCTCTTGATTTCGGCCTCGCGTTCCCTGATGCACTCGCGGCTCGGAAAGCAAAGCTTTCCCCTCGAATCGAAGAGCTTCCATTTTTCGTACCCAGGTCTAGGTCTTTTACACTTGGTGCGATATTTCGTGGAGATGCCTGCTCTGTACATGATCTCCATAGACCGTGTGTAACGGCATCCTGGCGCAAGGATATTTTGCCGCAGGCATTCATCGTCCGGCAAAGGTTCGTTGCACATGTTTAACGATTTTTTTTTTAAATTAAAATGAAATTGCTGCTAAATTTAGAAACATTGCTTCAGAGCATAACATGATGATGTAAAGAGTTAACCTACTTTTTACATCTTACATTGTGGATGGACTACAGATTAAACAGGTATGTGTTGCTATAGTAACAAATAATGTTTCCAACAATGCTTAATTGAGAATGTTTGGACAATAATTAAAATGGTGAATACATTGTTCAATTGTTATTGTCAATAAATAATAGAAAATAGTAAATACAAAATTACTTATTACATAAGGAGAAGTTTGAAGGGAACACATAGAATTTTTGAATAAAAATTGCCTTGCTTTGCAGTAATCAATAATGGACATCAATTTTCATTTCTGTCTTAATTGATTAACTGGCTGAATTGTCATCCGAAAAATTGCTATGTGAATTAAGAATGGCATTTGGTTAAGTGGCAATAACATGTAAGCAGTCATTGTATCAATTAAAGGCGTTTTTATATAATAATATATAGTATAAATTTTTGATAAATTCAATGAATTTATAAAAAATATTAAAATCTCAGAAGTATATAATAAATATATAAATAAGTTAGGCAGACTTTAGTGAATGGCCGTTCTTTTTTCAATTGGCTCGAAATCGTTGCTTTAATTTGCAGTCTTTTTTGTCGTAATACCTATAGTTTTTAATAACTTGTTGAAGGCTCATTTACCCTGCTTACCTCACCAGCCTCACTATTGTCATTTGCATTTCCTAATAGCTTAGTAGATTGACGTCGTCGAAGTAAATCTGGAATTAAAGCAAAATGATTTTCCGAACAACTAATAATGTACTATATTTTTTTATTAACTTTGTTTTAATTGAAAATATATTTTGAATTATTCCTACCGGCATTTGTAGCTGAAGCATAAGATTTTACTAAAAATTCTTTATCTCGTGCTTGCCAGACAAGCATTTCTCGAAGTATCTGTACCATTTGCTTGGAAGCCTCCGCTTTAGCCCTCAAATAAAATACGGCAACACTGAAACGTTAAGTAATAATTAGCGCTGTGAATATGTACAAACGAGGTAAAATAGACAAACGGATGGTATACCACATGAGGAGAAGCAGAGCTAGACCGGTACCAGGATTAGCGATCTCTCCTAAGGTATGCCAGAAGGCGCTATTTCTGTTTACTCGGAAAATCTTCTCCACGACAACCTCCCAGGTGTAGCTGCGCCCTGCAAAAGGACCGCAACTCGAGCTGTCGACGTAAATGAATACATAACTAAGCACACTAATCGCGCTTATCATTCCGAGGAATGTCAGAGCTAGAAACAAAGTCTGAGTCTGTGCAGCTCGCCAAAACTTGGAGGGTGGCTCGCAGAAATTAAGCAGCTCGCACTTCTTCACGTAGAAAGTTATGAGCAATTTGAAGAGGACTAGGAGCGACATTGGTGGGCTAAAGTAGTGTACCACCCAGAAGAGGCTCTGGTTATAGATGAGGTTTAAGGTGTTGCGGGCTATGTCGAAAGTAGGTGCTCCGAAACACTTGCGCACTACTTGCCTGGAGCGAATCAGCTGGAATATGAAAGAGCCAAAGACTGATACCAATAAGTCGAGGAGAATGAGTCTGTAGACTTCCTGCGCAAGTCTGGTTTGCCAACAAACAACCTGGACACCTCGGGTCAGCCAAAAAGTTAGCAAGGTGCCCACTGCCATTACGGCTATTGCATAGACTCGAATCATACTTATATAAAAAGCTATTCTGTGTTTGACATATCTCTCATATTTCACCTATAATTAAGCAGAATTATTATATCTTAATTTGTTAGTATGAAATTTGTTTTCCCTTCCTTTTGATACTTACCGACCATGTAATGAGAGGTGGGAAGACATTGATAATGATGGTGAGCACAACAGGCACCGTCAAAACCGAGGTAATACTTGCTTCGTCAGCTTCATGCTCGTTAAGTAATAACCATAGAAGAGCACCTGTACCGCACATCACAGCGAATATTAATGTAGTCATAGCTACCCTTATCAAAAGGGTACAAACTTTCATTGAACAAGATACGGATATACTGGAATGTTTAGAATCCCACAAAAGTTCTTCCAGTTCTCGATAAATCGATGTCGATCGCAAACTGGCTGCTTTGTATGATGAAATTCCCCAGTCCCAACTACAAAATATTTTATTTGCATAACGATTGTAAGCTCCACCCGAAGTTTCTATGTAACACTTTTTGTACGAGCGAGCCACTCTACAATAAAACCATATACATATTATAATAGCAAAAAATTTAAGCAAATGCTTGGGTATTCAAGAATGAGAAATAAATGAGAAAAGCACACTCACTTGAAACATAATAAAATAAAAGTAAATATATAACAAAATAGAAACGTTGAAAAATAAGCAGCAGGTATGTCATAAGCAACTTCAGAATCCACCATTATGGTATCGTTAGTATAAAATCCATAATATAAAATACTGTTTGTAAAAAGACCCTAAAAAGCAAAGCTAATTATAAAAAAAATTCAGCAAAATAAAATTATATTATTCTTACATTTCCCAAAACTAGGTCCCATGAGCTAAAACTTTCATTTTGATGAGATTGCACTAATGACTGTGGTACAGTAACAAATAAAATACTAAATAAGCAGCTAATGCTATTAACAATAAACAGCCATCTTAAAAACTTAAAATACGTTGCTATACCACTTCCAAAGTGACCTTGGATAATTTTTATAGGATGGTACCAAAATTCTAAAGATGATCCTATTTGTCGGAAAAGTAGCTTTAACTGAAAAATATTAATAATAAGTAGAAAATAGTTATTCATGTATTAAAAAAAAATTTCAAATATCTAAAAAATTACCTTAGCAATTGATATACTTGTTTGATATTGTAATTTTTTCCAATAACTTATAGTTCTTTTCTTTGATCTATTGCTGACAGATAATGTTAGTTTGGCTTTAACAGACCTTTTAAGAGTTAAACTTTGTGGCATGTTTCTAATCATTTCCAGTCTCATTAATTCAGATACAGGATCATCTTGCATCAATTTGTTCTTTCGCTCGATGATATTAGTAATTGTTGTAGCGTGTTCCTCCATTATTTCTGGAGATGTTTTTGATGTTCGCAAAGTTGTGTAAGGATAAATTAAATTAGCTGTTTCACTATTTTCACAATCTTCGTTATCAATCCCTGTATTCAAAATATTTATTAAATCATAATACCTTATTAAAAAGACAAACATTAATTAGATTAATAATTTATAATTCAATTTGAAAGAATATCAAAAGAATGCATGCTGCGTATTTTGTTTTTTTTTCTAATTAAAATTATCTACCTTGCAAGCTTTAATTTGTGATAAATAAATCTGCAGTATGACTCATTGAAAGCTTAAGTATAAGTTTTATAGTTATTTAGTTAAAAAAAAAAGATATTTTAAACATAAAAATTTCATAAAATTAATATTAGAATGGTCTAACAACTACATTCAAAAAAATTGCTTATAGTTTTATGTTAGTAACAATTAAAAGTATTTTAAAATATATTAAAATAAATGAATAATTCTATGTATTTTATGCAGATAAATACTTAAAATTCTTATACATACTTTTCTTTTGAGTAGACAAACTGTATTTGCTTCCATTTTTTTCCTCTTTTTTTGAATCCTTACTTTCAAGAAAATGACTTAGATGAACGCAGCTACTATTAGGATTTGCTGGCAGTTAAATAATTAATATTAATTTTGAATACAATCATAATTAATAATGCTACTTTTATAAATATAAATAATCCACAATAATGTAATTGTTACAAACAATGAATATTTGAGAGTAAACTGTCACTTAAATCACTTAAATAAGTGTAAAAATAATTATAAAATTATTTACCTTCACTCAATTCGATGATATCTTCAGATAATTCATCATTAGCACTATTTGCCAACTTTGATCTTAACATCCTGCTTTCATATCAAAAAATTAATGCTGATATGAACTTTTATTTCAACAGCTATCAGTGTTTACAACTAAAGTATTAATATCTGAAAGGCTCATGCAACTACATCCTTATTCAAGATAAAAATCTTATACTTCAATAAGTTTTTTGTGTACCAATTAAAACGAATTGATTGCATCTATTGAAGCCGTTGGTTTACTTCCATTTACTCATAGACAGTTCACTCGGATAAAAAACAAAAGTAAAAACTAAAAGAAAAATATTTATAAGTACTGTAAGTTACTCAGCAATCAACAGTGAGCACTCATATAGTCCGAATCTTCTATACATCTTTTATCGTGCATAAGCATGTATGTATATAAATACATACTTAATCACATATATGTAGACACAAAAACTTATAACCTAACCTAACTGAATGGTAGTCACGTGGTATATCGGAGGTCAATTTAAAATATAAAAAAATCTCATTTAAAAAATTTATTATTATTTTCATAAATTACAAAAATAGTATGCACAGCATTCCAAAATACTTTACAATATTTACATTGATTTTACAATTAAAAAAATCTTGATCATTTTTAATGCAATAAGAATATAGTTTAAAAGGAAACCAGTCACTTGTTGCCTCCTTTGAGATATATGTATAGTATCATAATTATTACACAAAAGGATCCCATCCACAATACATTCGTCCTAGAACATTCAAATCTTTTGCTTGCTCCAGTAAACATTGGACCTAGAAAACATAGAAAATTAATAAGATCTAAGTTAATTAAGAAAAGTTATGCTGATCATAAAAGTCAAACCTGCTCTTCCGCTGTCAGTAATTCATTATTTAATTTAGATCTAATAGAAATTTGATGGCTATCAGTACCATTAATTATCAATTTGTATTTGGAAAAGTATTGATTTTGATCATCATCATCCTCATCGTCATGTACACTTGACAACTCTTCTAACATAATCGTTGATGGTTTTCCTCCACATAATTTCTTTTCTACAAAGGCAATCTTTTTCTTTGGTAACCACTTTATCACATCTATAAAAAAGAAAGATTTATTATTAAATTAAATAAATTAACCACCTGAAATAAAATTTAAAAATAAAGTAATACAGTACCTTTATTCTCAACTACTGCATCATCCATTTTTTTTCTTATATGTTTACTCCAGTCTAAGGGCTCATGCACAAAAATATCTAGGCAAGCTAATATAGAAGTATGTTTATTTTGTAATGCCGTGAGTACACGAGTCATGGTAACAGCAAAGAGCCCTTGTTCACTATAAGGTTGCAGGAGTCCCAAAATTTGTGGAGTTAATCTGAATGGGACTAATTCAGGTACAGATTGATCGATACCCATGCCAAACGCAGATCCAAAGTCAATACCATAGCATTTAGCAGTCTTCACTTCTATCAACAGATTTTCCAAATGTCTGTCTCCAATACCAGTTATCCAGTGGATTATACACATGGTTGCATAACTCTTGGTAAAATTTTGTCTTAAGGATATAAAACAATCCAAAGAGGAACTCAGCATGAAAAAGGTCTTTCTTAAACTGTCCCACTCAAAGGATTTAATGAATTCTCGCATTTTAAAAATAACATCTTTTGGACTATACTTAACTATGGCTTTCTTATAGCAATTGGTTTTAAAATCTGATTTACCAGCTGCTTCAATCCAATTATTATATTTTAAACGGACCTTTTCTAAGAGGGTTTTGTCCTTCATTGAAAATTCAATGAATTCTTTGAGCATTTTTGTCTCATCGATCCACTGAATAAGACCAAGTGATGTTGATAAAGGCACAACGTGATAGGTATTGATGGATAAATAGCTCTCACTGCAGTTTTTATCTTGCTCCAAAATTTTATTTATTAAACTGAAAGTCTGCTGTAACCTTTGGTCCTGCCGTAAATCTTCTCCAAATTTAACGAGAAAACCATAAATCTTAGCATCATTTCCAATGAGGGTGACTTTAACGGGGTTACATTTGGATTTCATGACTGTGACAGAGCGATCAAATTTTGAAATTTTTACGTGATATCGAGGTATAGGTTTACTCAGACCATTGTATTGCCCTGGAATCTCAATGTCAATTTCTTCCCCGGTGAAATCGTTTAAATAAGGACAGTAATCTTTGAGTTGAAGTCCGCGCTTTTCATCCAAGCGTTCGTTTACTCTGCCAAGCAATTTTCGTACCATTTGTTGCAAAGCTACTTTTGCAGTTTCAAAGTCTAATTGTTTGATTTTTATCAGTTCGTCATGATACTTCTTAATCTCTTTGAAAAGAGGACCTTGCAAGGTCTTTTTTCCTGCTTCTGAAGGAAAAACATTTTTCAAGATATTATCAATCAACTCTGCAGAAATTTTTTTAGAATCAAATAATTCTTCTATATGATGTTTTAAATATTGCTCAGGTAGACAAATACAGTACATTGCTTCAAAAAAAGTTTTAATTTTGATATTGCTGAATAGTACCTCGTACATACTGCGAATCTCAGGCATATCCTTCAATTTGGATGAGGCTTCGTAAGTTTGATGAAAATTGTAGATTATGGCATTTGGATAATCACGTATCAGTCGCTTGACAATTGGTATGAGAAGCTGACCTATCGGCTTATCCAAATTTGATAAAATTTGCGCTTGCCAAGCAATAAAAAGCCAACTAGGCACCTGCTCACTTTTTGATGCAAAAACTTGCTTGGCTTCTTCGTTTTCTCGATAGTATTCATATTTAAGTAAAGAAGGAAAATACTCAGTCGCTTCCAAAGAGCCAAAGGTCATTCCTGATAGTATTGAGGAAATAAAATTCAAACACATCGTATTGTCTGCGCGGAAGTGCCGCAACAGGCTGTAGCAGTACTTTCCGAGTTTTGTGTAAGATTCAGCTAATTGTATATCGTTCCCGTCGCTCTCCAATTCGCATGCCCTTTTTAAACTGTTAAAACCATAATTTCTTAAGGCATCAATGAAGTTTTGGTCCTCTTCTATTTTCAATTTATCAATTATACTTGGATCATTTGTAACACCACTTCGAAATTCTTCATTCTCTTCTACAGCAACTTTTAAGCTCTCAGTTATATCAAATAAGTGATGATGAGCCTTCATTTTTAAAGAATTTTCGACATTTTCATCGATAATTAAATTTTCAGTAATATTCCAGGATGCGAGGAAGTATTTTAATTTTTTTTTATGATTTGATTCGGTTTGAGAACTAATCAATTTATATTTTGAAGCTATCAAATGAAACTCGTGATTCAAGTCGGCATAGTCGCCGTTAAATGTCTGTAAAATTCTTTCTGTTTGCTGAGTATGTTTCCTTGTCACAGTTTTGTTTTCGTAGAGCATTGCCAATTCGCTGATTTTCATCCTTTGGCGAGCACTACACGCTGCTAACTCCTTTGACAACCTACAGATAGAAAACATTAACAGGTGAATGTTTTACTGTATGAAAATACGAAAATAAAATTTGTATACTCACGGATCATCGTCAAAAACGTCTGTGACTTGTTGATGAAGTAAATGAGCAAAAGTCAGTCTGTAAGAGACGTGCTTATTCCAATTTAATAAATCTTGTTTTTCACTGGGTAAATGCCGGTTCCAATATCGAATAAGTTTTGACGTTGCGCTTTGAATGTCTGACGATTTAATAGCCTGCAAATAGGCATTAATATTTTGAATTCCGCGAAGTCTCGTCAAAATTTGCATTTTCAGTTTTTCGGAAAGAAAGCTTAGGCGAATCCACTGTTCTTTCCAATGATCGATGCTGTTCTTAAGAGACTGACCAGCCAATTGGTTATTTCTGCTACACAGATAGAAAACAGACAAATGCTCGCCAAAAGGTTTTTTCACGACGGACTGACCTTTTCGAATCCAGCTATCGAATTGATTTATGAAATCTTGATTCGTCAGATCCTTGAACGCGGTCATATCCTCGAGGGTTTGTTGCAGTTGTGCCTCCAAGAGCCAGGGTAGCAGTTGTTGCTGCTTCTTTTTCTCCTCCCAGACGCGATCGTATTTATTGGCAAGAATGTTGTTGATCTTATGGTTTATCAAATCCCAAGAAGACAGCTCACTCATGCACTCGAACATGCCTTCGAGGCAGTGGTCTTTTTCCGAACCCATACTGATTTCGTAATACTGATCGTAAATGTTACTGGCCTCCAACCACTTTGTTGCAGCTTGAGCCTTTGCGGCTTGCTTCAATGACGTTGAGAATAAACCCTCGCGGCAAAGAATTCCTGTAACGGTATCGGTCTCACCAAGCGACTTTTGCAGCTCCACTAACTGCATCCACATCTGCTGATCCGATGGTTCACCCGGTCTCATCCTTTTCGTTAGTTGGCTCAATTCATCTGTGCTAAATTTCTCATCTCCAGATGCAAGCTTTTCTTCAAGTAATAATATTCCCAATGATTTTAACCCCGACGATCTGTTAAAAATTTATAAAATAATATTAAACTTTTTCATTCAGTTACATTTACCGTTATTATGAGCCACTTAGATGCTTAATACCTGCAGAGTCTAGCGGCGGCGACTGCATCAAAATGTATTGTTTTGCATCTCCATCCGACTTCTAATAAAATAAGTCCAAACGCATCTTCGACATCCGGATCTTCAGGTAGACTCTCCAGTGCTGTAGAAATATTAGACAACAAAGATTCATAATTGTCGCAACCTTTCGAATTTTCTATTAGTTGATAGATCAGCTCCACCACAAGATTCCTGCAAGTGAGCCAATCTCTCAGAACGAACTGTCGGAGGCTCTCAATGAAACTTGAGTACGTAATCTCCACGTCGGGTACATCCCCAAATCTGCAATATGATCCACTATCATTAGCTAAATCCACAAGCGAGTTGTACATAACAGATAATTGTTAGAAGATTTAAGCTCTCACCTGTACTTGCGGTGAAGTCGCACACTCCTACGTGCTAGCTGGCGTTCCTTCCTCAGTTGCATCTGGTAATCCCGACGTCGCTGAATCACCTGCGGCGTGGACACCGTCCGCCATGAAAGCCGATTTTGGGAGGGTTCGGGAATGAGAAAACTGTTCTGCGTAGACTGCGCACTTCCTTGAAAGCTGGTCAATTCGAGACTGCCCATGAGGCTGGCCTGAGTCAAGCTGGCAGCGAGCGACGGGGCGAACAGCGGTGCCATGGAGCCCAAGCTGGGACCACGATACGTCGCCAGTGGCTGGTACTCACGAAAATTCAAACCGTCCTGCAGTGGATGGAACATCGCGTCATCCGCTCCGGGTGATTGCGCGGCCAGTTCCAGTAGCAGCAGGCAGAGCAGACGAGCCGCGGCGGAGCCTCCGTGGGCGACCCCGTAGCCGCGGAGGGTCGACAGTAGACTGAGCAGTCGCGCGTAGACCGAGCGCGACTCTGGAAGCAACTCGCGCCAGGCTGCCAGGGCTAAATCCTGCACCTCGCTGGGCTCCCCCGGTTGCAGCACTGAGAGTAGCGCACTCGCGCAGATTCCGATCGAAGGGCTGTCCGGCGGTAGGATCTTCCAGGCCTCGCTCAGCAGCTCCAACGCCTGCCGTCGGTGCTCCAGCAGCAAAAGCGAACTTGGCGTGGCTAGTCCAGCCGCCAGTTTCAGCAGCGGTCGCAGCTCCTTTTCGCTCAGCAGCGGAAGAAGCCGTCGGAGCGACTGAAGAGCCGGACCCTCGCAGCCCGGCCAGCGTTCGGCCAGCGCCGCGTGAAGGCCCAGTCGCAGCAATTCCGCGGGCATCGCAGCTTCCTCGCGACCCGGACCGGCCAGTCTGTCGGCCAGCAGCCTTAGGCAGCCAACGCGTTGACCGTCCGCCAGCCTTCGGGCTTCTACGAAGCGCAACAGCGGTTTCAGCAGCTCCTCGGAGCGGCTGGCTTTGTACAAGGCACACACGCACTGGGCGCACCGCTCGCGACTTCTTTTCTCCATTTGAATGAACAGATTGACCAGTTGAGTCGTTTCCTCGCGGCAGCGCTCGTCCCCTGCATCGCGAAGAAGCCAACCGAACGCTTCAAACGCCGTGAGCACGCTCGATTCGTCGTCGCGCCAGCATTCGAGCCGACCGCGCACAAAGGGCAACAGCCGCGCGTCTAGCTCGGCTGTTCGACGACCACCCGCGCGCAGTCCGGTGAGTACTAGCTGCATCAGCACCTCTGGGTCCAAAGTATCATCGTCCAGGATTGCCGGCCACTCGAGTACGCTCGACCACCTGGACCAGATGGTTTCCAGCAGCTCAAAGTTGTACTTGCGCTCAATTGGTTCTGCAGCCGGAACTCGCTCCACCAGCCGCTGCAATAGTCGCTGCGCCACCCGACGATCTTGCTCATCTTGCGGCAGGTAGTTGGACTCGATCAGGAGTAGCAACGTGTCTCTGATTACGTAATTGAGAGACCGAGAACTTAAGTAGGAGCACACCGAGCCAGCGATCGCTGCAAAGAAGGCAGCCATGTACGGTAGGAAGGCCTTGCTGGTGTTCGCCAGCAGCCTGAAAAGAAAGAGCTGGACGTTAGGCTGCTGACTGGCGAAAGCATTGCGCAGGAGCCGAAGGAACAACGGTAGATCGTCCGCGGTGAACTGCCGTCCGTCGGTCGGAAGCTCGCTTATGCCCGTGTTGAACATGTGTATGAGCACGCCACAGAGCATGGGCATGCACTCGTGCTCGTTCAGCTGGTCGTCCTCGAAGCCGAGGTTGAGTCGCTGCTCCTGGTCTGCCACGGGCTTTGTTTGGGACAGTACCCTGATGTTGTTTAGGTCGTAGGCGTGAACATCTTCCAGCAGAGTTAACGACGTTAGATCGTAACGCCGGAAGTACGAGGCACTTGTGTTATCTGCGGGAAGGCTCGAACTGCGAATGTTAATCAGCCTCTTGCGTTCTTTTCGGAGAGACGTCGGAGCCTGTCCTAGTCGGTATTCTTTTTCGCAATCGATGATTCGCTCCCAAATCAACTGATCTTTTCTCCGATCCTCAAAGAATATGAATTTGTAAAAGTTTTCTTCTGATTTCAAACTTATCAGCGAAATGCAGCAATTCAGCGCTGCGCAGTGCAGCAATCTCGCCGGTTCTTTTTCTTCTTGGTTCTTCGCTAAATATGACCTTACGTGCAATGCCTGTTGCACTAAAAATTGATTTAGCGGTTTTTGACTTTGGGAATCGGGATCTTTAAAGTTGTGTTTTTTTGAGGGAAATTTAACGTGCAGGAGTTCGAACAAATTGTAACAACCGAGTTTCGAAACGATTACTCTGATTCTGTCTAATACTTTGCTAGTTGCACTGCAATCGATCTCTTTTCTAATGCACAGAGCCATTTCGTGAAAATGATCGTCGTAAAATAACTCTACGTTATGAGATTTGTTCGCCTCTATGGACGGTATGAGAAATACCTTGAGAATATCCAGCCTCTCTCTGAATGAATTCAAATCCCAGAAAATTTTGTAAGCTAATTGCAATGACTTTTGTGCATTGATATTCGATATACTGGCAAAGTAACAAGTTAAATATTCATTCACGTTTTCTTGTTGCATATACTTGTAAACGCCAGCAGAAAATTTCATTGTAGCTTGGAAAACGGCCAAAGATTTTGTCACGACAAGCATTTTTAACAGTACTTGAAAGCACGAAGCTGCTTCGAATTTTAACACTTCATCCGATTCTAGTTTTTCCAACCAAGTAGTTCCATCGTAATCCGTCAGTTTCTGGAATATAAGTGACAATTCAGGATTAAATTCGCTTGAATTTTCATCCGTCAACGCGATGAGAAAATATCGTAAAAACAAAGTCTTGTGCTCTAAACTTTTACTTCTTAAAAGCTCTCCTAAAACCCACGTATAAAGTTCATTTGGCAATCCATTGGTTTTCATGGCTTCTATTGGCTTGGTTTTTAAACTCACTGCCAAACGATAAATGTTTAAGAAATGCTTTTTTCTGTATTCGATGTCGTTTATTAATCTTTGGAAAACACTAAACCTTTCGATTACCGCATCCGCCAAAATTTCTTCTTTCTCTAAACTTCCTTTTTGATTTTGGGCAAATGACAATAGATCTTCAATCAATTGTAACATTTTGTCTGGAGACTGATCCAAGAAATTATCAAGGATTTTCATCGTTTCAGTTGGGTCATTGAGCATATAATGAAATACGGGTACTTTAAACAATTCCAAAAAATATTCTCCATGCGTTATTATAGATCCATTTAAACTAGTGAGCTGAGAATCGGTATTTATAAGTTTCACTAACAATTCTACAGTGTCCGCCTAAAATAACAACATTAATGCAATTAAGGCAATAATATCATATTTAAAACGGATAACAATAATTCTACATTTCCTCTGATTATTTACCCGGTATATTTCCAGGAAGAATTTAAGCATTTCTGTTAAATATTCTTTAACATCTTCTTCAATTTTCTTGCATGAATCGCAATTCATGACTTGGATTTTCAAAGCTGAAAATACGCGATTAATTACATCCACAAAGTACATCTGCGTGAAGTGGAACTAAAAGAAATTATTTATTTATGTATTATATTTAGTTATCTAATCGAATAAATTTCAGGTAAAATTGATCATACATCTTTTTCAAAGTCAAAGAAATTACTTTTCTTTACAATAGACAATCCTTTTAACAATTGTTTGAACTCTTGTGTGTTTGGCTGGTCATTTATTATACTGTGAATATCTGTAAATTGAGCAACAGTTGTGTTGGCTTCTGCAACGATTTTTTCTCGAAATTTAATGGTATCTGATTCTGATAAAGTACTCTTCATCATAATGAGGAGATCTTGAAGTTTAAACGGCAATTTCTCATTCACTTTTAACTTATCTGCAGTTATTCCTACTTTTTGAGGAAACAGCATGCAACGAGCTATCAATATGTATAGGCTGTCATCCCAATGTAACTCTTGCGTAGAATCCTTCTGTAAAGATGATTATTAAAGTAATTAATTTTACAATATAATTTAAGTAAAATATTTACATACACTTTCTTTTATCAGTGTTGTTACAAATTCAAAGATCTTTAAAATCCCTTGGCTTAATAAATTTTCCAACTTTTCCTCTTTGGTAATTACAGATTCACTGTGTGCAGCACAAATTTTCTCATGTTTAGTTATTATCGCGGTAATGAAATCTGAAAAACACTTGGAGAAAATATTCTTATCTTCTTGTTCATTAAGAAAATGTTCGAAAGGTATAAATTTCTTCTCCAAAATCCAAATGTAGACGTCCAAAATAGTTAAAAAAGTTTTAACATTTTCGGCTGTAAGAGAAAACTTTTCATTTTGAAGAGATTTTAAAAAAGTTGCTCCAGTTCTATTAACAAGCGAAGATTTTATGGTTTCCGACAACGGAGAAAACTGTAGAAGTTTCTCAAAAAGTTGCATACACTTTCTCCTACATTTATGATTTCTAGAGATGCACTGATTAAAAAGCCAAATCAAAAGACCGTTCAATGTGCCATCTTCAAAAGCCATGGGTACTTTTCTGTCACGACTACTCACATTGAATAGTTCAGATTTCATTTGGATGACGCTTACAATCTGATCAAGAACAGAGACGATCTTCGTATCATTGCATTCTTCCAAGCATTTTACAAACACGTAAAAAAATTCAAGCCAGTATGTATTTAAAATCGTTGCGCTCGATTGAAAAATCGGAAGCAAATGATCGAATGCTATAGCAGCAGCCAGTCGCTTCTCGTTCGATGGATAAAGAGCGAAATTAACGATAATTCGAATTATGCCTTTAACATTTGCATCGAGTACAATCGTCGGGTCGTTTTCGTCCAGCGAGTGCTGTGACGACCGCTTTATGAATTCTTTCAAATACAAAGCACAGTGATCCCTCAAAATTGTATTTAGCTTTTCACTCAGTCCCTCAAATAATGAGTCTACAAAACGTTGAGATGCTTTTGTTGCAATTGAGCTTAAGTAGTGAGTGAGTTGTATTAAAAAGGGGTGGTACAAGTTTCTGACAGTATCGTCGGAATCGCAGCTGAGCCGCAAAAGCGAGTGGTACAGATAATTGTCAAAGCATTCGTTCATCAACTGTTTACCCAACATTATTGTAACGACTGCGTGCAACAGTTCGCAGGCTGAGAGTTTCAATCTTCGGTCTCCGCTGTTAGTTAACTCTACAATTCTGGGGATAAATTTGTCCAAGTGAATATCCAGTCGGGTACCTGGAAACCGCAGATTGCACAGCACGAGATCCTTTTTGTTCCAAGTGGCATCTGTTGCAATCGATTTTTCATGAATAAATTCGAACAATGCGCTTAAATCAAGCGACCCGTAGAAAAGTAAGATTCTCTTTTGCAATGCTTCAAGGCTTTCGTCATTCTCATTAAATTCTATCAATTTCTCGTTTTTCTTTTTCCTTCTGGTGATGCATGATTGGATTTGGTCGATCTTGCTCTCTTCGCTCGACAAATAAGGCTCAATGTAAGAAACGATAGCCTTGACAAAGTCCTTTGAACAGTTAATGTCAGAATTTCCTATCCAGTGCTCTAAAGTATCTAAGGCAGCAGAGGCAACAGAGAGATCTGTTAAACCAATATTGAAGGCAATTTTAAATATTGTAATCGTTTGGTCGATAAATTTTTTTATCAAAAGAATCGGTGCATTTAAAATTAAGTAGATACATGATAGCTGTAATTCTCCGGTAAATTTAGAAACATGCTGAATTACGTCTAACAAGTACTGAAATATCAAATCAACTGTTGCTGTATTGAGAGGCACTTCTTCATCAATGGAGATAAAATCAAGCTTTTTTAAAATAACTTCAAAAATCTTGTAAAAACCTGATATCCATGGATTTTTGTACGAAATTTTTATCAAGTACATAAATAAATTTTCCATCCAATTTTGCAGCAAAAATAAGTCTACTTCTTCGAAAATTTCTATGCACAGATCAACGAGATTAACAAAAAAGCGAAAATCAGTTTCGTTTTCAGCTTTAAATAAGAAGGACATGTCTGAAAAAATATTGTTTTCTTGAGGTTCTATATTTAAATTGAGTTTCTCAATGGAAGATATTACTACTGATATAAAAACGTTAAAAATTTTTTGCACTAAGATAGTGGAATATTGTTTTTGATGATTTG
Source organism: Eurytoma adleriae (assembly GCA_900480045.1). Lineage (NCBI taxonomy): Eukaryota > Metazoa > Arthropoda > Insecta > Hymenoptera > Eurytomidae > Eurytoma > Eurytoma adleriae. Next base: position 179,777 of record UXGC01000147.1, read on the forward strand.
TCGTAAATATTGATTGCCAAAGTGGTAAATAGTCTTTATAAGTAAAAACTCGTTCAGGAACGCTTTCTAACGTGATTTTTTGCAATTCAACATCGATATATAATGCATGAGAGCAAGACCATAAAATTCCTTCTCGAACTAAAAATTAATTTTTTATTAATATTCTTATTACTATAAAAATATTCATTAAATTTTGCCTTACCAAAAGAATGAAAATATTCATTTTGATGATTTTTTTCTAAACAACTCATATTTACAAAAGTAGATATTAAAATATCTGTGGCATATTTTTTGTTTCCTTCTTTTAATTCTGGAAATCTTTTTGCAAATAGAAAACTGAGTTCCATAACTATATTAACATGATGAAGAGACACACATGGCAATTGACACAAGATTTGTGATAAGGCTTGCAAATAGTCTACTATTGCATCAAAGTCTTTCTGCATTTCATTTTCTCTAGAATAAAAAATATGTTGAAAGCAATCTTATTTTATTTTTAGATAAAAAATTAAGGAACATAAGTATAGTTTTACTTAGCATGAAATGGTAATGTTCGAACAGAAATCATTTGAAATATTTCATGAACTTCAGAAGCACAATATTTAGCATAAGCAATAGAAAATTCTCCTAAGCCATATATAATTAAACGTGATCTATAGGACGTTACATCATTAATAGACAAATTCAACATAAAATAATTTTTGAAGTACTAAAAAGATAAAACAATAATTCTTTACTTACAATAATTGATTGAATTAATACATATTAATATAAAAATCAACTTACCAAAAAAATATTTTCATCATTCCCTTTTGATAAATGTGTAGCTATGATTTGATAAAATATTCTTAAACTTCGTACTGTAGAAATATTTTCATTTTCATCCAAAATATTATTCAATAATTTATGCCATTTTTCATAATCATAAAAAATAAAAGATGAAAAATGTTTTATGTGCTTAGTGATAAAATATACCACTTTATTCCTAAGTATCTTTTGAGATCCATTTGGTTTGCACAAGATTGAAAGATATGAATATAACTTTTCAAAATAAAGAGACTGCTTTTGACTACCCTCAAAAGGCACAAAATTCATTAGAACATTCAAATAACACTCGATATAAATTGTAATTTCTTCTGGTTGTTTTTTGTTATTATTTTGAATCTAAAATGTTATAAAATTTAAATAATATTAAATATAACAATTTTTTTGTAAAATATAATGACCTGGTTTTTTAAATCCTCTATTAAATTTAAAAATAATTTATCTGCAGACATTTGTGCATTTTCCAGTTTAGGACAATGTCTAAAAATTGCTCCAAGTACAATATAAAATACACAGTCATCTAAAAAAATTATGACCAAAGTTTTATTTATCATTTTTTCTAATCATAATTTATATAACATTTCTTTTATCCTAATTACCTTTCCTTGAACATAATCTTAAATAATTATCATTATAATATTCAATTATTTCGTTTAACGGCATGATCAACTGTTCGCTAGATACAAATAATTCTATTAAGTTCTTCAATGTCTCACTGGCTGTCTTTCTAGCATAAAACCAGCAAAGCGTTTTGATGCAATAAAAACCCATTTCCTAAAATTATTTGATAGTTTTAATAGTTCATGAAAATTAAAATTTAAAAAGTGAGGCAGAAAACTTACCCATGTTTGCAAAACATATGACTCATATTTTTCTTGGAAAATTTCCATAATAAATTGCACTAAATTAAAAACTTCCTTTAGTGGCATTTTAAAATATGTCATTTGATTCTTTTGCATTGATAGAATGGTTTTAATAAATTTGAATAGTCCTTTTCTTTCATCAAATATAGTTTCCAATGCTCTTTCTAAAAATAAATTACAATCAAAATTAGATAATAAATAATTGCTGGAAGTTTTTTTGAAATATTATGAATTATTAATTCAAAATGATATTTTTACCAACGTCACTTTTTGGAATATTTTTCAAGAAGTCGGGTGCATCTTTGAAAACTCTGACAAGAGCTTCGATATTGTTATTTTCCCAGGAATTTTTAAACATTCCCATAAAAACTTCAATGGATTCCATTTTTATTTGAATTTTATTGTTTACTCAGGTAAATAAAAAAAATAATCTTAAATAAATTATATTTCCAATTGTGGTCGATCAACGTTTCTTGTTAATAACCTGTCAGATATAAAAGTTATTAAAATTTACAAAATGTCAGAATTTCCCTTTAATGAAAAAAATAAAATGTATTTTGTTCTAAAAGCAAGTACTTAAGATAAAATGTTATTATCTTAACCTAAGGTTTTACATAAACGTTTACATATGCACTTACATTGTTTACATTTTCAATTATTCAGTATTTGTTATATATAATATTTATACGGCATAAAATCTGCACAACAACATTTCAAAGTCGCCATGTTTGATATACCTGAGCGCCCTCGCAAAATTCTCTATTGATGAATGACAGCATTACCGGTAATAACTGAAATTGATGCAACTGACAGATCAGAATCAGACGTTCAGAAATCAGATTACTCATTATGCTCATTCGATTTAGCATTCAGAATTATAAGAATATTTGCAAACTAGAATCAGTTGAGAATATCTATATAGCTATATGGACGTCTGAAGAGAGAAATTCTAAACAATAAGTACTATCGAAAATTTAATTCCTTCAGAACTCTCATGATTTAAAAATCAGTCAAATTATTAATAATATTTATTTTTAAGTTTTTAATACTCACGGTGTTAAGAAATTTTTGCTCTATAAAATTAATATAATTAAGATCATAATTAAATTTTTCTTTTACCATCACTTTAAACAAATAATTTTTATATCGACATAATATAAAATTCAAAATTTAATAAATACTTAAAACTAATTTTGCTTTATCAATAATTCTTCAATTTTTGTGTACATTATGTATACACATACATTCTCTTGGCTTGTTAAATAATGGTTAAAAAGTCTTTTTAATAATTAACTGTTCATTATTAACTTTTTTAATTTACTTTAATAAGTTCTTATAAATGAATGATACTTTCTTGTACATATGGAATATATAATGATAATACATTCATTAAAAACATTGTTAAAGCTGTCAGTTTAAGAATATTGTACAAATATTTTATATAAATTGCGCTTCAATAAGGTTTATCGAGAATGGTAATACAAATTAAATGGAGTATTACAGATAATGTGTTACAATTTTTATATATCAATATGTGTAGTGAGTTATATTCATTGAGAATAAAAAGCGTAGCCATCAGTCAGTCCACAATCTGCATATCACACATCCATTTTCGCCGATGTATCAAAATCTATTGGAGAAAAATAACAAGATATTCTAATATGTAATTAAAATAAAATTAATACAAGTAAAAAATTTACCATAACAAATAAGTACAGGTATCAAAACAAGATCACCACATGCTGTAATCAGAATCATCTTGGTCAAATGCTATAAAGAATCCAACTATAGTTGAGTATACCACAACATTTCCTGCCAATGTTAAATAACATGCTCCCCATTGTATCTATAACAGAACAATTGTATGTTTTAACAAAATGAATTAATATTTTTATTTGTTGAAAAATATAAATATATATGCTAACTTACAACAGGATTATCCATAGGAGATCTAGCTAAAACAATAGGAAGAGCAAATGATGATACTACACATCCCATTGTCAAAAATATTGCTAATTCTAAATAGGGATTGCTTGAAGTTCCTGTATCTTCACCATAGCGCCTTGCTATTAAAGTGGGAATGGGTGATAAAATATAGAAAAGGATCACAAAAAATGGCCACCAAACTCTGAAATAATAATAACCATTTATAAATAAATATAAAAAAGATGAAAACTTGTAAAATAATTTATAAATACATGGATTTAACGTAATAACCCAATGACCCAAGTACTCCTGCAGCCGTACTTGTATTTACGTAGATTTACATGTATTTTCATAGATTTCATGTCTTATATCCATGTAAATCCACGCATTTTACATGGATTTGGTGCAAATAGGCACTTTGTCATAAATAATATTTAATACTTACTTATACGAAGGTAAAGCACAACCAAGTATGACAAAAGTCATACCAATTGAACCAGCAAAAGCCAAGCTGATAAGTCTAAAAAATAGCACATTGATTTATTAAATCTTTTCTAAATAAAAGTAAATATATATTTATTGCAATAAAAGTTTTTCTTACGCTATATATTCAAAGCATCATTGTTTGACATGAGCATCACAGTGTTGACATGAAACAGAGACAAGGATTAAATAAGATTTAAATAAGATTTAAATGGGGAATTAAAAATATCTTAATGAGTAGACAGATAAAAAAATGCAGGTATGGAACTACAGTAACCACAGGACTTCAATAAGAATGAAAATGTAGAGTAATTGAGAGTAACCTTTGATTCCAGCCATCTCTAAGGCAGTTGCGTCTTTTGACGACTAGGGTACGTGATTTTTCCACTTTATTATTTTTTGCACTCGATCTCACGTCTCCAGTTTAGCTTTACTCGCGTGACTGGTCCGTAAACAAATTTACTTGTTACCTTAACATCGTTCAGAACAACAAGAGCCAGTCAACTTTAATAGGATACGTCTTATGTTTTTTAATGGAAAATGCTTAAAGGCAAATCCCCAACAAAACAGAAGCCAGCAAAAATGCCAGAGAAGCTATATCGCAATTGGAGCTCGATGAGTCATGAGAGCATCGCATCAGCACCAACGAACGTGATTGGTTCGGAAATTTTTGTAAATATAGCGTTCAGGAACCGCAGCGTCCGCAGGAAGGAGTCCAGGCCCAATGTATTTATGGAATTTAAATGCGTTTATTTAATATAATGCCATGATGTTTCCCAAAGAAATCAGTGAAATAAAATTTTCAGTAATTTTCTTATATTTAATTAAATTTAATTAAATGGAATATAAAAAAGTAAGTTATTTTAATAAATAAAAGAAGAATGCCATTTTGTAAACATAGCTGCGGGTGAGGAGAGAGATGGCGCTAGAGTAGCCAAAAACCGGCGAATTGCGGCCAGCGGCTAGGGACCTATTGGACGCATACGGCGTCGTGTCACCCCTTCGCGTCTTCGGAACAAATCCGAGAGAACATTCACTTGATCTTCACGAAGCCAAGCGTCACGCTGACTTGGGGTTGGTGAGTGCAACAACAGGCCGAAATTTCAGCTCGGCGTCGCCGTGTCGGCCGGAAGAGGAGCGCATTCATTCTCTCCAAGCGATTTCAACACGTCTGACGTGTGACTAGGAGCACAGGACACGACGAAATACGACGTCACGTCGTCACCAAGTCTGCTTAGTTTTTAGTTAACTGACCTGCTGACGGCACTGCTGCACGGCATCAGCTAGCAACTCGTCGAATCTGCAAGCGGACGTTGCGTGCGAGCGTACATTTTCCCATTTTCACTTGGTGGCTCCGTTTCTCCTGTACGATTTTGGAAAGTATCAATAATGGGCGATCCGAAGAGGTATGTTTTTCAATCATTTGTGCCGAACCTTGCGAAAATTAAAGAAGCTAGTGGATTAGCCACTTGGCTGGAGGGCTTTCCACCATCAATTTTACCTTGTCATCATGTCGTCGGGCTGTCTTCTCTTTTCTTGTCCATTGCTGTAACATTCGTTTATCTTAATTTCTACACTCCTTTTAGCTTGTTGGGAGTGACGTCTTGTTCAGGATTTTTTTTAACAAACGATTTCTGTACGATCAGACCGGGACTTGCTTTTGTTTCACTTACGTTTGCACGCCTCGTCATCGTTTTGCCGACTGATCATGGCCGAGCAACGCTAACATGACAAAGACTTTAAATATTTTTATGTGAATTAGTACGCATCGGAGTCAAGATAACTATGAATATCTTTTTATGTTTCCTTATTTGCTGCTTTTTTTTTAGTAAAAATATTTATTTTTTTTTATTATAAAATTATTACTTGGTCAATGAAAACATGTTTAAGGAGAACAAAAAAATTCAATAAAATGATAATAAAACTACCTCTTAAAATTGTTATTCTTCTTTTTCACAGTGGAGAATATTTAGCTACAGCTATTTTGCGTAAAAAGGACAAGCCAAACAGACTTCTTGTAGATGAAGCTTCCAACGATGACAATTCAGTCGTTGCATTGTCTCAAGCCAAAATGGATGAGCTGCAGCTTTTCCGAGGTGATACTGTTCTTCTGAAAGGAAAACGACGCAAAGAAACAGTATGCATTGTTTTATCTGATGCCAGTTGTCCAGATGAAAAAATTTTAATGAATCGAGTTGTTAGAAATAATTTAAGAGTTCGTTTGAGCGATGTTGTGTCAGTACAGTCTTGTCCAGATATTAAATATGGAAAACGAATTCATGTATTACCCATTGATGATACAGTTGAAGGTCTTTCTGGGTAAATATATATATTTTCTTTATTTTATAATATTTTTAACAATTATTTTAATAAAAATTACTTTTTTAATTTTAGCAATCTATTTGAGGTATATTTGAAACCATACTTCTTAGAAGCTTACCGCCCTATCCACAAAGATGATACTTTCATTGTTCGAGGAGGCATGCGGGCAGTTGAATTCAAAGTTGTAGAAACTGATCCTGGTCCATATTGCATAGTTGCTCCAGAAACTGTCATTCATTGTGAGGGAGACCCAGTAAAGAGAGAGGTAAATTTATAATCTAATTATTTTAAATATTTAAATTCAAATATTTGTCAGTTTTACCATTAAAAATAATTTTTAGGAAGAAGAAGAGGCATTAAATGCTGTTGGATATGATGATATTGGTGGAGTTAGAAAGCAATTAGCTCAGATAAAAGAGATGGTAGAACTTCCATTACGCCATCCTTCACTTTTCAAAGCTATTGGTGTGAAACCTCCACGAGGCATTCTTTTATATGGACCTCCAGGAACTGGCAAGACCCTTATTGCTCGTGCTGTTGCAAATGAAACTGGAGCTTTTTTCTTTTTAATTAATGGTCCTGAAATCATGAGTAAATTGGCAGGAGAATCAGAAAGTAATTTGCGTAAAGCCTTTGAAGAAGCAGAGAAGAACTCTCCTGCTATTATCTTTATAGATGAACTGGATGCTATTGCTCCAAAAAGAGAAAAGGTAGCAAATTCGTATAATAACAGACCTCTAAAAAATTTAAACTCTAAAAAGTTAATCTTTAATAATATAAATATTTTTTTAGACACACGGTGAAGTTGAAAGACGTATTGTTTCACAACTTTTAACTCTTATGGATGGTATGAAGCAAAGTTCCCATGTCATTGTAATGGCTGCTACTAATCGTCCCAACAGTATTGATGGGGCTTTGAGACGTTTCGGCAGATTTGATAGAGAAATCGACATCGGTATTCCCGATGCAACTGGTCGTTTGGAAATATTGCGTATTCATACTAAAAACATGAAACTTGCAGATGACGTGGAGTTGGAAGAAGTAAGTTTCTCTTATTTAAGAATGTCATAAATATTATTTTTTTAAAAATTCACATTAATATTTTCAAAACTTCAGATTGCTGCTGAAACTCATGGACATGTTGGTGCTGATTTGGCATCTCTTTGTTCAGAAGCAGCTTTACAGCAAATTAGAGAGAAGATGGATTTAATTGATTTAGAAGATGATCAAATCGATGCCGAAGTTTTATCCTCATTAGCTGTAACAATGGATAACTTTAAGGTAGAACAAAATAGCATACAAAAAATTAAAAATATATATTTTTTTCATGTAAAAGTAAAATTAAAATCTTTAATTACAGTATGCTATGACTAAAAGTAGTCCTAGTGCACTGCGAGAAACTATTGTTGAAGTTCCTACTGTTACTTGGGAAGATATTGGTGGTCTCCAAAATGTCAAAAAGGAATTGCAAGAACTGGTTCAGGTAAGGACCTTTTTCTTTACTTTTTACTTTCAATCAGTTTATTGCAGATTAAGAATAATAATACTTTTTTTATAGTACCCAGTGGAGCATCCTGACAAATTCTTGAAGTTTGGTATGCAACCATCTCGGGGTGTTCTGTTTTATGGTCCACCTGGTTGTGGTAAAACTTTACTCGCAAAGGCCATAGCCAATGAGTGCCAAGCTAATTTCATTTCCGTGAAAGGACCAGAACTGTTGACAATGTGGTTCGGTGAATCCGAAGCAAATGTGCGAGACGTGTTTGATAAAGCACGGTCTGCAGCACCTTGTGTTCTTTTCTTTGATGAACTTGACTCTATAGCTAAATCTCGCGGTAATTCTGTCGGCGACGCTGGCGGTGCAGCTGATCGAGTTATAAATCAAATTCTTACTGAAATGGATGGCATGGGAGCCAAGAAAAATGTCTTTATTATTGGAGCCACCAATCGCCCTGACATTATTGACCCAGCTATCTTGCGACCAGGTCGATTAGATCAACTCATTTATATTCCATTGCCTGATGAAAAATCACGGGAAAGTATCTTTAAGGCTAATTTGCGCAAGTCACCCGTTGCTCAGGTAAAATTCAGTTATTTTATTTGCATAATAAATACTTATTTATCTTTTCCTCGAATAATTCCAATTTCTAATATTTTCCTAGGATGTGGATTTGATTTACATTGCTAAAGTCACACATGGATTTTCTGGAGCTGATATAACAGAAATTTGTCAACGTGCCTGTAAGCTGGCTATCAGGCAATGCATCGAAAGTGAAATGAGAAGAGAAAAAGAACGAGCAGCTAATCCTGCTGCTTCTATGGATGTAAGAATTCTACATACATAATTAAACAATTTAAATTAGTATAGAAAATCACAATGTATTTTAATATTTTTTGTTTTCTAGACGGACGAGGAAGATCCCGTTCCTGAGATTACAAGAGCTCATTTTGAAGAAGCAATGAGGTTTGCTCGACGATCAGTATCAGATAATGATATTAGAAAATATGAAATGTTTGCTCAAACTTTGCAACAATCGCGAGGGTTCGGTACAAACTTCAGGTAAATAACATTTATTTAAAAAATAACTTAAAAACCTATATTCACTTTATTAACTTTAACATTTCTTTCAGATTTCCGCAGAGCGGTCCAGGTGGTGCGCAAGATACAACACAGGGAGATCAACCTTTCCAAGATGATGGTGATGATGATCTCTACAGTTAAGTTTAATTTTCTCGACACAATTCGCAATTTCGTTTGCAGTGAGCATGCGACAAAAGGGCCTGTCTCTTACCGTGTACATTTTACACTATAAACCATAATTTTAAATGGTTCGTATAAATCTGAATAAACTGATGAATTCAAGGTTTTATATGAAATACGTGTTGTGTGTACTGTATAGTGGTAAGACTGTAAAATAAATTAAGATTTTTTTGCTTTCCCTTTTTAGTGAAAGTAAATAAAATGCACTTTTTCACAGATTTTTGTTTCTTTTTCATTTCTCTTATTTTATTGGTGCTCAATGCTGAATAAAATTTAGTCTTAACTGTATTTATAACATGTATTTAGTGATTTATAAAACTGCAGTTTATTTCATCGATATATAGCAATTATTCAACGATTCGTGCCGAAATTTTTTGTGATAAAAATAAAATGTGTATGCGTGATGGTATGCGTAGGCACGAAATAAGTATTTGATTGAAATAATCGAATTACATCATATGGTTTATTAAAAAGCAATTTGCTTGAAAAAATAGAAAATAAATAGGCAATTTTGTAAAAAAAAATATAAAAAATTTTCTTAAAGAGTCGTATGCAATTTTTTATAAATATTTTGTATCAATTATTTTTAAATTTTATAATAATCATCTATTTAAGCACAATCTGACACAAAAAATATTCTATAAAAGAATTGTCTCGTATAAATTAAAATCATTTGATAAATCAATATTAAATAAGCTATTATACAGATAGACCCTTTTGCTTATTGCTGGAGCTTCACTGCATTATTATACTTGTTATCAGTGCACTTCCATCAAAATATCACTCATTCTCTTTTTGAATTTTGATCGAAGAGTAAAAATGGTAAAAAAAGATATTTAATAAAGTCGCGAATAGAAATAATGCTGTCTTTAAATTTTTTAAAAACATGTTTGCTGTACCCAACATCGTAGAATTAATTTAATTCAAATATTTTCTTCTTAAAAAGTAGTTTTTAATAGGAAGAAAAATTATTTGTTTTAGAAAGAATTATATTTTTATCAATTAATGGCCTCTGTCAAAACTGTCATTGTAACTAAAAAACTGTGTAATTTAAGTTATAGAAAACTCAAAATTATTTTAAACAAATTTGGGAATCAATAAAGTAAAATAAAATAATTAAATAAAACAATTTTTCTTTGATCATCACATGTATTAATAAGAAATCTGACACAGATAGCAACATTAATGCATAATTTTTTTAAATATTTACAATCATTAGTGAAATTGTCTTGCTCGCTTATTATCACTACAGTATCTTTATGCGTTTTTTTGTAATACAAAAGTTAAACTATGTACCAAGTAAGGTTTATTAAAAAACTGACAAAGCACACATTCTCAATTCTAATTATCACGTTATACTTGCGTTCTGCGCGTTTACAAATTTTAAGCATTCTCTCAGTCAATACGTTCACTCAATTAAGTGTTATTCAAATGTAAACTATAGTACTTGATGAATACAAGAAGTTTTTTTAATCTATTTTTCGATTTAAAATGTACAAAGTAAGTGATTTGTTTAAGTTCATTAAACAAAAATCTTTTCTATATTCACTTAAACAAGTGTAGTTCATATGTATTTATATAAGCTTCTGGAAAATGTATTCTACATTTTTCGTACAAGCATAAAAACGATAACAAAGAAAGTCGTTTCAAAATTTAAAATATAATATGAGGTCTGGACTGCACGATATTTTTTTATAATTATATACAATTATTTAAAAATCTTTAAAATTACTTTTATTCAATTTACTTTAAAAAATCACAAAGTAATATAAATAATGTAATGTAACATTTATATACAAATGTTTATAAATACAGGGGTATAAATGTATTTAATTTTAAATTTGAAAAAGGTTTTGGAAGTGAACATGTTTCTTTACTTGAAAGAAAATAAATTCAAGAGTAAACTATATACAAAAGAGATATCACTTTTGCAAGTCTAATCAGGTCTAATGTAGTAAAGAAAAAAGGTTTTTCTTTTATAAAAGTCAATGAATTTTGTTTGTTTTCTTTTCTAAAATATTCAATTACTAAATGTAAACCTACGTATTGGCACCAACAATTAAGTGATCGCGAATGTAATATCCTAATGATTACAAGTAAACGCATAATTTGTGATTAAACAAAAAAGAAGTAAAGAAACGCAGCAGTTTTCTTATTCAAGAGATCGTAAATTCTACGATCAACGAAAACTGTCAAATCGATAACATCACGAGAGTATTCAATTTGTATAAAAAATATGCATATTTTTCATTCCATTCTTTAAAACGATGAATAGATCCATTCCTATATAAAAACGAATAGAGAAATAACAATAAATCACGGCAAAACCTTGTCAAGTTTACATTTTGTTTCATATGTGAAAACGGTATTTGACACAAACTTTAAATTAAAAATTCTTTTGCAGCAAATGAATATTGTTCTTGTTTCTACTTTAAGTTTGTTTTGTGTTTGTAATTTTTCTCATAAAAGGATATTATTTTTATTTTTTGTTTTTGTTTTTGTTTTGTTGTTAAGAAAAAGCAAATAAAAAGGTAGAGCTTCGTTAACGTGATATTCTACATTGAAGATCATTAGCCTTGGTCAAAATTTTCTTGCTGTTTCCGAGAGCTTCCTTGATATGTGAACAGACGAGATGGCGAGGGTCGACTTAGACAGACTCAGTCGGTTCGCTGGGTGACCGGTGGAAACTCAGTGTCGTCGTCCAAGCGGAAGGTTCCGCCACCCTTGGGCGGGCTCTCGGTCGCCGCTATGATCTCGTGATACTTCTCTGATTCTAGATGGTAGTAGATAGGTATTAGGTATATATTATTAAAAGAAATTAATTTTCATTTTACATTGTGAATGTGTACTAAAAAAACCAAGATTTTTTTCTGATTCTCTTTCAAGTGCCTTCACTCAAAATTGTATAAACGCGGGGATTTTCTTTACCTCGATTATTGGCGAATTACTGTGCACACGTTCCTTCATTATCAATTGCTATTGTATTAATACTAAAAAAATTATTTTGTATAGCATGCAAGTGTGAATTAAATTTACTATTATTTACAAGCTGCGGTTTTATTTACTCTAAAAAAACTTGGGAATGGGATTTTTGCCAAAAATTTATAAATACACCGCTAATCTCAACCCCGCACATACGAATTTTGTCGTTTACTTTCAACAAAAAAAGTCGCGTCCTCATGATTTGTGTCGAAGTTAGTTGTTCTGTTAGTCAGAGAAGAAATAGAAATAAAATTGGGCTAATAGCTCTGATGTGTGTGAGTGGCCGTAATTATAGGTGCAAGAAAGCAAATGCAAACTAAGAAAAAAAAGAAGAAAAAAATAGTAGAAAAAAAAAAGATGTCACGAGTGAGCGAGTTAAAGTATTTTAAAGAATAGATTATAAAAGAAAGTAGTGAATAAAAAAAAATAAAATGAAAGAGCTTTCTTAGATTGGGTCAGAGAATAGAGGACATACCAGTACCTGACATGGAGTCTGGCGAGCGGCCGCGCAACGCACCCGCGTAGCTATTTATGCAGACTTCGGCGGATAATAAAAAGAAAAAAAATCACATCAAGTCAGGTAAACTGCAGGGTTCAACATGAACCCTCAAGGAAAGAGAAAAAATAGGCTGACGGTAGGGATCGTGGGATAGAAAAAAAAGAAAAAATTTTTCGTCTCCTCTTTTTTTTCTTTCTATTTCACTAAAAAAAGGTCATCTTTAGATCATTCTTTACGCATACGACGTCTGTCCTTGTTCCTCATAAAATATCTCGAGCTCGAAAATATCGAGTTAACAAATTTTACGTAAAAAAAGAGCTTGAGATATTTAAAAGTTCACGTAGGACAGTGTATGCAAATCTCTCTGATAGGGAGATAATAAAAAAAGCAATAAAAGAGACAAGCAATGAGAGGCTTCTAATGCGTTCGTTATTCCGGCTCTGGGCATCCGGCACAAACACACACGCGCACACATGTACGCGAGGACAGCATTGTATAAAGAAATAAAAGAATATCACATAAAATAAAAGTACTGATTAACAGACTGCAACTACTAGTAATTAACGTGTTATGCACCAGTACAGTGTTTGTGGTGATTCTTAAGATAATCCTATTACTTTATAGGCAATAACAAGAAGACTAAACTCATTGCACCGTGACAGATGAAATAAAATTCGATTTTTCTAATCGACTATTTTTTTAATCACGGTACAGCGAAGCTTTTTATATCTATAGCAGTATCATCACGTACTTCATCTTACATTTAATTACATTAAATTAGCTGCATCTACAACAAACGCGGGTATCTTAACTCTTAGCGCTTATTAATTTAGCCTAGTGTTGGTATAATCACTAAAAGGTAAAAAAATAAAGGCAAAATCAACAAACATGCATTTTTGCAACGGCAAACAAACAAGTATTATTTATCATAAAAAAAATTTCAAACTTTGGGAAAATAAATAGTGTATGTGTGTGTGTGAGTGTTTGGCATGCCGCGGATACAGAAGGCTATATTTATCACCTTTTGTACCTGTGCTTGGAATACGTTAGGCTCTTTAAATTCATACGCGCACAGAACGGGTATGAAGACAGAGTTCTAACATAGGAAGCATTTTCGCCTGCCATCATTTAAAATCCATTATTTAACTCGTCTAAATTCATGCAATAAGGAAAAATAAGGATCAAACCGTAACTAAATTACGAGTAATCTAGAAAAAAGACGTACCTGCGTTTTGCACGGTTTGGGCAGCTGTGGGTGCTGAAGTTTCACCAGAGCACGAACCAGCAGTAGAAACACTTGCACAATCTACTTCATCTTGTTTACCATCTAACCTATAATTATAAATTAATTGTTTAAATAAATCCATTTATTTTCAAATTAAATAATAGACAATTTAAAATAATACGAACCTATGCTGCTTAAACAATGTACAATCCCCACCTTCCTGGGTATCAAGATTGTAAACATACAGATACCCATCTGCACTAGCTACAAGCAGCCTGAGCACCTTTTGAATTCTATAAAAAGTAAAAAGTATTTTGTATAGTTCAAAATTATAAATTATATTCGTAATTTAAATAAAGTAAATATAAATGATTCTTACGTTGTAATGGCACAAACATTTTTAAGACCTTGAAAAGGTAAATGAACGCTGGCGAAAGCACGACCCTGATTGAAGACATCAGTAACCTGAGACGGTAAATAATTTGCAGAAGCAGATACCGCTTTTGTTAAATAACCCATCCAACTTTGTGTTTCCTCAGGTGCCTGTGGAGGCCTATAATAAAAGAAAAATAATATATTAATATCTACAATTGCAATACTAATATATTTTAAAATTTATTTTAAAAACTTACACTTCCTTTGGTTCTTCTAATTTGAATATGTGTACTGTTTCTGTGTTACTAGAACAGCATAAAAATATGGAATCTATACTAAAAGCTAGACTACTAATGGAAACATAACGTTTTACTCCTCGTCTAAATTCAAAAAGCTTAGTTCCATCATGAACCTAATAAAAAGAATAAATTGGTTATATTTCTTCTGTATAGCGAACTACAGTCAATAATTTTGAAACTTACATTAAATACTCTTATAACGGTGCCTTTTTCTGAAGCTGTAGCAACTTTTGTGCCATTAGGACTAAACGTAAGAGCTGCTAATGGACTATCATGAGCTGGGATCATTGTTTTTGCTTGCTAAAAAAGTATATATACATAAGTAATTTCTTCTCATTTATAAAATACTTAATTTTATTTAAAATCCTACCAGATTAATGGCATCGAATATTTGGACTTCACCTATGGTATTCGAACCTGGATAGGCTAAATAGCAATTGTCACTATTTATAGAAAGTGTGCAGAGGCCTGCTAAATTAGGGGGTGTATCCCGTATCGTGTGCAATACTTTCATATCTCTTATATTGTGAATGTACAAAGATTCTTCCAAGCACACTACTAATCTCTAAAAATAAAAATATGTCTTGTTAATAAATCTTCGTAAAATCTGAATCAGTTTTTGATAAAAAGCATTACTTACAGCTCTATTCAGTTTTACTGCTAGTATAGTGTTAGAGTAACTGTAATTGCAGATCTCTGTGCCTTTTCTGAAGTGGCAAACTTTAAGTTTTCTAGGGGATGATGAGCTGACCACTGCAATCAGGCTGCTGTTGAATAACCTTTCAATAATACACACATCCTCTGTATCTGAAACAAATATATATACAATATTTATCAAAATCATTGTTTATATAATCATTTTAATACCCATAAAAGTATGCAATCTTACCATTTTCAAAGATCTTCTCCAGATGATCAACTGAGTTAAGGGAAAATATCTTATACCCTGTCTTTGATCCAACGGCTAATGACCTGTAGGTAAACAAGGTGTGTGAGAATGAATTGTATAAGGATAGACTAACAAAGCAGGTGGCCATTGCTCAAGTGGAGGGAAGTCTGCAAGCAGCTACTTGAGAGCATAAATAAAACATTAAGTAGAAGTGAAAATTGAGGGTCACGCTCGCTTTCGGACCTTGAACGCGGACGACGCAATAATTGTAGTGAATGTATGTTATTTTTCAAGTCTACAAATCGCGCGGTTCGGCAATAAAAAGAAGTCTCATTTAAATAATTTCATAAGCGGTGATCGAAGTTCTAGATTACGTTTTACAAATAATGACTTTTGGATAAGCATCGATAAATGTAAACATTCGTTGTCTTGTTTCTTTTTGCTCGAAAATCGCTTATATTTTATGCATTTCTACCTTGAGAATGAAAACAAAGACAAGTTGCGAGATGGTGGTGGAGTGCAAGCGTTGCGCAATACGTAAGACGAGAGCGACTAGAGGAGCGAGGGCGGAGGGGGGGAGTGGTGGAGAGAGGGGAATAAAGCGACCAAAGCGAAGGTGTAACGAGCGCGAAGTAAACAAGAGAGAAAAAAGGAAAAAAATAAGGGCAGAAAAGAATCAGCTTCGGTACTGTTCTGGCGGGTATCGCCGATGATAGCGACTTGATGACTGTAGGTTGGGATGAAACGGGCATGGCAGAAGCAACAGTGGCGGCGGTAGGGGGTCGAAGCGTCATTAGAGGTTAGACGATGCGCGGAGGCCAGCTCCCAGCTGTACGACTTACGTGCAATCCTGGTTGAAATTAACGAAGAAGACGGCACTCTGAGGATCGGACGTCTGATTTGCGAGGTTCATGAGTCCGGATATACTGTACTTCAATCCTTGGGTGATCACAACAACGTTGCGCGCAAGATTTTGCATAAAATGCAGACACGGATACTGTTGTGCACTCTGTTTATCCCCTTTAGATCTTATCTCGTGTTTTGCTCGTTCACAAACGCTGGGGACGAAAGGACGCTGGCGCACACGGAGAAAATAAGATGCTCGCAGATGCCGTATAGCACAAAATTATATTGCGAGCGAGCGTATATTCGCAGCGTATAGTCCGAGGAGTCTGAAGCGTATATTCGAACGTGAACGAGTGTATGCGAGTACGAGTGCGAGCGATTCTGCTTCTCTGCGACACGTGCACACTGTTTACGGAGATGAGCAGAAGCCAGAGGGTTTCACGTCCGCACTCTTACAGCTTTGCTATTCCATATTGAACTGAGGCAGTGAGGCCGAGAGTGCAGGTCGCAAAGCGTAGCGTAAAGCCGTAAAGCGAACAGCTGACAAATGCGCTCGTACACTCAGTTCACTTTCCGCTCGTGTCGCTATCGATGTCGCCCGTCGGACTGCCTGAGGTTGACTGAGGCTGAGTTGAGCCGTACGCTTGGCGACGCTCCTCGACACTGCAGTACTGCGACACTGTACAAAGCGTCAATGCACGTACAGTGGAACTCGCAGAGCTGAGCGGCGCACAAAGGAGAGAAACTGACCACTACCAGCTACGGCACTAAAGACTATCAAGTGCACCTCGGGGCATCCGGCTTGGGGAATGCATGGAAAATGAAACATTATTTACATGCGTATACAGCGTATATAGACTACACAGATACACTCCGCAAATAATCTGCCACCAGATGCCACTTTTCCCCCATCACCTTGTTCCTCATTCCGCTTTCCACCGTTGCCATGGCAACTGACAAATCAACATAGCTAGAAGCTTACCTTGCATTATTGTTCGCTTAGTTTATCTCTTCGCTTTTTTTTCATTGTTTCCACAAAAGATGGTAAGTTCCCGAAATTAATAAAATATCTTTTACTTGTAGAAATTTCACGAAATATCTTTTATTTGGTTTTTTAAACTTTTGCTTTGAATTATGACAACATTTATTTTATTTTAAATGATTACTTTCGATTTTCACATAAAATTGTTTAAAAAAATAATTTGTGTAAAAATAATCTTTTATTAAAATATAGTATATTGCGAACTCTTTTTGAGCGAATATAAGTTTAATTGTTGCGATATACCCTCATTTCCATAAAATTTTAAGGAATAGTTTAAAAGTAGCAACTTTATAGTGTTATGTTAAATTAAAGTTGTTAAAAAGTATTTAAAAACATGAAAATCGTGCATATTAAAAAAAAAGATGTAATATATATTTATTCAAAATGCATGAGCTTTAGTGGTTTATGGTTATTACATACATATCTTGACTGATAGGATATCAGTGATGACGGTATTACTATCAATATATTAAATTAAAATAAATATATATTTTACCTTTTGGTTCTAAATAAGTTTTCATAATAAATTTAAAAATGTTGTAATTTTATAATAATTATTTATTAATTGTTTTTTATATTCATTTAAAATAAATAACATTTTAATTCAATGAAAATAATTATTGTTTTGAAATTTTCATTTTTTTGTACAAGATTTTATCAAGAGCGAAACCAGCTTCTGGAGAAGGCACGAGAAAATCGGCAACAAGACGGGACATACCGACTTTGGAGGAATTTCTTGCAAGTAGAGATTATACCGGGGCTTTGACTCTTCTCGAGTTTAATGATACTTCCAGCACGAATAAAGACAGTCAAATATGGATAGCGTATTGTGCCTTTCACTTGGGAGACTATAGAAAAGCAGCCGAAATTTATCAAAATTTAAGAAAAGCTGCGGACGCCTCGCCTCATCTCAGCACGTATATCGCTTGCTGCTACTTTTATTTGGGCATGTACCCGGAATCCCAAAAGATGCTTTTGGAAGCTCCTGACAGTCGTCTAAAAATAAGGCTTTCTCTTCACTTGGCTTTTAAATTATCGGATAAAGTAAACCTTCTTTTAAAACTCCTATTATTATATTAAATTATTTAAGGAATTTCGCGCTGTGCGTGTGATCCTGATGTCACGTAGAACAATTGTTTTGTTACAAATTTGTTTTATTTTGATAAAATATTTCTCTCAGAAAATGATTTGCGAATACTTTAGATTTCATGAGAATACTTTGTAGATTTTGAAAAAACTTTAAATGCACGTGTACAACTCATAATCTACTTTCATTTTATTGATTTTAAATAACATACTTAAAATACTGAATAATTATGATATTTATTAAAATAATTTTTTAGGAACAATTGAAAGAATATGGAGACAGCTTAGAGGATACTGTAGAAGATCAACTATGTTTAGCTTCAGTACAATATCTTAGAGCTCATTACCAGGAGGCAATTGACATATACAAAAAAGTTTTACTTGATAATAGGTAACAAAGTAAATAAAAGATTTCTCGTGATGTGAAATTTTTGTGCTTTCACATTTCTATTCTTCAAAATTTTGTCTGAAAAGTAGTCACGCAAATTTTTAATTAAAAAAAAAGACACGTTTTTTGTTTTCCTAGCACCTCGTCCATAACTCTTAATTTTCCTAAGCAAACATCGAATTTTACAAATGTTTTACGACAGAGTACTATCAGACAATGTATGTAGGATAAAAAAATGATGGATTGTTTATTTTTAGAGACTACTTAGCATTAAACGTTTATGTAGCCCTTTGCTATTATAAATTAGATTACTACGATATGGCGCAAGATGTACTCCAAGTCTATCTGCAAAAATATCCCGATAGCGCAACAGCCATAAATTTGAAAGCTTGCAATCATTTTCGCTTCTATAAAAGCACCTCGGAGATGAGCGAACTCAAGCAATTGATCGACAAGATTTCGAACAATAGTCACTACGGCAATGATCTCATTCAACACAATATTGTAGTAAGTGAATATTATACGATGATAAAAAATAATTATACGCTAATAATTTTCGCATAAAAATTATCGTGCTAGAACTGCATACACATGAAGAAAAATGATTAAGATTATGGTAATGTATTGTTCATGAAGTTTGTAATTTTTGCCATTAATGTCTGATATTTGTAGAAATGTCGCTTATTGACCATATATATTATTACTTATACTAATATTTATAAAAAAAGGTTTTTCATTTTGTTAAGAAATATTTCACGGCGTGGCCCACTATGCCCCGAAGATTCACATTGCCTCTCGTGGTCCGCTATGCCCCACTTTCCGCTATATAAATTTAGTTGAAAATATATTATTGTAAAAAGCACTAATAAATACATTAAGGTATTTAGGAATGGAGAGGGAGCTTTACAAATTTTGCCGAACTTGGTGGACGTCATCCCCGAGGCGAGATTGAATTTAGTCATATATTACTTGAGACAAAACGAGATTCAGGAAGCATACGAATTGATAAAGGATTTGGAACCTAGTGTGCCACAAGAATACATTTTAAAAGGAATAGTGAACGCAGTGGTCGGCCAAGAAAGAAATTCTGTGAGTATGCGTATTTCGCAAGGTTTGAATAAAAACTTAAGTCGCGAATGGCTTATAGAAATTCGTCCGACGATCGTAAATGGATGAACTGTACGAGAATTTTAACTGCTACCCGGATTTTTTGCAAGTAGAAAAAAAGTGACCCTAAATATGATTAATATAAACAGTCTACCTAAACTAAACGTTGTTAGCACAAATTTCCAGACAGAGTATTTCTAGAGTATTACCTAGAGAATTGAGTCTCATTGGCTAGGAAAAGACGGGTCCGGCGATTATATAGCAGTCTAGACTCTTTTCTTTTCGCGACTTAGTACTGGAGTTTTCTATTCGGCCTTCTCATTGTACAAATTTAACGTGGAATGCAATATCATTATGCAAAAATATAGTTATCTGAAGTATTTTTCATTTACAGCAAGAATTTATCAAAATTGCTCAACAATACTTTCAACTAGTGGGCACGTCGGCGTCAGAGTGCGACACGATCCCCGGGAGGCAGTGCATGGCGTCTTGTTACTTTTTGTACCGTCAGTTTAAAGATGTCCTCATTTATTTGAATTCTATAAAAACGTACTTTTCCAACGTCGACAGCTTCAATTTCAATTACGCTCAGGCTCAAGCGGCCACCGGTCATTTCAAGGAGGCCGAGGATGCCTTTCTCGCTATAAGAAATGAAAGATATCGCAACGATTTTTCTTATATAAGCCTTTTGGCATACTGTCGTGAGTCTCTTTACCATTTAATTTATTTGATCTTAAGAATATTACTAGTGAAATACAATCACGAATATTTTGTCATTAGATATAATGAATAAAAAGGGACAATTGGCTTGGGAACTTTATTTGAAGATGGAAACGTCGTCGGAATCATTTAACTTACTCCAATTAATTGCCAATACTTGTTATACTGTTGGTGATTTTTGGTATGCAGCTAAGGCTTTCGATATGTTGGAACAATTGGAACGATCTGAAAGACTCGATCCATCCCCAGAGTACTGGGAAGGGAAAAGAGGTGCCTGTTGTGGCACTTTCCAGTACATTGTAGCTGAAAAGTTACCAAAGTACGCAGTGCATAATTTGTTTTACATTACGCACTTAAATATTTAAATGAATATTAATTAAATTCAACATTTTATTTCAGAGAGCTGCTTACGGAAGTCGTTAAAATCCTCAAAAATACAAAAAATTCACAAGTAGAACAAATTATTCGAGTCATGCGAAAGTGGGGCAAAGAAAATCGAATTGCTTGTTAACTTTGTAATGTTATCATTAACTTTAATCGATTGCATAGTAAAAACATTTCTATTTATTTCGCTACTTTACCATTGTATTATACAAAAAGTCCTTTTAAGTAAAAAACAATTTTTCTTATAAAATAGACGTATATATTCAAACTGTGATAATACATGTAATAATAATTATAATAATAATATATGATCACGATTGTTCACATAATAACTAATTCGTAACAAACTTGTTAAATTTTAAAAGAACACCACGTCATCAATGGTATGAACAAACTTTTAGTGATAAATTACAATTACAAATATCTTCTTTGGGACATTGGAAATTATATTTAGAAAAATGCAAGTCAAGTAATATTGAATTTGGAATGGCTTTAATACTAAAAAAACAATGAGTCGGAATTAACCAAAAATGTTTGATTTTTATTACTAAGATTGCAACGTTCAAATCTTTCACTTACATTCTAGAGAATTGATCATCAGAGTATTATAACTAGAAATGGTCAAGAGAATTATTTTTTTATACTTTTCAAAGTCTTTATGATAAACAATTTTTTTATTCGAGTGAAAATAAAAAGTATTTGTGTTGTCTAAACTCTCAGAGCCTGTCTTCTTATAACAAAGTATAATACTTGTAATAAAAAGTAAGAAGTTTGATGTTAACTTGATTATTACATTATTAGAATATTTTCCAATTTTTTTTACTTCAGGCGACATTTTTCTGTAGAGCTAGGCCAATACTTTATTTTTCTCTCTTATCTTATGCTACCAAACGGATCCACTTATGATACAATATTCTTTAATCATATCATCCATGCGATACGCGCCTTTCAATAATTTTACATCTATTTAATTTAAAAAAAATCATTGCTATTCATTCACATTTCATTCAATCGTACATTCATTTTCACACATTATATGAAATTTGTTGTGTTGTTATTACACTATTTTTAATTTTTTTTATACCTTAATTTTAAATGCAGTATTACAGCGGAATATTTCATTATTTTTATTAAAATCAAAGTATCTTATCTTTTTCAACCAGTTCTTTTAATGGAACTATCTAATGATATCACTTATTTATAATAAATCAATTGTTAATTGTGCAGTTATTTTTCAATTGGTATAATTAAAAAAGCTTCTTTTGGCAAGTCGTCACAAATTTCAGTTCATTAAATTATTGTTCGTACATGCTTATTCATTTGTAAATATAGAAAAACAATTTTGTATAATTTGTTTAAAAAGTCATTCAAATAAAATTTTTTATATAAGAAAAGACAATTATTCGTTTTTCTTTCGTGACATTTAAAACAAATTCTTTAAAGCACGGCAGCATGGGCGGCAGTTTTATCACTTTAATAAAAGATTATTCAAATTTTACAATTTAAACAGTTCCATTAAATGGAATTGTAGTCGCTTATACCATCGATCTAAAGATCAACGGATAATTACATTAGATTGACGCATTTGCACCCTGTACACATATATACAGAGTGCAAAAAAACCACATTGATGGATTATACACATTATTCAATAGCAATAATTAATACTAACAGTGATATTATAAAACTAGAGAGAACCATATACACAGAGTATAACTGACTTTTATTTCCCGTCATTCTCGTCGTCTTAATTATCACGGCACGGAGTTAAATATCAACGTTGGTTTCGTTCTCAGTTTGCATCTTTGTTCAATGCTATTGTCTGTAACAACTAAAAATGCTAGCTTTTTTTTTCAAAGTCGCAACATAATTCTGGCAAAATATTCGAAAATAGTTTGGCAAATCAATATGGCATAATTAGTTCAATAATCAGAATTAAAAAGTTATGACGGGACGACAGTTTTACTTATTAAAAATCAGAAAAATCGCTCGAGTATTGCACTGCATCTATCGCATTATACTCACAAAATATTTATATCACTAATCGATCGTTTAAAATAAAATTGTTGGATCGATTTAGAAAAAAGGGGAAAAGAGAAAGACAGATAAAAAGCACAGAAAGGGGAGAAGAAAAAAAAATAAAACGTTCTTATTGGCAGTATTTAATTTGGGCGTATAGTGAAGTAATAGAGCAGAAGGAACAAGATAACAACAGGCTCTAACGTTGTAGAGTATTACTTGAACACAACAAAAGGAAGAGTACACACTAAAATTTGTGTAAATTATTTTAGTGTGCACTACATTGTGCATAGGAATAAAGAATATTCTCTGAAAGTGATCAGAAAAACTATTAGAAGTCAATAGGGACATTTTTCAATATTTGTGTTTGTTTTATCGGAAAGATGGATCAAAGTAGTTTTGTGCAAAGAGGAACATAAAAAGTATGGAAAAGGTAGCTGGAAAAAAATTAACATATTGAAACAATCATAGGCATTGGTTGGTGTTCCTCAGAGATTGCTTTCGTCAACACGGGAATTATAGGCGTATCTGTCAATGGCGAGAAGCATGGAAAATCGTTGGGAAGTGCTTTCTCACTTCGTCATTAGACGGGAGTAGACTAGACTTGGATAAATTGCTGTCAAGTCTGCGAAGAATCGCTATTACGAATGAAGTGAGGGGTTGTCGACCGAAATCATAGAGCCGTCCGTGGCATGTTGCGCACGCAAGTAATGTAAGCAGAGACCAAAGTGAAGCGGCGTCAAATTCATACGTAGTCCCGCTTGCTCTTCTTACCAAGACTCCTTCTGTAGCTGCGGGTAAGGCTATGTAAGGCCGCAGTACTCAGCGCTGATTTTGTACATGCCACGGTACTCATATTCTAATTTCTATCCCTGGAAACATAAATAAATTTAGAACAAATTTGTAATTCAATAATACTTCATTTGCAAAATTAAGTATAAAAGATATTCATTTTGTCATACTAAAAAAAGTTCTGTTATACTAAAACTTATCTATCATTTATTACTTATAAGAGTTACTGTAAGTTTTATTAAAATCTGATGTAGAACGTAAGTATCAAGAAAATAAATTAAATCTGTAGTGTTCTTACCCTGGCCCTGGGTAGTAGTAGGGAGGAGGTCGTTCGTATTCAGTGCTCAGTGGAGGTGCAACTGCGGCAGGCTGGTACCTTGGAGGACCACCATTCGGAAACTCCCAATTCCTGTGAAATACAAACACACATAGTTTCATGGTTCCTCAATTAACAATAAGCACATGTATTATATTGACGGAAACAAATATTATTCACATACACAGGGATGATAGTGAAAATATTTGCACATTTATATGTGTTTACAAATGTACTTTGACAGATTTATTAGCTTAAAAGCATTTGACATTTATTTCTTTTTTTTAACGTCTTAATAGCTATTGAAAGGCTGAATCTGTATAACAGATAAAAATAAAATCATTTTTCTAGCCTTTTCTTAGTTTAATCGCCTAATTTGTTCATACTTAATCCTATATACAGTAATTCCTAACACAAAAATAATGATAATCAGCAACAAATGTGTAATGAAAATAATGAATGTTTTACAAAAACACGTACGTTTAAGAATGATTTGAAGAGCAAGGTAATGTAATTGATACGGAAATGAAAATAAAAGGACATCATACGAAATACGTGTAAAATACCTAAAGTTGAGAACGTTGGTAAAAAATTTATAAAATTTAAAATATATATAGAGCAACGGCGAAGAGAAAAATTGAACCTTGAGATCCTGGCGACTTACGTGTGAAAGCTTTGCGAGAGTCGCGAGGAGTTGCCTCCTCGCAAGATTCCCACTCACCTGTAAATAACCGGTAAAAACCAATATGACCAGTGCTTTATCTATAAATTCTCCACAATCGTTCATCATTTCGTCAATGAGGTATACAAAAAAAATATTCAAGGAATTTTTTAAAAAATAATTGATGACATTAACAAGCCAATAAAAAAAATGTGAGTGGGAACCCAGTCATCAATTAAAATTAATTTACATTCAATATTTTTTTACTCTTGTACATCAAATATTTTTTTATTTTACTTGATTAAAACTAGTAATTTTTACCTGTTTCTAGATAAGATGTGATTTTAAAGTTAAAGTGCAGATCAAATGACAAAACGCCTTTTTTTTCCTTTTGGTGGGTATATTTAAACTTTATAATTAATCGATTATGTACTATTTATAAGTGCATAAAAAAGGTAGAATGAAAAAATAGTATATACATATTGATATTAATTTTAAATACTCGTTTAAGCTTTTGTGAAGTATGTCTTATACTATTTAGAAATAATGTTTATTGACGAATATTTCTTAATTTTACATTCGTTTTTTTAAAAACCGTATTATATAATAATACATATTATGTTCATTATTATTTACCATCTTTTTTCAATGAAGTGAAAATAAAGTGAAGTGAAATTTGCAATGGAAGCATGACGATTTAGTAAAGGAAGAACTAATTATTAGCATTCATAAGCTAATAAATTTAGCACAAAACTTACTTTGAATTATTGGATATGGTAAATATTTTTTGTGGATTATTTTGATTCAAAACTAATAGTCTATTTGACACGTTACTTTGCTCTTGTGGATTTGAACTGTAAAGTAAATTAAGAAAAAAAAAAAATCGTGAAAGTATGTTTAAAAAGTAAAAACTGAAAAATAATTCTTTTTTTTGCTTTCGTGTACTATCTAGATTAAAATAACTTGATATTGTAAAGTGGAGCTAGTCTATAAATTGCAATTGCTGTGTATGTGTCAGCATTATTGAATTTCCTAAATACATTTTACTTACTGTTTAAATCATAAGAAGGAAAATGAGCGATTTTATTACATTTTTTATGATTCTTTTTTCTGAAAAAATTATACAAATTACTGAATTAAGCCAAAAATAACGGTAGTTTTTAATCATTTTTCTTTTCGATATTTATTGGAGCTCCATTTCTGGCGAAGATCGGTAAAACAAATTGAAATATAATATAACTAAATAAAATGTTAGATACACGTATTTTTTTGTTCAAATATCTAGATAGCAAACACTAATACTGATTTAAAAATTAGTTTAAGATGTGATAAAAGAAAATAATAAAAACTTACTTAGTATATCTGGCCTCATGATGTGAAGTACTCTGATGTGCATCAGATATTCGTTCTCTGTCGGAATATCCCATTGCTGGGCCATCATAGCTTTCAGGATATCCTCCACCTGGGTGATGCCTGCTATGCCCTACATATTTTTTGTCGTGGATACTGAAAAACGTAAAATCAACATGTATTATAAAATTCAACTTCATAAAAGCTAAAAATTAAAAAAAAAAGTTATAGTATCTCTTAAGTCCAGTGTTGTTGAATACTTAATCAAATAGTCAAGTTTAATTCATTATTAGTGGACTATAACTATGAATAATGAATATTGACAAAAAAATTATAATAAATAAATCTGAAAGTAATGGATGTTATTAAAAAGGAAATTTGAGGGAAATTAAGAATGCAAAAGACACAATTAAATATAGTAAAAACATTAACTGTAGGTATCATTAGTTTGATCCAGATTATCATAAATATAATAACGGTAATACTATTGTAAATAGGTTTAAAATAGATTAACTATATATGTTTAAAATATATAACTATACTGTTGCATATATGTATGTGCATGAAAGGAATTAAAATAAATAAACTTTATGATTGTTATTAGCTTAATAATTAGTCTATAATAATAAGTTCAGTATTGTACTTTTTATACAAGCCACCAATTTAATAAATCTTTGCACTCAAGTTGCATTTAAAGTGTAATAAATATTTTAAATAAATATCAAGAAGTAGTATTATTTTAAATAATATTATATCAATAACTAAATTACTGCATATATATGTACAGGTGTTAAAGAATTTTTTAATTAAACAAAATTAAAAAAAAAATTCATAAAAGCTGTGATTACTAGCAAAATGTTTAATGTGATTTTTAGAAAATAAATTTTATCTAATCAATTTCGCATGCTTCAGTGCTGTATCGTGGTCATGCGATCGTTCTATCAATCTCTTTGGAGATTCAAGTACTTACTGAGCAAGGGGCACATTATCCCTGTCTGCATATGCGTCATATAAATATTCGCTGGAATGGAGCGATTTACAAATTTAATTTAATTACTTTAAAAACTTAGTTTTTCAAATTGCTATTTTTGTTAAAAAAAAACACTGTTTACTGAAGGTAGCAATTATAGTAGGAATAGTAATAAGCAAAAAAGTAAATTTTTAATTAAATTAATGAGAAATAAAATTCGCAATATTTATTTAAATTAAACTTATTAAATTTTCAGCTTAGATCAATATCACTTAATTAACGTAAAATTTTTATTTTTCCAAATGCAAATTATTTGTGGGATGAAAATGGTTGAATTTTTTATCAGTGATGAAAAAAAAGAAGTTATTATTTTGAAATATGAGTACTTACGCTTCAACTAAAGGTCCTGGATAAGGGTCAGACTTTTGATATAGAGCACTTAGTTTCACACATAAAACTATTGTTGGGATGAATAAAACTAAACACCACCCAACACTTGCCCAAAAGCCATTCTGCAAAATTAATTGTAATTACGTAATATTCGCATATTTTACATCATTTTAAATAACTTTTAAAATTCATTTTTATATACAATTATTAACATCATTTTGCTACTTGTATCAAATATCATAACTTTTTTTCCCGATGCCTAACAAAAAATTGAACAATAAGAACAAACGTGTTTATTGGAAGTCTCAATATTTATAATATTTACAACATAACGGGTATACAGAAACTATATGAGCTACATATGAGTCATACATTGGTATAAATTAAACTTTAATTTTCATGTATGCTGTATATTATACTTTTAGTGCAAAATATTGATTGTTTTGTGAAGAAAACTCATACATTGGTAGCGATGAAATTGTTTAAAGAAAATGAATTTTTATAGTATTTCATGAAGAAGTCAATTAATACTTACAAAGGGGTCGAGGATTTTATTGCAACCAGCAACAAGGGTTGCATTATAAGCATTTGACATAGGGCCACATTTACCAACTTCAGTTAAAATCTTGTTTATCACATGACTGAGGTATTTGTTCACTTGATTAATGAAGGCCTTACCAAATTCAGATGCAAGCTAAAAAATAAAAATAATAATTTAAGAAATTTTATTTTACACAGGTTAATTTTTTTTTTAAATATTGAAGTACCATTTTAACGTGAGCTGGTCCTTTTTGCGTAAGGAATTTCTGAGCTTCATCAGTTTCGCTAATTAATTTGTGAATCGCTTCCGGCATCGATGAATGATTAAATTTAATATGCTCTTGCAATTCTAAAGCGCTAGTGCTCAAGTGATTACTCACATTTACCATAGGACTAAATATTTCCGACTGACATTTATCTAGTTCTTTGGCATCATCCAACAAATAGTCTCTAATCTCTGGGGTATTTGGAAGTTTGTTAGCAAACTCTCTAAGCTTTTCTGCTAGCTGACCGAGATCAACATTAGTAATATTTTGTTTTAATTCTTCAGCATATACATCAAACTGTATGTTGCTTAATTCACTACTGGCCAATTCATTAAGTTTTTCTTTAGCTTCTTTGCTTATGATCTTATAGTCAGGAGATATAGTGATTCTCTCTTCTAATTCATGAATGGTTTGATTAATGTCGTAACTGTCTACATAGCCTTTGAGAGTATCAATGTCAACGACATACTGCAGCTTTAATACGTTGTATATAGTTTCGTTTTTATGGCAAGAACTGTAAAAATACAAAGAGTAATAAAAAACGTGATAAAAAAAAAACAGATAAGCGTAAAAAATGAAAAATTCTTACCTAAGAATATGGCTCATGTTAATATTAGCTTCAGGAGTATTCGGATAAATTTTATCCTTGATACTCAAAAAGTCATCGACGAGTTTGAACATCCTATTATCGCTTGAGTTTTTTAATGGTTCGCAAATAGCGCGTTCCGCTAGAACACCGGTTATCATGTGTACGACGGTTATAATCATAAGAATACTCGTCAAAAGAAAAATTATCCAAACCGCCCTGTAAAAAAGAATTATCAAGTAAGTAAGCAGTTAAACGGAGGACACGATGAACAAAGAGCGCATACATCATCAGAAACCGTGCTCCAGAACCTTTATTGCAGCAATCATCACCATAGCCGTCTGGCCGCTTGCCGCATATACCGCATAATAATCCGAATGAAATGCAGGTGAGGACTGTAAGCAGAACACCAGATATGGCCAAACCCAAGTAGTACCTAGATTGCATTGTAAATTATTATTTAAAATAATCAAGTATACTAGAGTTTAACGAGATTCATATTAAATCAATGAAGTAGTACTTCGGAGTTTGATAAATTACCTATAAGGAGAAAATTTTTCGATGTGCCGTTTCGCTAAGTCGAGTTGAGGTATGAATCTTTTATCGATTTCTTGAATGATTCTATCGATCATTTGGTCAATGTTATTAGCTTGTTTTTCGATAGATTCACCGGCCTTCTTGATACTTGAATTCACTTCGGGTATCGTTTTATTGACCGCCCGCTGAATTTCGTCTTGAATATTCATAAATTGTTCAATGCCGTCACGCACATCGTTAACGATGTTTTTCGCCATCAGGTCCGAAATATCTTCCAGCGCTTTGGTGACTGCCTGGTCCGGAAGCTAAACGACGTAAAAGAAAAAGTAAAGATTATAAATTGGATGAAAGCAAATTAATAAATTATTATTCTTAAACAAATATAAATATCAAAGCTACTGCATGCTTGACATGCAATTTATATCTTCATATATTAGCATGTACCTTTGGGAAGTATCTGTCCATGTACTGCATGAATAAGGAACAAACAGATTTTATAATAAAGGCGACAGAAGCAATGGCTTTATAATTAATTTGAAATAAAGAATTTTTTCGTTACCTTGTCAAAATGCACCTGGACCTGCATTTGACTGATATTATTTTTGTGAAAGAAGTCGTAGCAGGCTTGTGAACCGCATCTTCTAATATTTTCTTGTATTCGGGTCTTGACGCGGCGAACACCTTATATATGGCAACAATAAAATTTAAATATTTAAAGTGAAAAAAGAAAAAAGGAATCGAAAAAAGTGCGGCACTTACAATCGCCAAGATCTTGGGCGTAGATCCGGAGTTGTTGTGAAGAGCTCTTCATCGTCGTTAGGTCCTTGTGAATGTTCTCCAGGCCGGATACAATGACCATAAGATTCGCTAATGAGTCAGCGTGCGAGTCCTCAGTGAGTTTTTCCGTGACGATCCTCCCGCTTGCATGCAGAATATTTCCGAGGGTGCGCTCCAGCTCCTTGTAGTTGAGCTTGAGGAGAGTGTCTAACTGGGTTCGCGTTGTATTCAGATAAACTTTAACATCGCCGAGGCTGACCTTGGCGGCCGTAGGCAGTTCCCGTGTGCCCTCCTGCATTTGCTCATTGGTGACGAAGGCGCACACAACTCCAAAGCAGAGTATCGTCGCGAAGCAGATGAGGAAGATGCTAAGAATGACCTTGCGGCAGTGGTCGTGCTTCTTGTCGAAGGGCTCGCTCCTTGCGCCGCAGCGGCCGGCGCACCGGCAGCAGCAGAAGAAGAGCCCGACGCAGGGCAGCAGGGCCGCGAGCAGCAGGCCGGTGAGACCGAGGCCGGCCAGGCCCCCGTAGTGTTTGAGGATCATGCGCCACTCAGTTGCCGGGTCCGCGAATACCGGTTGGCCGTTCACCAGTCGAATCATGCCTGCAAAAAAAGGGGAATGAAGTACGAGTCAAATGAGGCCGCGCTAAGGAGACAATAACAGAGGCGATGCGCATGCGCCACCGTCGCGAACCTTCGCAGGGCGCAAGGGTCTTTATGCGTACACGCTTTTGTCCTGTCCATTTTTTTCCAGGGGATTTAGCGGAAAGCGACGGGGGCTTATTTTTATCAATCGTCACGGGTGAAGCACCAGCGACGCGAGCAGTAGAGTTCGTTAACTCGCGAGTG
The DNA here is from genome assembly GCA_900480045.1 of Eurytoma adleriae. Classification (NCBI taxonomy): domain Eukaryota; kingdom Metazoa; phylum Arthropoda; class Insecta; order Hymenoptera; family Eurytomidae; genus Eurytoma; species Eurytoma adleriae. The sequence goes on from UXGC01000147.1 coordinate 210,852, forward strand.
GTGTACCCAGTAGGTGCACTCGCTGCTCCGCTCTCGATTTAGGAACTAGTCCCTTGAAAGCGGGTCACGCAACTTAATTGCAGCGGGGATCGACAAAAAATAGCAGCGCGCCACTTGGAAACGGAGAGAAGGGCCATCCGCTCCTCCTCATTGTTTGTGACGGAGTTTGCAGAGAATTTTTTTAATTTTTAACTGGATGCGTTGTGATAATTAAGCGTCACGGACGCGTTGAGCGTCGTTACGCTGTGTAAAGCCTCGAACCGCGTCATGTCTTCCGTTACTAAACATCCCATTGATCCTCTTTGTTCGCGCTCTTATTACAGCTCACGTGACTACTTATGAATTTTTTTTATCGAGCAAACAAAAGATTCCTCGCATTTTTCTTCGAAAAACTGTGGTTTTTTAAATTGCTGTTTTGTAAGAATCAATAAAATTTATCGCAAAAAGTAGGAGCTGAAAAATAGCTTTGTAAAAAGTAGACCCAAGATTAGATATCTTTTATTTTATTCCGTTGTAACAATTGTTTATCGTAAATTGAATGTACATGGTATTGTTGACAGTCTAAAAGTCAATAGAATTTATTGTTCTTGGAAAAGATACGTGAATTGATCGCAGTCAGTTTTTTATATTTTATAAAAGAACTTTATTTTACCAAGTCAGTTCCATATAATATAGGTACTTATAGATAGTAGATATGTCGCGAACGATCAGTGTGGATAGCGATGACCGAACTACCGTTTTTATCAGTTGATAATTTCCTTTTTCTCCGAGCTGCAAGTGTATGGGTAAGCGTCGAGGAACAGCTGTTGTATGTGTGATAAATTGATGCAAGAAGGAAATCAAGTTTGTCCGCAATACGGAAGAGCCATAATTCCTGAATGTTAATTATGGTCAATGAATATATTAATACTCGCAAAGTAATGAAAAAATAAATTTAATACTTAGAATGTAAAAGTCTTTAGAGGAGTGTACTGTGAGGCTGAATACGAGACAAATTAATATTGAGATATGAGATAGGGAAAGTACGAAGTGAGTCATATTATCAGCGGAATTGAGCGTCCTTATAGCATCGCACGGTTGACGGTCGGGCCGCGGAGAGAGGCTGGAATGGTACAATGGTGCAGAAACAAGTGGACCGTTAGCTGGTCGCTAGGTGCCTAGTATAGTTCGGAGAAATAGACGAAGTGGGAGAAAAAGTGAGAGAGACTGACCGTCGGGATAGGCTTGCTTAGGCTGTATTAAGTCGATGAACATGTTGGTCACATTGTAGAGCTGGCCCATGCCCTTGGGATTAAACTTGGTGGATGCCTTGTACTGGATGCCCGTAATGTTGACGCTCGTGTAGTTGACGGACTGCGAGGCCACACTCTCGTACAGCTTCCTCTCCAGGCTCTTGCGCTCGAGCTCGTCCTGGGCCCTGGCCGTCGACGCCGAGGCGAGTAGGGCCAGAGCGCTGGCTAGCAACAGTGCCGCGAGCACGTCGCTGCCCCTCCGGAGCCCCATTGTTGACGCTCCCGTAGTACCGAGGCCACAGAGCGAGCACTGCTGCACACCCCCGCACTAGTGCAGGCCGCGCGACTCTTTTGGACCAACCCCCACGGCACTACAGTCGATACTCGAGCACGAGCCGCACTCAGCCGCGGTCTCGAGCCTGGGACGCGCCGCTAGCGACTGTCAGTTGTGTGCAGTGCACCTCCGGCGCCGCCGTCGCTCCTCGCCTGTTTGCCCCCTGCGTGCTCGCAGCGACGACTCCGTCGATTCGGCAACTACACGCGACGGGCCGAGCGCGCGCGACGCGACGCGACACGTTCACCTCAACGCGCCAGTAAGTACTCGGCTATATTCTCGGCCAGGTTCAGGCGGCCTCTGCACTTTTGCTGACTGTGTCGACGACCGGCGCTCGCCCGACTACCCACCAGCGTGCACTGATGCCGACGGCTCGAGCGCTGTATTACAGTCGAAGCTTAGGCATCGGCGGCACACACGAGCGCTACTTTTTCCTCTTCGCGTCAGTAAAAATAAATCTTTACTAATAGGTTGGCTTACTCATCGGCACTTCCTACGTGCATCGACACATCGATAAGTAGCGGTACATTTCCTTATCTATAATATTTTATGACATTTCAGACATTATACTAACGGCGGCTTAATGCATTCGCGCATGATGTTTCATAGGATAGCGCTATCAGCGGTAGCTCAACGGGTTGCAGTCATTCAGGGATTCTGGTGCGTATTTTCTAATATTCTTGGGAAAACAAAAGATAACAATCATCATATTTTTACCCATTGTTTATTTTTAAAAAACTTAACAATTAATGTGACGTGTTCATACAGTCTCATCGATTATTTCTAGTTGTGCCTTAATTTTGATTTTAAATTTTACATTTTAATTTCAAGATTCTTCATTTATTCTACCTTATCAAATATAATTTATTATTACATCCAGGCAAATTTGAGCCTACTTGTCGTCTCAATAAATAAAATTATATATTATATAAATAATAAATACTGCAATAAATGTATACATATACATATAATGTACAAATCTAATTGGAAATACTTAAGCAATTCCTTTAATTTTTTTGTTTTAATTTTACAGAACCTATAGGTTTTGGTAGCTCGTTATTTACATTAGCAGAATAGAAATTGTGTTCATTTGATATATTAGTAAAATTTGTAGATGTAAACTTTGACTGTGTGTCATTGCTGGCCCTGCAAAACATATTTATTTAAAAATTTTGAATAATATGATAGTTAAATAGTACACCCATTATATTTGACTTATCTTTCTTACCTTTTAAAGTTTGCTTGCTCATTCTGTTGAATAATTTCATTTTTTAATTTTGGTACTTGTTTTACATCCGTCATAATTTTTTCTTTACCTATTTCACTATTTGTACTTGAATTATTTTTTGTGTTTATTGTTGAGTTTTGCAGAATTTCTAGATTTTCATTTTCATTTTTACTTGATTCTCGACTTTCAATAGATATTAAAGGACTTGGAACTTCCTGATGGTCAGCTTCAAATTTCTGAATATGCAGCTTATCAGTTGGTACATATTGAATATTAGAAATAGTAGTATGTGTATGAAGATAATGAGCCATTTCATTTAAATTTACTTCTTTCTTTTTATCAGATGCTGAATATATGTGGGGTTGTCCTACTAAATGACTGACTTCATCATAAGAGCTATGTAAATTTTGAGGTATGTTTAAATATTGATCTTTGTTTGGCTTTTTATCTAAATATGAATTATTTTCAACATGTTCACTGTCAGCTCCTTCAATATATGCAGGCTTGTTTTTATTAAGTTGACGATTTGAATTACCATACGAAGGTTCCTTTGGATTTTTTACTGGTCTTGAACCATAACTTGGATTTGGGTTGAATTTATCTCGATCTGAATGGTTTGGTTGAAAGTGAATGTATGGATCATTATTGTAAGTAGATGAGTGAGCAGCATGATTATTTCCTGATGGCCTGTTTACAGAAATAGTTAAAATGATATTCTATAATCCTTTGCATTTTAAAGATAATTATAAATTCTAAATTAGCAAATACCTATTGTCATGGTGGTAAGATGTTTCAGAATTGGATGGAAAATTATCATCTGATTGTGAATACAATGGTTTTTTTGTAGTTAATTTATTATGAGTATAACTTAAGCTAGAATATCCTGGTTCTAGAGGTTTACTTTCATCAGATTGAGCATAAGGATTTTTTGTTGTAACTTTGTCATTATAACTTAAGGTAGAAAATCCATTCCCTTGCGGTCTGTTGAGCAAATAAGTAAATATATTATAAATTACATTTTTTTATTGTAAACAAATGTAACTCTAGATTATTTTACTTATGATCATAAGATGGTACTGATTCAGTTGTGAATCCTGGTTGATGAAATGGTTTTGCAGTAGCATATGGATCACTTGCATGATTTGTAAAAGAGTGAGTATTTCCTGGCCTGTAAAAAAGTTTTTATTAAAATTGTTGAATAGTTCCTATTATTTCTCTTAATTTATCTATTTTAAAACTATTCAAAATTAATTTTTACCTGTTTGTATTGTAAAGTATTTCAGATTGAGAAGAAAAGCTGTCTGATTGATATTGTGGCTTTACAGTTGGTCTGTAAGATAGATTTGAACTATCTTGCTGATTTTTATCATTATAATCTTGCTCTGCTAATGGAATATTCAACGTTGAATATGTTGGTCTAAGGGGTAAATGTTGTTTCATAGGTTGGTCATTTGAAGAATAGTGATTTAATGGCTCATAATTTGATCCATAATTAGGAGGACTGGGATTATGTACAGATTGATCATTTGGAGAATAATGATGCAATGGTTTTGAACTGAATCCATAATTAGGAGGATTGGGATTATTGGGATCAGCAAAATTGAAAGGGAAATAAGGTTGTGCAAGTGGTCTAGTGGGTTCCTGAGGATAAGACTGATGATGGTGCTCTGAATTAGGTGGGCGGAATTGAGGATATTGGTTTATATGGAAAGTAGATCCATATACAGAATCGCTAATAAAAACAGGGGAATTAACTGCATTATTATTAACGACAATAGTAAGATTTTCGTGAGGTCCAAGGGGTCGCCTTATTATTATACGATTTTGCTGATTGATCCTCGTCTTTGATGGTTTCTGTTGTTTTTGTGGTACCCTCTGATTTGATTGCTTTTTCTGCGCGCTCCTCGATTCGGCTACTTGCACCTGCTCCTTGTCATCGTGACTGAGCTGTTTGTCAAAATTGGAGGACTGTCGCTGATGTCGACGCCCCCTTTCAATCCATGGTTCCAGATTGATTTGAGCTAATAACGGATCTCGACAATCGAGTCGTTGATTCCTAAGATCGTCAGGAGCTAGCATGACGAACGGCTGAACATTTTCTATACTGTCCATGGTAAGACACAATATTTGAGCGAGGCTCACTCGCCTAATTTGTTCGAGCTGTTGAGGGTTAAAAGCGTTTTCCGGAAAAGGATTCTCGTACCAAAATCTGTCTCCTTTGCGCAAATTTTTAAACTGTTGGGCAATGATGCAGGCAAAGGTCGGCCCTACCAATCCTCCGGCTACCGATTTCTCCGCAAGACCGGCTGAAAAGAGATCGATGTCCTCGACCGCGTCGTAAAGGTCCTGAAACTTTCTAGCCGCCTCGGGTGACATAACGCGATTCAAGTCGGCCCAATTTCTTACGGGGCTCAAGGAGCAAGCCAATCTCCAGTCTGCGTAGGGAGCGACTCCGTGATCTCGACCTCGTTGGATGTTTAGAGAGGCAAGGTCCATGCCGAACGGAAATCCAGGCGTTTGGAAAAGATGATTAGTCAGCTCCTCGGAAATGAATTCGTCGCGCTTCTGTGCAGGCTGATTTACCAGGCCCAACAAAATGCGATCGACCGAGCCAGCGGTTTCCAGGTTCGCCGGATTACTGAATTCTTCATGGATGCTTACGTCTACAAAAGAATGTAAAGAAAAATTAAATCTAATGTCGCGCTCGATCAACTGTGCAACTTACTGTTGAAAAGAGGTCGGTGATTTCTATCGAATCTCACAAACGATGGCTGAACCAAGGAGTGACCGAATCGAAAAGCAGCTGCTGCGAAGGCGTTTGCTATGTTTGGATTCACCGACTGATCGTAGCCTTCGTAGTATCCTTTTCTTAGCAATTCCAGCTCGAATATTTTCATTACTTGGGGTCCTGCATAGTCAAACGATAATTTCGATTAATCATTTGTCAAGTTGGAAAATGAAGATCCTTGATAATTACCCAAAACGATCGGTAAGAATTCCCGGTAAGTGATGTGCTGCACGATGGCGCCAACGATTCTGCGAGTTTCTTGAAAGATTTTTTCATCGCCCCAATGCTGATTTAGTGCCGATAAGCGAGTGGCTAGTCTATTGTGGAGCCTCAGAAATAAAACGTGAAGGGAAATGAGCGCAGGTTGCTCGACCAATCGGGCGTCGCCTGCCCTAAAGCAAGTAGTCGACAACGAGCCTCGTTGGCAAACATCCGAATCTTCGCGGGGAAGCACTGGCCTTCGAGATTCCAACTTACCGTACTGCATCAGACCTACCAATTTCAAGTAAGTTTACATCCGATTCGATTTGAATTATGGATTCAATAATTAAATCTATCTGAAGTGTAAAAATCCCTTAAAATTAGTGAAATTTCACTAAAAATTGGTAAAGATATGTTGGATGGATTAGTCATCAGTGGAGCTCTTTTTACTAATTTTAGTGGTTTTTTACCCATGCAACTGAAAGGTTTGATTGTATACCATTGCGGAAAATGCGAAGTCCATCGCTCTGGCGCGCGCTGCTGCTGTAAACCGTGGAGGCGTCGATGTAACTCGTTACCTGAGAAAGCTGCTCCCTGGCTCCGAATTGGCAGTCTTCTCTCGGAGCCGGACCACTCCTGACGAATTCCAAGCATCGCACGCCCAATCTGCCGAGATGTCTGTCCTGAGGTTGTACTCCGATCGGCAGGCAGTCGGGGTGCTAAATTCCGTTTCAATGCTTTATAATCGAACTTACGAAGCTTAATTGTTGCGACTACGTATATGATGTTGGTACTCTTACCATGAGATCTGAAGGTTGAAGGCCGGCGCCGCCGTTAAGGCAACATTGTGGTACAGAGCCGTTAAAAGCTCTGCTCTGACCAGTGGCTAAGGGACAAGCCAGCTCGTTCAATTATTATTGAAGCGGAAAACACTGAATAGCAAAAAAAAGATTGATTTTGATATAAATTACCCGTTATGTCGTGATCGATAAACTGGCCCCACTGCATCAGCATGTGCGTAACCGACACCAATGGAGCGTCGTTCTCCACGTGAATATAATCGCTGATGTCGCGCGCACTCGGCAGTGGAGTACCTGTCACGGATCTACGGATGGTGTCAATGCCGTCTTCGTAAACCGGTGCTAAAAATCTAGGAAAACGACAATTTTTCAATTTCCTTCGGTAATCACTCATCGTTTAGGTGTTTTGAGGGTAAATTATTAGTGAGTAACAAGTGTTGTAATGTTAAAAAGTCGCGCGACGATTCGATAACTTGTTCGTTATCCTTCTCAAGCACTAAGATTTAGTTAACAATTTTTGAACAACAACGATATTATTGACGATGTTTGTTTATAAGAATAGATAACTAAATCTTAGTGTTTGAGAAGGATAACGAATAAGTTATCGAAACGTCGCACAACTTTTTAACATTTCAACACTTATTAATCGAAATTTACCCTCAAAATGACAATTTTTCAAATTTAGCCGTTCACTCGTCAACATCTTACTCCCTGGAGCCCATAGATTCTGCCACGCGGTTATTTTTTACAAAATAAAAATAAAGGACACCTTTGCATAGTCGACATCGCGGACCCCCACCACAGCTCCTTCTGATTGTTGCAGCTACCGTCGGACGTTCTGTATCTCTGACTCGCAGGCGGACACTGGGGAGTTCCTCGTCTAGGGCACTGCTGCTCGAGTATGCTGTTCTGGTTGCTTTGAAAGCTGCTGGCTTGCCGCAATAAATCGGGGAATCTGCAAATATCCCGGGAAAGGTTTTAAAATCGTCGGTCGCCGGCGACTTTGCATTCCGCTACCGCGCGCGCGCTTACTTGCTCCGGAACATCTTGGCCGCTTCCAGAACAGCGTAGCCGAATTTAGCCAGTTGCCTGGCCTCCTCGCTCTGCTCGTTGAACGCGGCGACATAGCGAGCCGGATTGTCCGAACTCAGAAAAACGCCTGCAAATGTGCCAGCTCAGTGCTACCTTAATCTTTAAACTATAGTGGAGAACGTAAAGCGCACTTTTTACTGACCCATCGAGTAGAGTTTCGGCTCCTTAACGTGGTACAAGTCCCTCATAGCTTGCATGCCGTAGTCCGCAGCCTCGAGGTAGTCCTCTTCTCTAGGCTCTACGCCTGCTTCCAGGCTACTCTCCTCCTCTTCCGGTGTCTCAATGTCCTTCGTCAGCTTTCTTACCTCCACCAGTTCCTTCTCCAAATGATTTTCGGCGGATCCATTTTTCGAGATTTGGGTGCCGCTAAAGCTTTTGTTTTTCGCTCGGAGAACTGACGAGTCGTGAAGCTTTAATCCGGCGCACGTCGCGCTCGCGATGAATAAGAAAAAGACGCAGCTCAACAACGGGTTCATGGTGTCAGTGCGACAGAAACTTTTCCGGTGCGATTAATTAGGGAACGATTTATCACTTGGAAGGGCCGCAGCGCATTTTTGCGCGCGTGCAATTTTTGGAACGCCGTTGTCGCGACGAGCTTAAAGTCAACTGAACCGAGACTCGGTTCGCCGAGTCGTCCCGAGCAAGGCACCAGGCACGCGCGATCAGCCCTCGGGCTATTCGCGCCTTTTTTCGCTCATTTTTCCACCGATCGGAGGCTTCACCTACATACACGTGAGCGCTTGACAGGTAACCGTTATCGGTAGGGAGAAAGAAAAAGCGAGGATCGAGCGCCGTGTGTCATTGTGCCAAATTACCGCTCTCCGAAGTCGCGCGAACGCGAGATCTGCCGATTAGCTATTCTTTTTTAATCTCCAATTTACTGTTAGGACGATCCGTTTGCGTGGTCCCTCCTTCTCATTGGTAAGTGCAGGAGCGCGGGCCTCGGATAGTGGTGGTGGGTGGGGGAGGGCGAAGGAGTGCAAAAAAACGATGACGGAGAGGAAGAGCGGCGTGGTCGACGACCCGAAATCCAGCACGGCGGCGGCCGCTTGAAAAAGTCCGTTATCGCGTGAAAGTGGGGCTCGGCGCGCCGAGAGGCTGCGGGGCGGGGCAGTGCACGGGGGAAGGGGGGAGGATGGGATTCGCAGCGAGAAAAAGGAGCGCGAACGACGACGTCGAGGGCGAAGGGGGACTTTTCGACGCGATCGAGAGAGTAGCGGATTGGTACTTAGCGGCGGGCCGCCTTCTCCTGAGCTTGCAAGCTGGCGATGGCCTTGCCGGTTCCGTAGAGCACCTTGGCGCGTACTTGGACCTGGCGGCCGACCCGGCCGAGGGGCGGCGGGGGACAGGCGCCGGCGCCGGCGCAGCCCGCGGTCTGCCCGGGCCCGCCGCAGCTGCCGCGGCTTTCCGACATGCTCGCGCTCCGAGGACTGGCTTGGCGCGCTCTCCGGCGACGGGCTGCCGACTGCGACGCAGCCGGCCAGCGGCTCACTTGCAGGAGAGCAGGGGAGCCCGTGAGCGCACTGGGTCAAACCGCAAGGGGGTCGCGAGCGAGCGGCCGAACGAGCCGCTACGCCAAGTAAGGCTCATTAGCCGATCGGCTACGCTCGACTGGCCGCACGCTCACGGCGCTTCGTCAATAATACTACGTCTTTTACACAATTTTTTTTTTCATATATTCGTCTTTATTTTCTTTTAGTTTGTTTCCATCTTACGTACATTTTACCAACATTGCCTCTGTTAGAGATCGTACAAGAGGAAAAAATGCTTTTGTCGTCAGATACTACTTTAGAAACATTGAATCTAGTTTTAGTACAGCTATTACTCGATTGAGGTGAGAGTCGCCGTTCTTCGGTCGGTATCAATTGCACGTTCTTGAATGATCGATAAAAAAATGACTCGTTAAAATCTTAAAATGTTGCATGATTCAGGTATTTTCAATTAAGATATACAATCTGTTACAGATTTCATCAAAAACAAACATGTTTCTTATTGTACAATTTTTTGTTGTTGTTGTTGCTGTTGTTGTTATTCTTGTTATGTTTTCTATAAAAACCACTTTATTCGACTCGGACCTTTTGAAAAGTCTATTTCGACTTGGTCGCTCGACGTCGATGCACGCAGTCACGCATTCCCACTCTCTCTCTCTCTCTCTCTCTCGTGCGCGCGCTCGCAGATTCATTCGCTCTCATTTGAACTAAGCCTACTTTTTTCGCTCAACATTTTTGTTTTGTTAACACTTAGACTACGCAAATATTTTACATTCAAACATCAATCAACATCCAGAAAAATGCTAGAATATAGCTTGTTGTGATTGCACAGCTCGCGGCATTAAATCGTTCATTTATCAAGAGAGTTGTGCATCTTTAATTGATATATTATAATACAAAGTCGGCTAATGTTCTGTCGATAAAGAGATTTAATGAAACGAACTGCGCATCTCACAATCTCAACAAAATTCTTCCAAATTCAACGAGCGTAAAAAAATATGTCTATTTCCATTTAATATTAGCCTCTAATTATACCTTAAAATTGGAAAACAAATGCTAAATGATTCGCGAATACTTGAAAATGATCTTTCGTCTTAAAAGTTTATTACAAAAATAAATCATTCTTTAGCGTAGCATAAAAATCTAAAATTTCAAAGATTTCTGCTCTGTTCTGCCAAAGCCAGCAAGAAGAACCTGAGAGAAGTAATGACTCTTATAAAGATTACTATATGACATACCAACGCAGGCTAAAACTTGTTAAAAAACATCTGTCTTTGGCGACGTATTCGAGTTATAATGGTCCCTTAAGTGATTAAACTAAATTTAAATATTTAAATATATTTTAAAAAATTTTTCAAGTGTTCTCTCCTCTGATTAATTTTTCAAGGATACCCGACACCTCCAATCGAACTTGGTACTTTCGTTGTGTCTAACATTGAAAAAACTTTCTAATGAATGTTCATTATTTCTTACACATAGCTAGTACGAGAGAGCAAAAATGCGAGCAATTACATTTACTTTAATCCTTGTTTCATTTATCATTTAAAATGATCTTACTCGCACTGTTTTCTCGCATTTGAATTGCTTAACGTTTACTTGGTGTCACGATTGATTATTCACTTTTTTTACATATTAAAGTGCTCCGTTTGGTTAAAACTTTGATGCTTTTTTAAAAAAACTTGGACGTCTAAAATTGAATTTACAACTCGGAGCTCGATTAAAAACACGTTATCTTTTTAATTTATCAATAATTCACTAGCAAAGTACAGGAGCTTCGCAATTGACGTCTACAATATCATTCACTTTTTCTTATTTTTTTCCTACCTACTAACGTTTCAAGTCTTTTGTTACTGCTGGATACTTTTTTTACATATTTCTCTCAGCAAACCCTAAGCAACTTGGACGAAAATTTCGAAAAGAACATTAATTGTGTTGACTCAAACAGCCAGAGTGCCGTGACGGCCTAACACACTGAGATCATGTTCAAATACAATTCAACAGTCCATAATATTCATCTGAGTATTATTAATCGCGTAACAAGCTACATTAAAGGGGCATTTAAAAAAGAGTCGAAAAGTACATCGCTATAGGAGAACGCTCGAGCATTAGCTTTTGTCGCATTAAAGCCAATTTCGAGCGCTTGGGCGTCAGTGAGTTTTTCGACTTCGTAACGCATGAAAAGGAGAAGACAGAGACGAAGAAGAAATTGGAAAGCCGAAAGAAGCACGACTACAGGTAAGCTGTGTGCTTGCTGCTGTGCTCAAGAGCCGCGAGAACATCCTGTTTCTGCCTGACGTAGAGCCGACCTTTTTTCCAGGGATTCTGTAGCTGGAGAGGTTTGAAGTCGTCCCTGAGGCAGCGTTCTCTTGCACCTATCACTGCAACCAAACAGAAGTTGGTCAACTCTTCAGCAGCATAGACGGGGCCTTCGAGGCCCTTTAATAGCACTGCCATGTTGAGTTGCTTAACGACGAGATCGACGACCTCGCGAGCTGTTGTGCGTGGTGTTACATGTAGCTTAAGACTAGTCCCGGAGGCCAAACCTGTTTCGTAAGCTGCGTAAACCTGTAATCAAATCAAGTAAGTTAGCAGATACAAATACGTAAACTACTAAGAATAGAATTAATATGTACCTGTAGAATACCCGGCAACGGAGTTGGAGGAGCCTCGTCCTTATCTTCACTCGGCTGCTTGTCGGCGATAGAGGCGACGCTTGCTGTTGGTTTGCCCATTTTCAGCTTATTCTGTAACGGTTGTAGCGGCTGGATCGGTTTTGGAGGCTGGCATTCGTCACTGCTAACTGATCGCACGCTTTCGGAAGCAGTGGAGCAGTATGAGATGAGTTTAGCTCCGAGCAGTGGACTCGTCGACGCAGAAACAGAACTAGCAGGACTCACAGTGGAGGATCGACTTCTTGAACTGTGTTTATACTTGCCGTGAAGAAGCGTGTCTTCGGACTTGGAGGGAGGCAGTCGTGTGGTCAAATGCTGCGACTGGTGCAGCTGATGTGGCTGATGTGGCTGATGTGGCTGATGCGACTGAGAATGTTGGTGTTTTTGTTGATTGGAATAACCAGGTACCGGTGACAGGCTTTCTGCACCGGTGAGTTTGTATGGTTCAGATGCCGAAGAACAGTTGGAGCTATTACTTCCCTTTCGAGGATACGGCCCGGAGGGTAGCTGCTGCTCACTTTTACTAAACTCGCTGCTCAAAAGATTTGTCTGGACTGTGCATCCTGAATTATTGTGAGTGGGGCCCGGCCAGCTTCCCCGACCGGGACTTGACTTGACAAGTTTTGGATCACGGGGCGGTAATTGAAGGAGACTTCGCTTCAAGCTGTTGCTGGAACCGTTGCTCTTGATGCGCTCCAAACTCAGTAAATATTTCATGCAGATTCCAGTGCTCTGTAAAAAAATTTATTAAGTTATTAAAGTTTTACTTAAGATATTGTTAAAGTTTTATATTTTAACTGTTATTAAATGAGAAAATTTTACAATAAATTATTCAGAGATAAATTACCGCTTGGGAAGCAGCGCGATCGCGTGCAAATGTGATGACATCAATTAACCATCTAGCTCCTTTCCACACGCTATTCATTTGGGACTGCAGATCTTGTAGGCGATTAAGTTTGTCTTTAGCAACAATAAGTTCAGAACTGCTAAAAGCTTCGCGATGGTTGTGCTGTGCCTGTGCAGTGTCGAGTTCGAGGATGCAACTGAGTCTTGAGTAGCGACTGATGACGTCCCTCTGATAAGTGTTTAGGTGAACCATTTCAAAAACCTGAATGGGGAGTGAGAGGAGATCACCACGTTGTAGTAGAACCTCTCTGGTTCCAGGAACGGAACACGCTGTTTCGGCCGGGGGCACTGCCACGAGGAAAGATACTTCAGGACTTAGCTCGATCACTTCAGCGTCGTAAAGTCTATGAGCAAGTGATTCGTCTCCTGAAATTTCCATATGGTTCAATAACCTCCTAGCAGTCGTTGCGACAAGGTCGATAAACTGCTTCTGTTGTTCGGAAGCTTGCAGTTCATTGGAGGCATTTTGCTCATTCTCCTTTTCCTCGGCATCCAACGCGCCGCTTTCGGTGACTTGAAGCCGGGCCATTCGCTTTAGATACTCCCACTCCTCGCTAAAATCAAGATTTAATCAAGTTATTGCGGAAGATGAAATAGAAATATCGTGGGCTTAAAGGATTGCGGGGGCTTACGCGGAGACGTGAGGATTATCCCGAATTTTCCAGTGCGGCAGGACATTCGGAGACTTGCTGGGCACGACCACTTGGATGGAATCGACGCTGCTCTGCATTTTGAGGTAGCCTAGATAAAGTCCTCTCGACAGTTTAATGCTGCTTACTTGATGATAAGTCATTTGTTCTTGAATACTGGTCATCAAAAGGTCAGCGACGTTGCTGTCCTCGTGTGTTACGAATTTCTTCGTGAGTTTGCTGAGGGGTATCCACCTACTGTTGAGCACCGAAACAAGTTTTGGCGAGCTTACATAATTCACCGTCGAAAACACTAGAGTCCCCTGGACGTCCCTAATTGGCTTATGATACAATTGGCCGAGATCCTGAATACACAGCGCAGCCTGTAATATCAAAGTAAGTAATGCAAAATAACTGCACGAAAATGCAAACTAACTAATTTTTTAATTAAAATTTTTTTCGTACCTGCATCTGTGTGGCTGCTTGTAGCAGTTTTATCCTAAGGTGATTACTGGAACTGCTATGACTTTTTTCCATATCTTGCTTGAGAGGCTTTACGTCGTCCCAAGTACACGCGACCTTCATAAGCCAATGAAAGTCATTTAGGACACAACTAGGGTAGGTCTCATCGACCTCGATGACTGGTAGGAAATCCTCGTTTGTCACTAGCACCTTGTCGTCGTGGTAAAGCAAACAGCCAAGAAAGAGGCCGCGGCGCAGATTCTTCTGAAACTTACTGGTCGCTGTGAAGAGCTGCTTTATCGTTGTTTTCTTTTTATGATTACGCCTCTGTAGCGCAGGAGTCTCCTGTTGGTACTCGGGACCTCTTACATCGCTAAACAGACTGTCCAACTGTTCAAGCCTACCAGCGAAGCGTCCAACGCGTCCATCGATATCCCTCCAACCTATTAAAAATATGTATATAATTTCAACTCGGAACATACAATGACCTTTATAATTTAAAATTAAATTGAATTTTCATTAAATCTCCATTATCAATTATAATTTATACTACAAAGGAAATACAAAAAAAAACGAGAAAATAATTGTAATGAATAGTATTTAAAGATTTCAGAATGAGATAAATCTTATTATTAGCTTTCTGACTCAAGCTGTGTGTGACAACTATCAGCAAAGCGAGATCTCCTACAACATTGTCTCACTATATCATATTTAGAGGCTACAGCTCCAGATGCTCTCGAAGTCTGGGTGTAACAGCTTCATTAGCACAGTTAATAGGGTCACTTACTACTGGGCGTTAGATATGCCGGAGAGGTCGGCCTAAATCGACCGTAGCCCTTAAGATTGCCAGAAGCCGCACGGAAGTAGTATTTGCGCCCCTGAAGGAGACCTTCGATGCGACACTCTTTCAACTTCATATCGAGGTGTTCGCGCTCCCCGCACACCAGGCCGAACTCCTCGTCGAAGCTCCACTGGATTTTGAACTTGGTGCAAAGAGCGGAAATAGCTGAATCACCGGGCTCCGAGTCGTGTAGCCTGGCCGTGACGGAAGTGGTGCCGGTGACATCCACGGTCACCAGAAATGGGGCATCCGGCGGGCCTAAAAATTTCACACCTCCGTCAATAACCCAGCACAATCGATCATCCTCTCGAAAATTCAGCCTCGAAAGGTTTATACTCACGGGCTTGATCGAAGCCGAGCAGCATCTTCCTTAGGGCCCTGGCCCTGCGCTCCCAGAGTGCGAGCTGCTTGTCCTCGGCGCTGCCCCCTCCGCCGCCGCCGCATCCGGTGAGGTTGTTGTGCTGCGACGAGAAGCTCCCCCGGTGAGCCTGGCCCTGGGGCGGCTCGAGGAGCGCCGGCCCCAGGGAGCCCGAGGAGCCCGAGGAGCCCGTGCCAGCGCCGCCGAGCTCCTGCACGCGGTGCTCAGCCTCCGCCAGCAGCGAGGCCAAGTGGCTGCCCACCGACTCCGGCGACTTGACTGAAAGGCATAAACCAACCATCGTCACCGGGCACTTTTAAACTCCACGCTCTTTGCGCCCGGACGGCTCGCTCCCTTCGGCCGCCTTCCAATTTTCCAATTGACGCGGCGATTGCGCCCATTGCACTTTTTATTTTTATTTGGCTCCCGCGCGTACCCGCCTTTCGCTGTTTATCCAAATTACGCGCCGGATTAATCGATACGAAATTCGCTCTGCATCCGTCCAATCGACATCTGAGCCATTAATCGAACCGACAGCCTCTATTCATCCAAGATTCCAATTATGTTGCAATTAATTAGAGTGGCTACCTTCATTCCCGCCGCGAGATTAGAATCGGCTAACTAGCGTTTTCGACAGCAAGCGATCGTTCGGACGGTGTTTTTACTTTATAATTTTTTTCTTTTTTTTATCTTCTCATTTTCCAGTCGCAATTACTTCGTGAGCTTTGGCCGGCGGGTATACGGGCAATCTATGGCGCGCAATCATATCATCTTGTATTAGTCTAATAGTGTACATTAGCGACAATTTAAAGGCTGTCCCTGCACGCTTGATAATTGCACCCGGGCACGTTATTGTGGGAGCGAGTTTATTAGAGGCAGGTCCGTTTTTCGAGTGACATCTTTGCGCATTCAATTAATTTAAAACTAATCGATAAAGTGCGAATACACTAAGAGGTGGCTGCACGGTAAGGAGAATTACTCACATCGATTGCCTTCTTCCGCTCCGAACGCGAGCAGCATTTTCGCTAGGGGACGATTGTTGTTCAGCACAGCCACGTCCAGCGCCGATAGGCCATCGCTATTTACACTGAAATTCATAAAGAAACGAAAAATTATCTTAATGTGATTTTCATGCGCTCGATAAACCGCTACATCTTTATTTTTTTCAGTTCGTCGAGCTGATAAAATGCTGAGCGGAACATCGGTATATGACTCTTAAATTGCTCCGTCTCCCTTTATCTGACGTCTTTGTCTTTTCCGCGTTAGATCTCGGCGAAACTTTATCTCGTTGAGCTCGGGGAGCGAGTTTTTCCACCACTTGGGAAAAAGAAGTGCTAGGGGCCATTTTCCGTAGGTGCTCTCTTAGGACTTTAATCCGTTGCTCGATGGAAAACTTTCTTGTCGGGTGAGCAAGAGGAAGGAGGAGATATGATCAATAGAGAAAAGAAAATTGCGTGCGTTAAGGGATGGTTAATCCGCTGGGGCGAGGGGCCCGCAGAGCAATTGTAAATAAAAAAAAAGTTTACTTAATCTATACTCACGTGTTTATGTCGACGTCGGTCGATTCTAAAATTGCCCTCGCTTTGTCGATGTGGCCGTGCTCGACCGCCGCGAAAAGAGCTGTCGTAAAGAGACACGATAAGCAAAATATTTAAATTAGTTGAGTTCATAATCGCAGATCGATATATAAAAAGAGCTATTAAAGAAATATAAAATTGGATTTTGATTCTCTTTTTTGTAAGTATGCGATCATAACATTCTATAAGATAGGAGCAGTAAACTTGGAGAAGTCGGTGAAATTGTTGACAAAATAGATACGAGTAGAGTCAATAATCTGAAAGGTAAAATTTTAAGTAGATCCGATCGTTCAACAGAGAAAAATAAACAGCGAAAAATTACGGTCGGAAACAAAAAAAGTAAGCAAGCCTACTGTTCTTAGTGAAATAAGGGGCAAATGCAAAGCTGCTTAGGTACCATGCAGGTGTATGTTGAGGGAGTTTTGTGCCGTAAAGGGGTTGATATGTATCGACGACAAGTTGCTGACTTGATGATTTCTTTGCTGTTGCTGTTGTTTCTTTTTGCCAAAGCCTTCCAGGAACTCCATTCCTTGCATTGAGTGCAACTCTGTGCGAATAAAGCAACAAAATAAAAAATATAAGTTTAAATGACAGAGCGACGCGCGAGGCGCTTAAAAAATTAGAGCAAAAAAAAGTGTGCACAGGCGTGTTTCGCAGCGCGAGCAGAACTTAAAAAGCAAAACGATTTTTCACTCGTCTTCTGTGATTCGGTTGCAATTTTTAACAGTAAACGATTTATTACAATACTTCTCGACGCGCATTAAAGTTATTGTATCGCTTAGAAGGGAAAGCATAAAAGAAGTAAAAGGAACTTATACGGAGAGCCGTTGGACGCGCTCTCGTGACTTGCTTTAAAATTCCCACTGCAAAGTTAGTTTAATACGTTGAAACCTACTTGATTCGCCATTGTTCATCGGGAGATTTTTCGATTTTGTTACTCCCGATGTAATGTCCCATTTCGACTCCTTTTTCATACTTTTCTTCGACTCGCTTTTCTAAAGGAATGAAAGAGAAAGAGACGTCATTTTTCATTTCAACAACTGATAAAAATGGCGATCATTTGCCAATCGCATTATTATCTCTTATAAAACCGTAGCATTTACCCCTTTGACACGAAAACTACCAGCCCTCGCTCCGCTCCAGATGCTCAAGATGTTATCTTTGCTTTCCGAATCTCGCTTCGGCACTTTTGCAAATTTCGAAAAGTTCTTCTTGCTCGTCGTAGTTTCGGAGTGTACGCAATTCAGGATTGTCTGATTGTTCTCGTCGTATCGCCGATAAATTGACCGACAAGCGTATTTGTTCTCCGCTCGTGTACACCACTCGTGTGCTTTACAACCCTCTTGTTCATTTTCCACGATGACGGTAAGTCTATTGTCCGCTGGCTCTTTCATCGAATCTTTTCTTTTCGAACAGCTTGTCTCCGTTTCCTCGGGTTCATCGTTTTTCTTCCAACTGTCAAGATCATTTTCGTAGAAGCAGTTAGTTAGTGACGAATCTAACGAACTATCCATAAAGCTCGGATTTTCGTAAGCGTTGCTCTCCTTCATTTTGACTTGGAGATTTTCAAACTTGCCTCTCTCGTTTACATTTTTTTCCTCTTTTTCATTATAGCCGAACGAAAGCTTTGATTCAAAATCCCTCGCAATTTCTTCAGGATCTCTGGATTTTTTCACTTCATCTTCATTAATACTTGCGCTCATCTGCACATTGCAATCCTTTAGGTCTAACGAAAATGCTTGTAATACTGGTCCTGAGTTAGCTAAATGTCCATTCGCTTGATTTTTTATTTTAGATATCAGCTTTAAGGAAGTTCGAAATGACTTACTCCTCTTGAAATTTGATAATCGATGCCCACCACTTGAACGGTGTAGCAATTCCATTTTTGGACTGCATGCCGAGTTAGACTTTTTAAATTTCATTTGTTTATAATTATCTTAAAATTAAATTCTTTAAATAAATCATTCGAAATCTTTGGTTCAGATTGTTAAACTATCTTATACGATTCTTTCACATGTTCTTCAATCAGCATATACTACGCTAAAATAAAAAAAATTTCTTGATACAATCATTTATCGTTTGTAGTTTTTTATTTCATTTATTTTATTTTGTAAAATCAATTTTTATTTAAAACATTAACAGCTTAAAACATTGATAGTCTAATTTAATGATTTTAAATTACAATTAATGGCTTCATAGTACAAAGTTTATATTAAAAGTATGATTCTGAAACATCAAATCCATTAATATCATTTCTTTATCCAACAAATCTTATTCTTTATTGCTGTACACCCTTTTTACTTTTTTATTAGGACAATTGGGTATTATGAGAATTAAAATTGTACATGATTGTTTCCTTGTGAGATGAACTATTATGTAGTTCTGAGCAATTGCTCAATAAGCCATGATTTTGTATGTATGAATAAATTCTTTGATGTAAGTATTTACTTTAAATACAAATTTTATAGTTAAAAATGCATAATTTTGACATTGCAAACAATTACATTCTCTCAATTTTATAAATTTGTAACTACTTGTCAAAGAATCATTGCTTAAGCCAGTGTTGCTTATTTACATTTTTTGTGTGTAAAAAATAACAGGAAGTAAATACCTAAATAAGTATCACAGTTGTTTGTTGTCTTAACGACATGCATCCAAACGCCTTCCAGTATATCTTCTTTTTATTTTTGTCAAATGTTCTAGTTATTAGTGAATTGTTCATCGTTTACTAATAATTTTGGAGTTTTACACTTGCTTCTGCTCACTTGCTTAAGCCGACTTTGTAGAGCCTGTTCAACGGGTTAACTCGCTAAAACTCGCGAGTACTTGCTCGTTTGAATCTGAGACTGACCGTTGCAAGATTTGATAGCTCGATGATTCAATAAATCGGCTTGATGTACAGGAACAAACATTGAAAGCAACAGCAGGCAACAGCTGCGACGGCGTCGGCCGCGAGCAGCGCGGTTGTTCGGTGATTCGGCGGTCGACGCAGGCGTACAAACTTGCTCCGTCATAGATGGAGCTGGTGTTCCCGGCAAGGGGTGGGAGTGGTGCGGCTGGAGCCCGGAGACTGGGACTGCTCTCGTGGGCCTGTAGCGTGTGTACATCTAAAGCGGAGGGAGGGGGCTTACGCGAGAGAAATCAGAAGAGGAGCCCCGCAGAAGAGATGGGACAATTTTTGCGCGAGAAACGGTTTGGCATCCGAGTCACATTTCCATTTAAATTTTATGCTCCGCTTTAAGTTCCTTTTCTTCCTGTATATGCTTTCGTCTCGTAATTACCACTTACGCTTTGTCAAGTGTAAAACACATTCAAGCAAACGGATTGACTCGCCGTGTATCCGTCTGATAAGGGAAAAAGGGAAGAGAAAGAGAGCTCGGCTCGGCTTGTGTGTGCATCAATTTAGTGGAGAGGATTAGACCGATTGCGTTGATAAAATCGTTACAAGAGAAACTTGTCCGGGAAATTCGCCCATTGTTTAGCTTTCGCGACAAAAAGACTTGATTTCCACTTTCTAACGTAAGCCTACAAAAAAACAATTACGGTGCTACATCCTACACTCACTTTTATTTCTTTATATAGAAACGTATTTTCATGGATATTGTATAATTATTCAATTCTAATCCTCTGCTCCGAAACATATAAACGATTCTCACAGTAAATTACTTTTCCTATTTAATTAACAAACTTATGATAAACAATGAAAAGAACGCTTGACTTTACCTTATATACTTATATTATATGTCCGAATTATTTACTTTACGGAAAGTGCAATAAATTGCTGTCCTTTTTTAATCGTGCATTTCAAATTATTAATTGAAACATCTTTTTATTGTAGAAAAAAAATATTCTCACTTTTATTACACACATTACAATGTTGTTATTATTAATCTTGGAATAAAATGGTCTGTTTGATAAAAGTTACTCACGACTTGGTGAAATTTTCAACATTTTATGAATAATTATTTTTACAACGCTAAGTGATAATTGTTACTAACCAACTCACGTTATCCCAACATTACTATAACCACATAGTTATATTTACCAAAGAAATCTTTTCTTTAAATAATAACCTCGTTTTTTAGAAAATAACTGCACAATTATGAAATAAATTTTCTATGAAAATTCAATCTTATTTCAAAAAAATATTTTTCTTACAACAGTTTCGCGAACTAGAATGATTTAATAATGAGCACTGAAATAATTTTTAATTTTCGTATTTTTAATTCAACTTACATTACTCCGATGGACTCCAGTTTTGAAAATTTCAAAAAATTTCTTGTGAAAAAAATTTTTCTGTAACGACGAACGCGCAACAGCCCGAGAACCTGTCAGGTGAACGGAAACGCTTAAACTGACGAAAGAAAGTATAACAGCTGTGCGTAGAGTCCGGACAGGCAGTTGCACTCGAATTATATGCGGCAGGTGAACTTGAATATCCTCGCGTTACGTATACTCGTAGTAAAAACGGTTAGTTTCATTCAAGAAAGCGTGTCGAAAAGTTTAATTCACGCAAAGTTTCTTTTCAATTCTTCATTAATTTTATCTACTTCTTTTTTCAATATTTTTTTCTCTATATATTTTATTTAGACCCACGAATGCACTATCAATGAAATTTACGATATGCATTCAATGCACAATAAAAATTGAATTTTTCTACTTAAAATGACTGCAGGTGAAATTTAACAAACAAAGCTTATTTCATTTGAGTTTCATACTGCATAATGACGCATCAATTAATGTTGATTATTTTATAAATGAGAAATATTTTTATCACATTGAACGCTATTATTCCTGCAGAGACAAATAAAAAATGTAATTGCAGGAAATGTTTAAAACAATCCAATAAAACTGGCAGAAGTCCAATATTGGCAGAAAGCATTCGAGAATTTAAAAAAATTGCATCTACTACTGTCACCATTGATTGCACGGCGTGTAATACTGACAGAATCAAAATGAAAAAACGAGGATTCTCTAGAATAAACTTTGATAGGAAATTTATTTAATTTGATTTAATAAAACAAAAAAAATGCTAAAAAATTTTATATATAAATATAATTATTGATTGTAATTTTCAAGATTAGTATATTAATTGAACGGATAAATGCGCTTAATAATTTTTAATCTGATTTAGTTTTTAATGGTAGTTAACGATGTATAACCGGCATTATCATAGAGTGCCTGTTTGAAAACCGGTTTTTTATAGTCTTAGCTCATCCGCTGCCCAAGACAATGTCAAGACTTGGCGATTAGTTTTCTAACGCGATCGAAACAAAACCGATTATATCGTTTCATTATAAAAGTGCGCTTTAATCTTTCAAAATTATAAAAAATTATTAATATTTTGTGGTAAATTAATAATTATCCAATACTTCATTATTTACGACGACACCCGGTTTTGGAAATATTTTTTTATTTAATAATTATGACTGTAACTTTATTAGTTTTTCGTAAAATTAAATGAAGATTTCCAAAAAAATGCTCTCAGCTTGACTGTGGTCCATTAAATTTATATCTTATAAAAGTACAGGACGAAAATCTAATTGCAGAACTCTTATCAAGAAGTATATATTGAAAAAAAATTGTGCCACTTTTAGATAATTTTTTTGCTCCAATATTATTCGAATATTAAATATTGATAAAAGCTTTGTAAATGTAGTGGTCCCCACTCACACTCATGCTCGCACGTCCACTATGCAACGATTCTCTTGTATTTCTTGGTCACTATATATCGGCCGACGTGAAATTGAACTTTTTCACTTGCGCACTATATAATCCCGCGTATCGAGTTACCATCGATCTCTACGGCGCACTCGGCGGCCCGTAGTGGAAGCATCTTTGTTTTAAATGAAAATTCAACTAATTTCGTGGGTCGATGCAACCATGCGAGAACGAATAATCTACCGAAGCGATCGCCAGTTGCCGACTGGACTGTTGTATACTTTCATTTCATGCCGTTCGTTCAGGGGCTCTGCCGCCTCTCTCTACCTCTCTCACCTCTCGCACGTTCTCTCTCTTTCTCTCCCTCTCTCCCTCCCTTTCTTGCTGGTACCTACATACTGTATCTTTACCTTTCTACCATACAAGCTGCGCGAATAGATGCTTGTGTTTGCGTTTTACCGTGTACCACTGACGATATTTGACATTTGAATGAACGCGGCAGCTTATTTATTCTTGCGCCTTTACTAATTTCCGATTTAACCCATTAACCCAATACAGGTGATTTCATTACAATACACCTATAGAGAACAATCAAGTTGGCACTACTGAACTGGTATGTACGGATACGTCTACTATAAATCCTTTTAACGGCTTAATTTTAAAATTTAAATTATTTTCTATCACTATATGAGAAGCCTAATTATTGGTTGCGACAAAATATTTCATCTTAAATTTCTTATTTTATAAATTTAAATGACTAAAATTTGAAAATGTTTAGTAATGCTTACTCCTGAGGTAAATTTCAATCGGTTAAACATTTAATGAAGAAACATTTAACGAAAAAAAACTAAAAAATTGTATTGTAAACGTGAGCTATGTAAGCGGACAAGTCGGCAGGTATTTCGATGAAGAGGTGAGCGATTCTAATGTAAAGTACCGTGATAGGTGACTCACCGAGTACAGCTCTGTGCCCCTTGATCCTGCGTCCGATGTTCGGCGAGACGAGGCTGAGCCTGTCCCCCCGCGGCCCCAAGAGCGGACTGGAACTTCGCTTGGCCGGCGCCTGCTCATGGTAAATGCCGTAAGTGCTGCTGTAGCTGGAGTTCGCGTCGAGCGTGTGGACGCTCGGCTGCTCGCTGGAGCCCCCGCCGATGAAACTCCACTCGGCCACGCTGTCGATGCTGCTGCTGCGCGGCAGGCAGGAGCCCGTGCTGCCGCAGTCGCGTCTGGCGGGCGTCAAGCACGGGGACAAAGAATAAAGCCGGAAAAAAGACAAAAGAATGAGAAAGAAGCCCATTTCGACGCCCACGCTTGCGTTATCGGCTCCGCCGGCTTATCGGCTCACCTTTCCCAAGACAGGCGCCGCGG
Source organism: Eurytoma adleriae (assembly GCA_900480045.1). Lineage (NCBI taxonomy): Eukaryota > Metazoa > Arthropoda > Insecta > Hymenoptera > Eurytomidae > Eurytoma > Eurytoma adleriae. The sequence goes on from UXGC01000147.1 coordinate 234,491, forward strand.
TATGTCATCGCTGGGTGTGAAGCTCGATCGCTGGTTCAGGAGCCTCGCGAGTCTCGTCAGCGGCTGGGAGCTTGTGATGCTCGAGGTGCTCAGTCTACCACTTAAACGGCTCGATTCTTTTGCGCTGCTGTCCCGTAAGCACGCCCCGCTATCAGACACACGCCGCTCCCCTGGAGGACAGACATTTTTCCTTCCATTTTTCTATATAGCCTTATAAAAGTTCGCCGCGTCCCTCGCATTTAATAAATTATATGAAAAGCTTTGAATCGCGCGTATAGGTAGCAACGGGAGCTTTACAGTCCTCTTATAGAATTTCATTTATTTTACTTTAATGCAGTTAGTCAAGACTCTACCAGGCGACGTCTGAGCGCGTGCTCGTTCACTAATTAAAAATTTAAATGAAAAATCTTTGCATGTGCCAAGAGCGCGAAATACCTAGAGTGTCGTCGGTGAAGGATATCCTCGGCGTAAGTAGTTTGCCGCAGTGGGAAACGCTGCTGTTGCGCTTTCCGAGATTCGGGCCGTTCGACGATAAAGGCGCGACTCCTGCTCCGGATTCTTGTAAAATTGATAAGGATACAAATTTGATGAGTTTGGATTATTTTTATCGGCCTGCAATGGATTTGGTAAGCAAAAAGAGGCGGAAAGGGGGAGGGTGGGAGAAATAAGAGAGGATTTATTCGCTCATTAAAGTGTCAATCTTGAGAGGCTTACGTGAATAGCGAGCATCGATTTGCGCCTGCAAGATGTTGAGACCAGGCGCGACGATAGCAGGCAATGTCCTTGAGCGCAGCAGGGGTGCTGGTTTGCCAACCGCACCGCGAGGGGCTCCTCTGTTCTCTTGCTTGTTGCATTCTGCTGCACTTGAACTATAACAGTTGAGCGAAACAAAGATGCATTGCAAACTTGTTCAATTATTTCGCGATCTTTTTAATGAGCTCTACATCGAGGTCAAAAAATACACATGTTTATTAAAATGATTGCTTTCCAAAATTTAATTGCTAATATTTTCCATCATTGTATTTTCTTCTGCTTAATTTAATTTTTTTTAAAGCGATTTTAAGAAGGCAAACTAAAAATTTAAGTGAGTCATATTTTGTAGTCACGTATGTAAAGTGAGGATGTCAAATAATGTTAAAGAATTGCGTTTCATTTTTTCCACTGATCACAGCTAATTATCTATCCCACGATAAAACATACGTTTTAATATTCGTATGGTCATTTTTAGGAAAATTGATGATCTTGTTGATGATCCTATTATGACGATTATTAATTCTACACATTAATATTTTGTTCTTTTTTTTACTTTTATTGTAGGTCAATTTTGCTATGGAACACGCGATCTATAAGCAAGCCTACGTATTTAAAAGAGCATGTTAGTCATTCTATGTAATTTTTTATGTAATTGTACCTTTGCATTGATACTTAAAGGATGTGAAAGGAAAAAATTGTTATAAGGATCTATTGTTTACTGTGCTCTATTTGCTGTCTGTACTGTATTGTTTTTAAGGTCACATTTTAATTTATGAAGAACCCTTTTAAAAATATTTTTAAAAATAATATAGCAATTAACTAAATGAATATCGATGAGAAAAGTAATTGAAAAGTTCGTGTCGAGAATAATATCGTTTGGTAAATTTTTAATAACGAATCATTCTTGCGAATAATTATAATTGAATTTCATGTTTACAATAATTGTGATTAATATAATTATGCTTAATTGTGAGAACGGCAAGTGTCAAGTCGTTAATTGCTGGAAATTATATTTAAAAATACAATGTTTCCTTTATTTGAGTCATCAGTGCATTTAATGTTAACGTTGATCAGTAAATTTTAAACAAATATTTGTCAGTGGAGAAATTCGAAGCAAATTGTAAATTATTCATGCTTTTTTCGCCCAGAAATTAATGTTCGTCATTAAAAGTAACATTATTTTTAAAACTATACAATTGCAATCATATATTACATATGAAAGATTTTACAAGCACATAATTTGTATATAGTGTATAAAACTAATATAACTTTTAAATTCAAAAAACTAATTTAATAATTTAACTATGTTCGCTGTTCGTATTAAAACGAAGACCATATAAAATCTTTTTTATAATCTAAGTTTTTAAGGGATATACACTTTTCTACTGTTAATGTTGTACCTACATTAAATAATTAAACATTAATACATTACTTTTTAAATTTATGAGGTCACTTTTACACCATCATGAACAAAATATTTATTTCACATTTTCTTAAATAATATATATGCATAAAGTATAAATAAAGATACAATTACTTAGATAAATGCGATTTATTGATATTAATGTGTAATTATATGAAAAGATTACAGTGATCGACTTCTATATTCATTCACAAGTAGGAGTAGCACAACAGTCCGGATATGTTTTTGTGGGATCCATAGGGGTTTTTCCTTTGTACTCTCCCTCCTCGCATTTTGCAATCGGACACCTAGAATACACATACGATTGTTACGTAAAAATGTATACGTGGAGTCTCACGCCCATACACACGAACAAACAATAATCATTTGTTGATTCAATTAAAGAATAAAGAAATAAATTAATTCAAATATTATACTATAATGATTAATAAATGAAATATATCCTGGTTGGTATCAGATAATATATCATTACTTACGAATTAGCAAACATCTTCGAAACTTGGACAGTTTCATTGTTGAAACTTTCACACTGGACATGAATGCATGATTCTTTGTCAAAAAGACTTTCTACATTTTCATCGCATCCATCTAAAAATGATCGTTAACGTCAATACTCGATAAAATTATTATTTTTATCTAACTTGGAAACAAACTAAAGCACAAAGAGAATGTTTTAATAAAAAACTTTGTGCAGAGGCAGTAATAAATACGGTAATTAGATTATGTTGCAATTTATAGCAGTACACATAGTGCACGGAAAGAATTTCCTGATAAAAATTACTACGTGACCTTTTGTAAAAAATTACCTTAGAAAATCGTAAAAATAACTCGGAAAATTTATGATTGCAATTGTTACAATTAATTTTTACTAGATCAGTTGTCACTCAGTTCTTTAATTATACTTATACTACGCTGGAACCTATTTTTCCAAAAGTATGAAAAAATTGTATACGTACAGAAATTGCAGAGTAGTATCGTAAAAATTATATGTCTACTTAAAAGTTTTACCCCCAGTTTCGAATAAAAAAAAGTTTTATATGAGAGCAGTATAATTTTTATTTTCTTATTCGTTACTTTATTCTTATGAAAAAATTCTCTTTGAACTTCAGCTAAATTTAAGTTATGTAAAAGAATTACAAAGACAACATACCGAATAATGGAATCTGTGTGGAAAAACCGACGATGCAAAGAATGCAGAAAAGTACGAGGAATTTCATGATTGTCACGATGTGATGGGATCCAAAGTCGGAAGCTCCGCGTAACTTATTCGCCTAATTTGGGAACTGATGGCTCCCGACACGCCTACAATCGAGCTTATATACAGAGATTCTTATCACCGCGCTGTTCAATCGAGAGGAAAGAGATTTGTCTTCTTTCCGATTGAATAATTATAAAGATTTGTTTATGAAATCACCCTGGTGCACAATTTGCACAGCAGCTGTCGCGCTGACGAACGATCATAAAGTTTTATGATTCATGAGCAACACGCTTTTGCAATACTGCTCAAAGGTGTTTTTTTTTCTAGAACATCTCTGGCATACATATTTTTTACCCTATTTGGTATCGCCTTCAAGTGTTTAAATTTCGCATAAATTCTGAGTAATTACATTTTATCAGACTAACTTGCAATTTCATCTGGCTGAACGTTTGAAAATTCGTTTCGCAGAAAACAAGAATTTTAGACGTCATTCATTAATAAATCATCTGCGGTCTTTAATAAATCATTTTCGATTCAATAACGAACTCATTAATTTAAGCCTTGCGCGATGGGTGATTAATTAAAATTTAAAGAAAATTGTAGAAAGGGGAGATTAGAAAGTGACGGTGTAAAGTTTGCCTTGCAATACCTATACCTAAAGTATCGCTGCAAAATATCGGAGAACGTCAGATTAAATTAATTCTAGGAAGTGAGGGCGCTAACGGGGGAGTAATTGTATAATAAAGGGATGAAAATAAGGAACCTACCTTTTCTCCTTACGTTGTTGTTTCTTCTTCTTGAAGGCTTTCTTTACCCTTAGAAGTAGAAAAGCGGCGCGATCGATCGACAGGCTTGGACTAGCCTTATCACCACTCGACATCCTGCCATCTATTCCCTCCGTCGCCTTTATCACAATTTACATTCAATTTTAGTTTAGGACTGCGGTTGGAAATAAAATTGTTATGGCATTTCATTAATTTTCGTCTATCAAATGGCTTAAAATAAATTGGAAATGTTCAATCTCCGTGCTCACTTCCTCGTGTTTCTAAAAATTTGATATACTAAACTACTTGTACTTTAAATAACATTAAATTACCACGTACGGTTTATTACTATATCGGTTATCCGTGTTTCAAGGCTCAAGAAAATTTTTAATTTTTCATGAAAATAGTTTAAGTTTAGTTTTAAGGGAAATATTATCGATGATCAATCAGATTACAGTTTTTCACTTAATACTTGAAGTAAAGTTGTAGAAATGCAAAAAAAATAACAAAAATAATAATATATTTTCAATCGATTGTTGAGGTTCTTATAAAAGGACATGTAGAAAAATAAGACTTTTACGTAATATTGTTATAATCAATTTATCCTTAATACGATGAGCGACAGTTTTTCTCATTAGGTTATCCTCGAGATGCTTTCGATAAAGGCACTTATAGGCGAAGGACATATATTTTGTGATAAAGTTTTTGTGAGTCCCGAAGATGAAACTATTGACGTTTACTTTGCGATGTGGTCGAAACTGTTTACTCCTCGGTTATATCAAGTTTTCCTGCAATTTGCCTGAGAGTTTGAATGAAGTTTCAATCACGCGCCCAATAATTTGAGGAGTGTTCTGAATATCATCTAACGAGCTTCACATGCTCGCATTTCGCGGCTTCTATATACAGAAGGTTGTTATAGCACACAAGGACGGAGGATAAATAAAAAAAATTATAATCACTTTATTATTCATCTAATTACATCCTTTTTTAAGTTTTAATTTAATTAGCGCTGTATATTTCTTCCAGCGCTTAAACTCGCTAGCGATGGCAAACACCGATAATATTAAATTTTAAAAGCTTTACTTTTTGGAAATAATTATAATAAAGCGGCGCCCTAATTTTTTAATTTTATATTATTATAAACTTATAATTGTATTAAAAAAAATGAGGCAATTTCACATTATTGGTAATTTATTAATATAACTATAAAAAGAATTATATCTGTATGAAATATGTACTAGCTTCAGATATAAATTACAGTGACTATTGGAATTAACTTTAAATTAGGAGACGATAAAATAATGAAAAACAGCAATAAGAAGAACAGAATAGAGCTTACATATAAGTTGCATTTTATTCTTAACAGGCCGTTAGTAAATCGAGCGTGGTACACTCACTAAACGCGACTCGCAGGAAAAAATCATAGAGAAAAACTAGCTTTCGAATGAAAAAAAGGGAATCTACCGGAAATGAAACGATCACGGGACAATCTGTTAGACGGTGCGTAATGGGATAGAAGGAGAAAGAGAGAGGGAGAGAGCGAGAGAGATGGGAGAGTAGAGCGAGGGAGGATACAACGACCGGGGCGAGGGCCGGGCGACCGCCTGGTGACGGACGGCGGCGGCGACAACGCGGCGAGGAAGGTACGAGGGCGCGATCTGGGCGTCACGACGTTCGGCCCTCGACTAGGGCAGCGTCGCCGTCGCCGTCGCCGTTGACGTCGACGTCAGTCTCATCGATAAAGGCGTCGCGACGTCCACCGACGCACTCTCCCATGTGGAGGGGGTGTGTCCAACGCGTACCAATGTACCGGGCGCGCGCATGCGAACAATCGATCTCTTGCGGAAAAATGTGCTCTAGATGGGCTCTCTCCACCTGCTCTGCAGCTTCGCCACCCTCAGAAATCACCTGAGTTAAGAGGATAACGATTTCCCGCTTGTGTTTCTTCAATGTCAACGCGACGTTTTTTGGGAATCGCGTATGTCAACGCTAATGATAGTGAATGGCTTTATTACATTTACCCTTTCAACGGGCTGTTATAAAATAAATTTGGAAATGCGCGCGAGTGCTTGAGCTTTTTTATTGGTTCGGTTACGACCAAGACATATCTCAACTATATACATAGTTCACATTTAGGTACACTAATTTGTCTTTTCTTTAAACGAGTTGTCTTTACTCCTTTTTTTTACTTCAATTGAAATTTTTTTTATTTTTAGTACATTTTTATTGCTTCATTCAGAAAGCGATTAAATTTTTAATTTTTTTATATTTTTGCATTTGATTTATCGCGTTGCTTAATAAGCTGCGTCTTTTTTTGCTCTCCTAAATCTCTTCTGTAAGTGCTTGTTTTCATTTATATTATTTCCACTTGACTCTACAAAAGTGGTCATAAAAACCGAGAAATCTGAGGGAAGAAAAGAGGAATTATCGTTATGGTACATTCTCTATTATGTTAATTTGAGATAACTGACATACCAGTAAATAATCTGCGAGGGTTCCTCAAAAATGGATATGGATTGTGTGTTGCAAAGAAATCTTTAGTATCACAGTCGGTAATATTGCATTCAAAAACAAATTTGATAAATATAATCAATGTTTGTAAATAAGTATAAACTTTTACAATAGTAATAAGGTTTACCCTCGTAAAAGTAAACCATTTTTTATGTATTTTTAAACCCTGTCGACCTGTTTTATTTTAACTTATTAATTATAGACATATAATTAACCAGTTAATTTATTATAATATTAGAAATGCGTGTTAAAAATGCTTCAAAAAGATTCGTTTTCACTGCAGAGTACGATTGCAAAAAAATGAATTTTATATATTTTAAAAATACTTTATTTCATACCTCAAACTAAGTCATATCTATTTTTGTATCTTAGCAGACTTTCATAGGGGAAAAAGCCATTGAACTAATTATTTTCACTGAAACAATTAACTTTTGTCTAAAATTGAACGCCTAAGAAAAAATAACCTGTAAAATGAAATACTTATGATCAAATGTTCTTTCTCATTTTGAATGCCGCGGTATTTCCGATCATCGGGCTTTCGATCAAACGATGAACGTAGGAACAAACCGATACGCAAAGGGAACGGACCTATCAGTACCGTAGGTGTATCGTGTAGGTATGTACTGATACGTGTATTACGTGTGCATGGATAAGTAGACGGCGCGCCCGTGGCACACGGTCGCTCCGTATACAAGCACAGCAGTGGATCAGTTCTTTTTTCGACTTTTAGAGAGCGAACGGCGATTGGCGAGCTTACCGCTGCCACCGTTGCCGACTGCCTCGTTCACCGTGGTAGTAGTGTGCGAGCTCGGATCTGGGCATCTGGGGTATGCGTGCCGCGCGCGCGCCCGAGCCAGGGCTCTCTCTGTACGTACCGATCGCATAACTACACATTCTCGCTGATGTATATTTACGTGCCATCCTCTTTTCGAGTTGTTAACAATATTGTTGCTCCGAGGTGCCTCTGTGTATAAAATGTGGCGCGCGCACGGGCTCGGATACACAGCTACATCGGTGTATGTAGACTACCAGCCTTAACACTGCCGGAGCCCCGGAGCTGGACGAGACGACGTGGAGGGAGGCAAGAGGAAAAGAATTCGATTTTATTTAACGATATCGTCGTTCCTTCGACGCCGACGATGCGACGGGTCACAACGAACGAGATGAGCTAGTAAACAATTAGCCGCCCCAGCGCGAATACAATTATCCTCTTTATTTTCTTCTACTGCTTTCTCTTGCTCTCTCTCTCACAGAATTTTTCCCAGTCGGTTTCTCTCTCTCTCCATCCCCGTTCTATATTTTCTCTTCACTATTTATCGCGAGTTGCGAGGGATACACGAGAGAAAACGGATCGAGGAATTCTTTATTTGAAAGTAAGTGTTGTAACTGCATGGATACATAAATACATAAATAACGTGAATGTCATTTTAATGCTAAATAACAGATATTACAGTTGTCTCGTCTGAGTATTTAAAATGGACAGTTCAGAATACGAGTTGGTAAGAAACATGACACTGCTGTTCTTTTTCGAAAGACTTATGGACAAAGGTGGTCCCAGGTCCTTGCACGATTTGAGTTGTCAATTCGGAGCCAAGGGTTTCACCAAAGAAATGAGGCAGATCGCTGGTGGTTCTCAAAGTGGCCTTAAAAAATTTTTATCTCAGTATCCAGTTTTATTTAATATCAACGGAGATTATGTTAGCGTTAATACATTGCAAGCTGTTGAGGAAGAAGATGACGGTACTAAACTGAGTAAGAAAAGAGATTATGCTCAGGAGGCAGTAGAATATTTTTCAGATAAATTGATTCAGTATGGGGTAGGAACCGAAGTGCCCATTAAGAGTCTCCTAGGACACAGATCTCAAGCTTCTCCAGAAGTTAGACACATTTCTGGACAACATTTTAGAGAATTTAAAGATTTTTTGTTAAAATATCCAGATGCATTTATTGTCACAGATGACAATGTCATTCTTAAACAATATGAAGGCATGCAACCAAAGCCATTCAAAGAATTAGGTGACTATATTTTTTTAAAAATTTTATTTTATTTATATAGAAAAGGCTTTAATTAATAATAATTATTCATCTTTTCATTCTTTCAGAGCCTGAAGTTTCAATTGATTCAGAAGTGACCGCAAGGCTTTTAGATTTTTTGGAGCAAAGCATTGAACAAAAGAGTGTTATTTCAGTAGAACAATTGTTTAATTTAGTTACTGATAAATTTCCTGAGGGCAGTTCAATGTTCAAAACACAACAAGATCTTTCAACGTTCCTGAAAATGACTCCAGATGCTTTTCATGTCCAAAGCAATCTTGTGACGTTAATAGGAAAACCTAAACCCTTTGAACAAAAAGATAAAACTTCCAATGTTGATGATCAAATTGAAAAATCTAAAAGGAAGAGAACACCAGATGAAATGGAAAAAATTTCAAATAATCATACATCTTCAGTTCGTCAAGTTTTTGCACAGTCAAATTCTCAACCCGATAGTCTTACTTCCAATAGTTCTTCTACTCAGCCAAATTCATTAACTTCCCATACTCATGAAGTCATTAATTCTGTTTCTCCTCCAGTAAGTCTTCAGCAGCAGACTTTGAAACAACGAATTAATAGCCTTTTAATTAAAACATTAGCTGAAAATACTGAGAGAGATAAAAGTTTACAAAATGCAGTAATAGGTGAAGCTTTAAAATCTAGAGTTTCTCAGCAGACTAAGGTCGTGGTTAATCTGAGAGATTGTTTGCAAATAGTTGATGAAATAATGCACCCTAGAAAAATATCTCCAGATGGAAAAATTGTTGTTTCCTTTGACTGTGAGGGTATAAATCTTGGCCCTAAGGGAAGGTTAACACTTGTACAAATTGGTACAATTTCTGGCCAAGTATATGTTTTTGATTTAATTACTTGTCCAAATATTATACAATCTGGAGGATTGCAAAAAGTTTTAGAAAGCGAAACTATTACGAAGGTAAGAATTTGAATATTTATCACATACGTTTATATGTATTTTATTTTATTATTGTATAATTATTTTTTAGGTAATTCATGACTGCAAAAATGATAGCGCTAACTTGTTTTATCAGTATGGAATCACTCTTGTTAATGTTTTTGATACACAGGTGATAATGAACGTTTAAATATTTAATTTTTATTTAAAACTATTTAATACTAATTAAATTATTTAATATTTCAAATATTTTATAGGCTGCTCATAGTGTTATAGAATATCAAAATACTGGGAAACCAGTATATAAAGTAAAGAATGCCAATTTAAATACTTTATGCGAATTTTATGGAGCCCCATGCAATTTGCTAAAGGAACAGTTAAAGAATATTTATAGACGAGATCAACGATATTGGGCACGAAGGCCACTTACTCGAGATATGATAATTTATGCTAGTAGTGATGTTCAAAGTCTTGTGCCTCTCATTTATAATGCCATGTCTAAGTATAAAATTTTAAATACTAAATTTTTAGATATTTTTAATCTTTTGCTTTTATATTAATTAATTCTGAAATGATTTTTAGATCTATAAAACCGGAAATGCAAAAATTGTTTGCAGAATTATGTGAAGAGCAGATACTGATGCATATTAATCCAAATGAAGTTAAAGCTCGGAAAAAACAAAGGAAAATTGAGACTGAAGTTGCAGATCTGCGGAAAAAAATGGACGAAACAATTGGAAAAAATATTGTATTAAGTAATAGAGAAATCCGACTTTTACGATATTTAGAACTTACAAAAGAAGAGAAGGAAAAATTGAAAGGCAGTTATAAGGTAGCTAAAAAGCTTGAAAAGTTAGAAAGCATGGGACAGGACAAGAATGACAGTAGCGATGAAGATGATGACGATGATAAAAATGAAGATGCTGATTATACAAGCTTAGACAGTTATACCTCAGAAAATTCACACTCAGGTATTTTTAACAACAATTATGTTCCTCATATTAAATATATAATTACTATAAAATTATAATTAAATTATTTTACTTTATTAGGTGGAATTGTATCTCCAAGAAATTTGGAGCCTCCAAGTTTGACAGAGTCAATGCAAATGATGGATGAAATTTTATCTGATGGTCAAATGGATGGTTTTGAGAAGATTGAACGATTGGAGGCAATTCTATCAGCAGTAACTGAAAATTCAAATGATAGCGAAGCTACTGAGAGTAGCAGATCATCACCAACAAAGTGTGCCTGCATGTGCCAAAGCAGTAAAAATGTTTTTAACAATGAATCTAAGATTCATCGCAAAGAAGTTGCCTGTCAAACTCTTAGTACTGGAGATATAGTAATTACTAGGATATTTTTCACAGAGGAAGAAGAAGAACGTGAAAGACTGCTTAATACACCGAAAAAGCAAGTAGCATAGTAGTAACTGCAAGTTGGATACTTACCATAAAAAACTAAATCAATTCGTTGCCTTCGAAACATTTTTTACACTAAAGTAATTATTTTGTTGGATATGAAATACTTCAAATCGTGATTTATACAAGAGATTTATACAATCATTTATTTTACTTTACTGACATGCGCTTATCGAATAATAAGCTAAGCGCTATGAATCTTTTTTTTTAATCATCGTTTTAAAAACTCAATTGCTGTTTATGAGTTTTAAAATAATCATGTTAAATTGGACAAATTTATTCTTATGAATTTATAAATTTTTTTGATAATCTCGTGATATTTAGGAGTAGTAGTTAGAGGAATTTCAGTTGATAAAATGCAAAAATAGTGATTACCTTATAAATATCAAAACGAGAATTGTACAATGTCTAGTTAAATATCTCCTTTGCGTTGATAAAAATTGTATATAATTGTGAGGTATTTTCATTTCATAAAGATTTATTGTTAGGCACTTTGTACGTTATAGTGCAGCTCAAGTTCATGATTTTGTTATGACATTGATAAGCTTGAAAATTTTGACATTATTGATTTTTAAAATGGGAAACATTGAGAATATTTTCCAATGTAGTATACTAGAGGTGCATATCGCAATTTATGATGATTTTTCTTTAAGAAAACAATGATTTGGTGCTTGGGCTTCTTAAAATTAAATTTATTTAAAAATTATAATATTGTTTTGTAAAGTATATTTTAATTCAAGCTGCCAGAAAAGTAAAGAACTTACTATTCTTTTCAAAATAAAAACTTTGGCCATAATATGCAATACCTGATATTAGTATGTACTAGATACATTAACTAGTTTATGCTAACATCAGTATTTTGTTGTATAATAAAAAAAGATAGTCATTTTTAATTGTGAGAAATATTAAAGATTATGTTGGGTAAAAAGTTTTTTTGCCATTTTATTATACAAAGCTGTTTCAGGTCTTCCTTGAAAATGTTAACTACAATTATTAATAGTAGGAACAAAACTGAAAAATATTACTTGAGAAATGATTTTCTCAATAAAATATTAAATAATTCAAATTATTAATCATCAATGCAAATTGTACTCAGTAAATTTTCTAAAGAACAGAAGCAAAACTTTTTCGTTGCGTTTTTTTAGTTGTATTAAAAACATATCACAAATAATGTGCTCAATGAATTAGCAATATTGTAAATAACGAAACGGTTTTAAATTAATCTAAGAAGAAATTTGTAATATGAAAGAAACTGCTTGACAATGAAATGTATGTATTTAGTAACTTGGAAGTATTTACATAATGTTATATTTACTACATTAATTTATATAACATAAATAAATCGTCAAATAAACATATTTTTAACAAAACACTTTTTGACTATAATTGTAATATGAATATACAAAGATAATAATTAATCCTTAATTCTAGAACCTTATAAATATTTACAAAATTTACCACCTTATTTTTTACACTTCTTTTTCATTAGTCTTTTATTCATTTTTATACAACACGTTCATGATAAAATCTCATTACTTCTTGACTCACATTAATACCAGCTGTTAACGTGACAATGTAGGTTAACAGAACTATAGGTATGGTTGCTTGAAGTATTACATGAGTTTTATGAAGAATTTCAACACCTACAAAGACAAATCATACCATTCAAAATTTATCATGTTATTTTATATTTTTCAATGTGAAATAAACTTACTTGCATAACCCAAAAAGGTAATGTAAATGTAATAACTAACAGCAATCAGCCAGAATGTATTTCCAACAAATCGGGAGAAAAAATAATCATGACTTATCAAAACTAGAAAGTAAAATTATTTTTTTAAAGTAAATTATTCAAATTATTTTGATATAATCTAATTGATGGGTTGATGCTCACTTTTATATAAAAACAATTGTACAAAATGTAAGATTACCAAAGGTGGAAAGAAAGCATTCAAATGTATATCAAAGGCATATCCCCACTCAACGTCTTGAGAATGATCCTTGCGCAAATAACGGTTGGTTACAAACCTAAATAAAAACTGAATAAATAAAAATCTGATAGTAGTAAAATAAATTAATCTTGACTTAATTACCAAAACAGTGAAGCCACTGCAATTCCAACTCCAATACAATCAACAAAAATGACGTATAGAAGGAAATATAGAAATTGTAAAAATCCAAGACCTAAAATTATAGCAAATCCTATAGATGAAACACAAAGCCAACATGCGAATAAAACTAAGAATGCTGGATCGTCCCGAGCAAATTGTGATTTAGTTTCTGGAACCATATACACTTCATTAGTATATTTTATAAATATATTTCAGGTCTATTACTAATTGTTAATACTTACGTTTACGATTTTGAAAATTTCTGTACACTTTTTGTGGTGAAGTAAATAAATAAATCATTTGCCAGACGGCAAATTCAAAATCCATTTGTTCAAATTTTAAAAGTTTCCTTAAATATTTATAACATTTTGTAGCTGCTCCAAAGCAGTCTTGTCTAAAAGATGAGTAAGAGTAAGCACATTGGATTTTAAAATATGACATGAGATTTCATCATCATAATTGTAAAAAAGAAAAAACTATTATGGCAAATGTTTTTTTTACCTATATGTTGCTGGCATCGGTAAAGATGAACTTGAGCGCATTGAAATAGGAGAAACACATCGGCTTGGTGGAGGCGAAGTTGAATACTTCATTGTTGAACTTTATTAATTTAAATTTTAAGAAATTTGTAGGTTAGGTGTAATAACCTTTGTCATTACACCATTGAACTAAAAGTAGAGATTTTTTTCGTTTCATTAACTTTTAAAGGGTGTTAAGAGGTAGATATATTCAATTGAAAATAATTAAAGAGGTCTATAGAAAGTTTTTGACGTACTCAGCATACCCACACTATTGCATTTACGATAAGTCGCATGTACAAACTATACATTTAGGTACATGTTCGTTTTCTGAATACCGCTATCTCTATCCGCGAATAGCGCAAACTGCTCTGATGATCACTTTCCGTATCATATATAGTTACAAAATTTCACCTCAATTTCTGCGCGTACTACGTATGAATGTATAATGTGTACATAACTTACTGCAGATGTGCATAGCATTTAAATTTCAGCTGGAAAAAGCATAATATTTAATTTTATTTCGTAATTATGATATATAAAATTTGAAAAGAAGTCGGTATAGAAGAACATTTTTATTAACCATACATAGATAAATAGGTATTGACAGTATTTTACCAGTTTGTTAACCACTGCTAAATTATTACGATGTGTTATACACAGCTTTAAATAAAACAACAGTATTCACCTTTATTGTCAATTGGCATATTTCCGATTGTCGGACATTGATGCAGATTTTTTATTACATTATCTACTTATGAATTGTCAGTAAGTATGTCTTCCTTTTCTTTATAAGTGCATTCGATTATGCGTGATTGCGGTATGTAAAATATATCCTTAACTGCACAATTATAATATTTCTCGAAATTGTAAGTTAAATTTAAATATATTATTCATTCTTTAGAATTTAAAAAAGTTCGCAAAAAATACACTTTACAAAGATGTTTTAAACATATACAATTAAAATAATAAGTATTTTGCCAACATTGTACCAACGATAATATGACATACATATAAAAATTAATAAAATTATATAAAACTGTATAATAAAAGCTATAATACTTTAAATTCTGCCGGTCTTTAATTATTATTTATAAAGATTTCAGGTAACCAGGTAATCGCGTCATAAAGCAAAAACATGATGCAACTCCCATCAAGTTCTTCTGAAAGGACTAGCAAAAGTAAATCATCCAGATTAAAAAATAAAAAATTTAACTATAATTCTTCAGTTCGAAATGATTTTGGAAGCGTAAAATACAATTTTTCGTTTAACAGGTAAAGATCCTTATTAGCGCTATATAACATAACTATAGATATATTAAAGTGAAATTTATGTCCCGTAAACTTTAATTTGTAAACATTTTATATATAAATTTTAACTATACTTTTTTTACTTTATGAAACCTATAAAAAACTAATGTAATTGTTACAGATCCAGTACTTTCAAAGCATCTCCAAGTACTTCAAACATTAATCGAAAATCATACGTAATTCTAGGTAATTTTATATGCAGAATGCACATATTTTGTATGAATTATAAAATAACTTAATATTGTACTTCCTAATATAATTAATATGTTTACAATAGCACTTATGACTGGAAGAGGAAAGTTAAAATACGAAGTAGGAATTGCATTAATTGATCTTAGCTATCCTCATTTGATTTTGTGTCAAATCAGTGATAATTACATTTTCTCAAATACTTTGTCCAAATTAAATATTTACGATCCGAAAGAAATTATTATACCCGATGGATATCTAACCGATGCAAATTCCGAATTATGCTTGCACCGCAGTATATCTCGTAGATTCAGTGATGTAAATATTACATCAATACCACGCCAACACTTTAGTTCATTAACTGGTTGGGAGCTGATAGATGTTTGTTGCACAAATGAATCAGCCCCAGTCAAACAAATTATAAAAAATAAGTAGGTTTTTGCGTTTCATTTATTATTGTAATATTAATGTTTCTTTCGTAACTTCATTTTTTTCTTTTATTTTAGATATTACGCTTTATCAGCTGCTTCAGCCCTGTTAAAATACATATCGTATATTCAACATTTAAGTTACGCTCCTAACAGCGTAAAAGTGGAATTTCAAAGCTGCGAAGATACCGTAGTTTTAGGTGCACTATAATAATTGCCCGCAATTTTTTATAAAATAGAATCACTTTTTTATTATTTATCATTTTTATTAACGTCAAACTATTGTCTGTTCTATCATTTTCCAGGAGTTGATGTGGTAGAAATATTAGAAATAACTAACTCTTTAAATCCTGCTATGCCTAATTTTAACTTATACTCAGCTTTAAATAAATGTGTAACTGCAGCGGGAAAAAAGTTTTTACGAGCATCATTACTGCAGCCATTATATAATATAGCTGCTATAGAGGAGAGATTTGAATGTATTGCTGAATTAATTGATAACCATTCGTTACTTCTGTCACTACAGGCAATTAAATATTAAATTTATAACTTAATAAGACAACGTATAATAAAAATTAATTTAAATTTAAAGAAAAAAGAACACATTTATTTTAGGCCGTTCTAAGAAAGTTAAACAATGTGGAAAAACTATTAAATATATCAATCAATGTAGATAATTATGATAATATTAAACTTGCCGAAAAAAATGTAAATTACATCCTACTTTTAAAAAGTACAATTGATGTATTACCGGAGATATGTACAATATTAGAAGTAACCTCAGCGTCTACATTCTGCCGAATAAAAGATGTAAGTAAATGAAGTTAAAAAAATAAGAGAAAAATTTTCGATTATCATTATCTATTGTATTTCTGGTTCTTCCTTTTTTAGAATTTCGCCGACCCACGTTTTACTAATATCAAAGAACTTATCTCTGAACTAATTCAAGAAGATGCAGCTTCAGTTCAGGGGTATACATCGTCAAATATGCAAAGATGTTTTGCTATAAAACCCAAAATTAATGAATTACTGGATGTAGTAAGACAAGCGTATTGTGAACATATAGATAGTATGATACGTAAGTGAACAAATTATATTGCAATTTAAGGCGTAAGTGCTACTTTCTCCGCAAAAAGTATTTTGATGATGCGACTAAGCTGCTTTCCTACGGATGGTTTTCAAAATAAATACGTTTATTTGACTCAGTATTCATTGATCGCATTTTAAAGATAACATTACACCAATATTTTTTAGAATATGTGGAAGAATTGACAAAACAATACGGTATGCAACTGACTTTAGGCTGCAATTCTTCTATGGGATATTATATACAATTAAATATACCCAAGAAAACAAACGTAAGTGAATTAAATCTACCGAAAGAATTTATTGAGTTAAAAAAGACAGCATCTACGGTAATGTTAACAACAGAGAAATTGCAAGTTGATAGTGAAAAATGCAAAGAAATATGTGAAGAAATCCATATCATGAGTAATGTGTAAGATACCATATTTTATCCATTTACAGTGAAAAATTGCAGCTTTAATCGGAATAATAAGCGAATGTCCATTTGTTCCAGGCTTCTTGAAGAATTATTAAACAAAATACGAGGATTCATTGATTGTTTTTTTCAACTATGCAAAGATGTTAGCGAACTTGATTTTCTTGCATCTTTGGCTACAATTAGTTGTAAGCAAGGATTCGTGCAACCAAAGTTTGGTCATAAACTATGCATAATTGATTCGTATCATCCAATAAAATTTTTACTGGGACATGATGATTCTATCAGCAATAACGTAGTAAATATTCAATTTATTTTATAATCTTTATTATAATTGTTCAAATAATGTTGATATAATTAAATTGGGTATAACATTTTTACGAATATTGACGTACCTTCAAAAAGGTTGCATCGGTACCGTACAACTTTCATGTAATTACTGGACCAAACTTAAGTGGAAAAACAACTTATTTAAAACAAGTAATCGTTCTCCATATCCTTGCGCAGGTGTGTATTTAAATTATTCTTTGTTATTTTAATATTTGAGAAATAAAAATGATATGCCTCCTTACACGAACAAAGGCAGAAAAGAATAACTGTTATCTAATAGCTCTTGTAGAAAAAAGGTCTACAAAAACTTCTAATTTCTGCAAATGTTTTTTAATATTTTCCTATAATTACTATACTTTTTTTAGATAGGATGTTATATTCCCGCTCAAAAAGCCGAATTACGTTTGACTGATCGCTTCTTTTTTCATTCTTCAAATTATAAAACAGATGATTCTATGTCATCGTTTGAATTCGAGGTGATTTATAAGTTTTACTAGAAAAGCTAAATAAAATCTATATATAGCTAAAAATATTTACGTTTACAAAAAAATATTTTTTAGTTGAGAGGATTATCATATATTATGAATTTCATGACTCATCATTCGTTGATTGCGCTTGATGAACCTTGTATGACTACTTCTACAGAAGATGGGACTTGTCTAGCTGTAGCGATTTGCGTAAAAATAGGAGATACAAAGGCTTTTACTTTCTGTGCTACACATCATCTCTATCTAACACGATTAGCTGAAAACTTTTTTAACGTAACCAAGTAAGCCATTTTTATTCTTTTTTTGATAAACTTAAAATCTACAATTTTTGAAATTATATATTTTCCTATATTAGTTTACATTTTAACTGCTATCCAAAAATGGGTCCCTCTTCAACGTTGGTTTATACGCATGAATTAAAATTAGGAGTGACACCAATAAAAAATTATGGTATAGCCACCGCTAAATTGTCGTGGTTACCAAAATCAATCATCGAAAACGCAGAAAAAATAGCTAAAAAATTAATTCATAAAGAAATGGTGAGATTTTTTTTAAATAGTACTTGTTTATAATATATCACATTTTGTTTCTTCACTCATTATCTAATATTAAAAAAAAAATCTAGTTACTAAGTTATTAATTGAATTTCTTTAAGGAAATTAAAAAATGTGATGTAACATTTGAAACAAGCTTAACAAGAAGATGTTATTTTTTTGCATCGAAAGTATATCATCTTATTGTAGATGATCAGTTTACAATACAAAATGTTTTAGAAACTATAAGAGAAGTATTTACGAATGATTTACTTGAAAATTTTGAAAATCACATAAACAAATCAATACTATACGATGAAAAAGTTGTTTCGATTAAAACAACATTAAAAAAATGCTTAGACATTAAAAATAGAAATAAAGAAATTATGTCAGAAATACTTACGCATTCGAATACTGCATATAATGCTTGCATTTCAAGGCTCAAAGATATCGGAATTTTAGATGATAACAGCAATTTCTATATACCAGAAAGTGAAGTAGTCAATAGTACAATTATAATTAATCAAAACGCGATATCTACGTCGTGCCAAGCAAATAATTCATCACTTAAGGACTATCATAAGCTCCCTGAATTAGTACCTGAAGGAAATTCAACGAACAGTAGAAGTGAATTTCAGGTTGATGCATTTTATCAAGAATTGTTAGAGAAGAATTTGAGTCTTCGAGAAAGTAGTAATTTTAGCAGTGCTTAGAATAAATTGCTCCTACTGAACATCAAACTAGCATTAAATAATTTATAACTCTGGTTTTTTCATTTATGAAAGTATGTAATATATTTATATGTATACGTTATAGCTAAGATAATTTTATAACTTAAAGAGAATAAACGTAATTTTCTGAAATTAAATCTTGCGTCGCTATTTATGAAAATAAGAATAAGTTTCTTTAGTAATAGTTCACAAATTTAAGAGCCAATTTTTAATACATTAAAAACCCCAAAAACGTGGTCGTAATCATTTAAAGATCAATTTAATTTATTAATTTAAACTTATTTTGAACTACCTTCCATTAGATTACTACTTATTTTATTTATTTTTACAAATTAGATATATGTATATTCAATATTTTATAATTATTTTAATAATAAAATTCAATATTAAAAACTTTTGCAAATCCAATAAACATATTTTGATTTTTTGATACATTTACTAGATATAGCAATATAAAATTTTTGTCGATTGAAAAAAATCTTATGTTTTTTCTATACACTGAAATTGTGAATGTAATGTACTAGTTATTGTAACTGTAATAACATATTTTACAAAAATTCTTTACTACAAAAGACATTATTCAAAATATATTTTTATAACATTAAGAAAAACTCGAATCAATCTTTAAAGATCTTAATCTTAATGTTGCAGAAAACTTCTCTATAATGATTTTTCTTTTTCATTTTTATTTATTTATTTATTTATTTTTTTTTGTTAAAAGACTTTTTAAAGAAAATGTTTCGTATATTTTTGTTTTTTAAAATGTCAATAATACATTAATGCGACTATTCAATTGCAGTATAAAATTTTTAGTGTTGCAAGCTGTTTCCCCTATAAAAGTATTATGACTTCGAAAGGATGATTTTCATTAACTAACAGAATTGAAGGTCGCAATTAAATCTAATTGTACATGATACAAAACGCGTCACAATGAGCACATGAAACGTAATTGTTCGTTAAGAAACGAAATTTATATATTTTTTCTACTTTTACAAAGAAATAATTTTCCAATCTTATTTCCCAAAAATTAACAATTGTATAGCGTGTAAGTACCATCTCTGTTGAGCACTCACATTGTAAACGTTATTCCTTTTATATTCGTTTTTTAAAATTAAGTAATATTTTTGGGAAATAATTAATCATTGGAAAATTTTACAAATCCATTTATAATCCATATTTTTAATTCAATAAAATTAAATTTCTATGTAAACAAATATTAAATAAAAGTAGTCGATTTTTTTTATGTAAAAATTAATTTCATTAAGTTTAAAAAGTTTCAATGTACATCTGCTAGTTATTATTGAGAAGTACTATCAGAAATGCTTTGCCTCCAGGTAGCGTGAAATGGAATTTTCAAAATTTTTACACGTGTCCTTGGTAACGCAGTCAAAAGAAGTTTCTGTAGATGTGGTAGAGGTAATATTTCTACTTGAGGATTACTTAGATTTGGCTGCTGTTTTTCGTCTGCAGAAAAATGATTGAAAGTTTAAAATAATTATTTTAAACAACTGTTCCAAAACAGCTTATGAATATTAAATGTAACAAACCTTTCGGACTCTCCTTATCTCCAACTATATCCTCTATGAGGTTTAAGCATGGTACTGGCTTCAACACTGGTATAGAATCTCCAATAATCTGTTTGTTCATTTGATTACATTGATCTACAAACAATTCTGTTACTCGTAATAATTCCTGTGTAACTCCCCATACAAAATGCGTTAAATTATTCGATAATTCGGTAACACCCCCAAGAATCATATTATTTGATGTTGCTGATTGAGATACATAAGTGGGTATAATTAACAATCTTTTTATATTTTTACAATTAGCTAAACATTTGTCGAAGCCATTTTTCACGTCGAAATTAACCAACTCTAGTTGAGTTAAATTTTCTAATTTGGCAATGCCTTCAAGAATGTCAAAAGTACAACAAGAACCTTGGCCCTTTTCTAATCGTAACTTTTCTAAGTTTTGTAACTTTACTAAGACTGTTGTGCCAAATTTATCAGGAAAATCTGAACATTCACCAAGATCTAGTGTTTCCAAATTTTCTAAAGACTGCAAAACCTTTATTTTCTTTTTTCCTAAATCTTTGACTGATGTTAAGCTCTGAAAAAATATAATTAGGTAAGTAAAAATAATATAAATAATAGTGTATTTGTCATTAGAATTAAAGAATGTGATCATAAATTATTTTAGATATATACACATATATCTCTTCAATGGACGACAAATATAAAGACTTACCAAATGTTTTATCTTGGAAAGTTGTAACAAAGGCGATAGATCTCCCTGCAGTGCCATCCCACTGATAGCTTTCAATCTTAACTCACTGCAATTCTCTAAATTACTAACAAATTCAAGATTAAGAGAATCGCATTTAATAGACAAAGCGCTTAGCACTTGCAACTGAGGACAATTTTTCATTACTTCTTCGACAACCATAGCAGGGCATCTACATAGTTCGAGCTTTATGAGGCTAGTGACCCTCGGTATAACAGAGACAAATTTTTTCCATATATTATCGGATTCTCCAACAATTAACATTTTTCTGAGATCTAAATGTTGTGTTCCGCGACTTTTTAGAGAGTCAGCTAAGCCATCCCAGTCGGTCACTTGACTATTCTTCATCCGTACAGTTTTCCACAGAGACGGATGCGCAGCAAGATCTCTCCACATTCGGCAAACTCTAGCAGCTCGAAGTAACTCTTGAACTTTAAGGTATTGGAAAATCCGTGACAGGGCATGATAACCAGCACATACCGACACCATAAAGTACTGGCGTTGATCGATTTCTGCTTGAGCAATTTTTTTCCTGCAAAAATACAAATTTTTCTTTAAATACCCGCACATAAATGCTAAGATAATGTCGTATAATATTTAAACTGTAGTCAATTTTTAAAGAAAGATTGAGTTAAAAATAATATAATGTAATAGAAAATTACATTAGCGCTATCGGAAGGGTAGTTTAAATAGATTGGGAATAAAGCTTTCGCCAAAATTGTCAGTGTTTAAAGTATGTTTGATGACATTTGAATAAACGCAATAACTTAATAAAGGTTTGGGATTAATAAACTGAACACTTATTTTATACATCGTAAAAAAGACTTTGTATAAACAATAATCACAATTTTTTAAAATACAGGTATTCGTCACCTTTACAAATTTACATTTATACAAATTATTAAAATTCTTATTATATTATTTTAGCGGAAAAAAATTGTAATGCAAAGTAAAATTTTAAAATTATAAAAAGCGATGGTATTAAAAAAATCATTTGCCTAATCGATCCCTGTCAATAAAAAAAATATTTGGAAATGAATACAACTGTGACATATTCATCTCACTTGTTCTAACATTCAATTCAAAATAACTTTTTTTTAATCATTCTTCTTAATCTTCTTTTTTAAAGTAGTTTTGATTCTACTTCTATATCGGAGTATCAGAATTTTTCACTTAAAAGAAAAGGACGAGGTAACTAATCATAATTCTCTAACAGTATCTATTCGAAATTTTACTTAAAAGTCGTTAGTAGCATTATATATCGAATACAGAATGGAACACGCATACATTCCAAGAAAAAATTCGTACACGATTGACAACCAAATTCAATGTGTTGGTTATTGGGGTATTAAGCTGCAGTGTTTATTTTATAAAAGTCAAAGACAAATATAAAATAAACATCTTCCTAGTTGAAAATTGAATTGGACATCACTACTGACAAGAATCTGCAGCCGTATAACGAAGGAAATTTATTTATCTTGTTTAAACAGTGCTATTAATGGCGCAATACAATACCTATCTATTAGACTGGTTAAAAAAAAGCACAATGTTTTAAATACATAAAGAACTAATAAAATGTCTGTTCGCTTCTTAAACTAACGAAATGTATACGCAACAGAGAAAAAATAGCATATTTATTTTTATAAAAATATAAATAATGAAAATAAAAAAAATTCTTAAATTTACATGTGTTGTATTAACAGGATCATAACATATGCTTAAAAAATAAATAAAAAATAAAAAAGGAAAGGATGTTAATAGTAAAAATAACAACCAATTAGTTTTTTATAAAATATAAAATGATCTTAACAATTAATACTAATATACTGTGGCTTCCTGTCAATAGAGTATAATTGCATTTTTTATGAAAATTAAAATAAACATGGAGTTCTATGTTTTTTTTAAGTATTTGAAAGTGAATTTTCAAATATTTCTATTATTTTATATTTAACATATTTCACACAGCACTATAAATGTAAGAATCCTCCAATAATGGTTACCTTTTATTTGCAGAAGAAAAAACTACATTATTTCTTGACTCCTGTTCTGCAATAACATTGTTTTCAGGTGACGAAACTGAAATAACATTAGTTTTTTATTTTGAGCATGAATTCACTTCTACTTTATATTTAAATTAAAGATGACATACTGCTAGTTGATGAGAAGTGTGTATGAACGTCTTTCATAGAACTCCCACAACCTTCATTTTTGCTTTCTACATTTGTTTCTGTTAGTACATTTACATCGCTATCTCTCGCACTCGTTTGATGAACCATTTCCGTTGAGCTTAATTTCGATGAAGTACCCGGTACACTTGCCGTGACCGTTGACGTATCAAATTCATCTTGAATCATTGGTGGTTTATCTCCAATTTTGTCTTGTTTTAAAGTCATTGCTGGTTGAACAGCTTTAGTGTTATTTTTCGGAATTACGATGTACTTTCTACCACCCATTAAAGCTATATTTTGTGCAGGTTTTAGCGATGAAATTTCGTGCTTATTTAAATATTCATTTTGAGATTGTGAATTCGAGGAGTTCTCTCTACTATCGTGCAAATTGCTTTGATTAATGGGACTTTTTGAGATTGCCTGTGGCGACATTGAACTGTCTGTCTTTGGTATGCGCTGCAGTTTTGGTAGTAAGCCTGTTTCGTGATTTAAATTGCTACTTGGAGTATTTAACATACTAATTGGTATTAAAGGTGGCGGAGTCACTGATGGATTCGAGACATTTTTAACAGAATCACCTGATTCTATTTCACAGTTCTGCAATACAACATATTTTTAAGGACATGTGCTAAAGCATCGTTTCAAGTTGCATTTTATAGCAGTTGATTTTATAGTTGAATTTTATAGCAATTGATCGCATACACGTTGAAAATAGAGCGAAGAAAAATTTGTGACGCAATAAATCAATCCTGCCTTTTACGTTTCAATTGATATAACGTTTTAAATAATATTTGAAGGGAATGCGGACAGCGATAAAATACTTCACAAGGTAAATTAGATTCTGACAATGCAGACCAGTTTTAAATATACATAACAAATTTTGAATTTTATGGAAGAAATAATGAAAAAAAAATTTATAATTTTGAAAAAAGTGGAATCACAGCAGAAATCGAAAAATTGTTTTTCTAAGTTGCAAACATTTGAATTAAAATTTAAAAAACGATGCTTTAAAAATTTTGAATCCAGTTTTGCCGCTAATTTAAATGAATCAATCATAAACCAGTGGCTAATTCCCAAATTTCGCCTAATTAATGATAATAAAACTCAACTATTTATACATTTAACCTTTAAGATTAATAATTATAAGTGTATACCTTGCAAATGAATTCATTACTTCTGTCTACATCAACATTGCCAGTGCACTCGGGATGATACAAACACAGGCAGACGCAGCACTGTAAGGTGGGTATCAATCCTATACTTGTTGAACATCTAATGCTACATGGTTCTTGAACTTTCGCCCTGAAAGATGTGCATTTACAGGAAAAATAGGATATAATAGGATTTATAAACGGTGATAGTATGTATAAGAAAAATCGAAGGGTTATATAATATCGGCGGTCGTGTAGAAGATTTTTTGCTTGTGGTTGAAGAAAGGCGTTGCACCTGGTATCGTTTGCTGTGAAATAAAAAAATGTGCTATCTTGGACTGGCATCTTTTCAGAATGCATCTTTTTCCTCTCTTCGGCCGCAAGCAAAATGGCATTTACTTCTGCGCGATCGACAGTTTTTATGTATAAGGATCTAGGATAATATGGAATGTAATTACTTTATTTAAAGTATTCCGAATACCAAGACATTCCAATTTAAAGTTATTAATTAAATTCAATTTATTTAATTAAATTATTGCAATACTTTTTATTAAAATAAACGTCTTGACAAATTTCTGGTAAAAAGTGATATCAGAATTTGAGACTTTTTTACAACGCCTTTTCCACCATTTTCTATCTATAAATGAACTATTTCGAAAATAGCTTATACATGGAGTCAAATGGTCGAAATAGCAAGTAAAAAATATTTCAAATCATAATTTTTTACAAGTTAAAATAATTAATTACACTCGGAATACTTTTTGCATAAAATTTAATTTGCATTAAATCCTCATTACACTCATAAGACTTTTTCATTTACTAGTGCATGGCAGTTGCATCTTGCATTGAATCATTTCAATAATTGTGGTTAAATGTATAAATGAATACCCAGAAATGAATTGTCGTTAACCCTTTGAAGCATTATTAGGAAACATAATTGATAAACTGTAATCACTACAAAATAGGAATCGATCGAATGTGCTTTAAAATTTAACGTAATACAAACAAATGATAATGACCTTTTTTTTTATTTTTATGTTATGTTATGCATAAGAAAAAACAGTAACTGTTGGTGGGTTTAATTGTATATTGACCTAGTCTCAATTTAAATTGTACGTAACATATACACGTATACAGCGCTAGAGCAATACTACCAGAATTAAAAATACGCAAGGAATTTCTCATTAGATAATTAAATTTAGAAATAAAAGTACGTATCATTTGCGTGACATTTTATTTTTAGCTAAACCATTATTCTAACTGTTCTACTTTCTCCTTTTTTGTCGATTATCCTCGAAAAAATATGACATCCTTACAGGAATTTACTCCCTTTCTCTGGGATTTACTAAACACAGTGTAACTAGTTATAGCATACTATTTCCTTAGAGTTATTTTAAAAAAAGCTCCTCGTCTGAATTATTCTCTCTTTATGAAAAATATTGTTGCGTCATCTTATCAGCACGAAATTTGTTGATCGATAGTTAAGAATGATAATTTCAAAAATGTCATCTCAGGAAATAATACTATTACGGTGTAAAGCATCGTACAACCGAATAGTGTGATAAATTTGTCACTAAAAGTCTTAGCAATTCAACATCTTGCATTTTTGCATGGCAGTAAGATTATCGTTACGTTTTTGATACTTTGAAAAATCTGAAGCCATATTCCTGTCAATTACATAATTGAAAGAAAGTTCGCTTAACAAATTTTGTACATCCCATTTATATAGTCTAGTCGAGTTCCTATGTCTTGACAATTGAAGAGGTAAATATGCTTTAGATGTTCCCTGCTTTCTGTTGTAGAGATCAATCACAACTTCATTAGATATCTTAGCCTTTGTACATGGAGAACCTCAATCTGATTCAATAGAAATAAAATCATTGATTGCACTTGATTCTAAATAGTTCTCAGCACATTTGTCAAAATCTTGATAATACATTCAATGCCAATTTTTATCTGAAATATAAAATATACTTTTCATGTGTAGCTTTAAATCCTTTATAATTTTACTTTTAAGCAATATACTTTTATTTAAAGATACTTATCTGATTATTATCCACGTTGATTAAAATCAGAAAAGACGTATATATTTTAATTATCTATTAACTTTAATAATAACACAATATAATTATGATGAACATATACATTAATTATTGTTTGAAATTTTGGTCACATTAAGAAGAACAAAATTAAATATCTAAAACATTTTCCCTTTGAGCACAGAGCACTAAACCCAACTTTAAATTTGTAGATTTTAATTTCACAAAAATACATACAATAACAAGAAATAAAAATTACACAGTGAAAGTGTCAACGAGCTTTCATAAGTATTATCTTTTATATTATTTTTAAAATTAAAGATAACAAAGATGACTAAAAGTATATAATCAGTGAACATTAAATAAATATTCAATTTATTGATGATCAACTATATGTTCATCTGTTGATTTTTATGAATAAATGTCAATACATTGTAAAACAATTAAAAATTCAGACAAAGCTAAAGAACAAAGACTTAAAATAAAAATTTTTATACTACTAATAGATGTTAAATCGATCAATTGAATATGCTATTTTTCTCAAATCAGTATGAAATATTATAATTTAATGCATTTTATTATTTAAAAATTTATATAATAATCAACTTGATAATGTTCAAAGTTTATATACATTAAAAGGATTGTAGGAATAGTCTATGTCGAGAAACTAAGCTTGGCTTCTTATAGGTATGGTGTAAAGAATTAGGAAGAAAATGGTTAGAAAATAATGTGGACAAAAGATGTGGTATGGAATTAAAATAACAATTGTCAGACAAACTATTTTCACATTTTGTTCGTACTTGTTTCTACTTGAGTAAATTAAAAAAAACTCAGCAACTCTTGTCTGTAATGACTAATACAATTAATTTTTAAAAAACAAATGATGAATGATAAAAAATCTAGAGGTATTGCCATTTGTGTGGTGTGTTCAGCATCTGATAGCTTTAATACTCCTTGCTTAGAATCGAGAGTCTACAAAAACTTTCCATTGTATTTATTGGAAGAAACTATGCTACAACTTTTGGTAATAAGTGCCAGATATATAGACAGTTCTCACACTCTATTTTTTAATATCAAATTCACTTGACCAATTTAAATATTTTATTTAAATCCCATACAAATAGCATATTTATTGTGCAGTACCTGCATTGAGTGGTATTGTTTTGGAATTAAGTTTACTCGCGTGCACTTACATATGTTTATTTTCACTCTAAATCAACCTAATGCACCTGTATAGGTGAAGTTCTCAAACATTGCAATTCAGCACTAATTTTTTGATTTTAGAGGATTTCCCTAGCATATCAAGAAATAAAAAATATTAGGTTACTATTCAGCATTATAATCTTCATTGTGTTGAAAATTGGGTATTACACTTCGCCATTTTACATAAAAAATTATGTGAATTTAATTTTGTATTAATTTTTATTGTTTAAAATGTGAGCTGAATATTATACCTTAATAGTGGAAAGTTGATAAAATACATGCTTCAAAGAATTAATTTTTTGTTAATTCTCTTTTATTACGAGACTACTTTACTAGATTTATTCATTTTCATGAAATAATTCAATTACTTGCTACATTCTAGTATAAAGAGCACCTGTCATGCAACTTTTATAATTATATTTATAATTACGCAATAGTAAAAAACCAATACGTAGACTGATACTTAGTTGATAAATTACAAAATGGACATATAATGATTTCAATGTGATTTAAACAAAAAAATTTCTATCATAGCCAAATAAAATACATTCAAATATTGTAATTTTGATTTGTAATAAAATAATGCCTCGAATAAAATATAAATTTTTACACGTGTTGCCAAGACAGCAGATTTTTAACATAGATATGTATTTGAAATTTAAACATTATTTTTAATTTACATTTCATGATCTGTATTTCAATTCTAGTTTAATAACTCGATTTTTGACATGCATAAAATGCGAAAGTCATTACATGTCCATATAAGGCATCAGCCAACTAGAAGTCAGCTAAGATATCAAAAATAATATGTATTTATTTAAGGGGGTAACCTTTTTGAAAGAAAATCAACTTCTTTTGTTATTATATCGATTACATGATATTTAAAAAATTTAACACATACATTCACTTTGTAGAATGCACTTGTAGTAAATGTAATCGAAAACATTAAAGTTTGTTAAGTAAAATGAAAAATTAAAATTTTAATAAACGGTAACCCCTTATAAATTTAAAAATTATATGAAAGATTATATGTACAGATTAAAATACAATCTAAAAGTAGATATAATAAATAGTTGCTGATAGATACAAGATCAATAAAAAAGTTTTAGATAAAATAGTATGAGGAGCAAATGAAGTATAATATTCTATTATTTTCTTTTATAGAAGTGTTTGACTTTTTAGAATTTAAAGAAGAGGCAAAAGATCCCATTATGGATAAAAAATTTAAAAGAATTATATATCTTTACCCATTAATTTCAATACCGATCCAACAAATTTTTATACTCGCTATACCATTCACATTTATTGAACCATTGAATAATCAATTATCTTTTGAGTAATCATTAAAACATATTAAAATTCCAAATAAGGGAGAGTGGAATATTACAGAACATTTAGTGCAATATATCAGTAGGGTGTAATCAGTCACCAGATTTTCTAAACTTGATCTGCAACCCACTAAACATGATATGCTAAGCGACAGCATTTATGTTTAGGAAATTGCAGATTAAGTTAAAAATTATAAAGTAACCATTATAATAATTTAATAATTTTGTACCAACTGTCCCACTATGCCCAATATAGAATTTGTACATCTTGAAATTATGAAAAGTTAAATTAAAAAAATATGAGTATATATTGAAAAAAATGTTACACCCTTTTATTCTTAACTTCTCGACATAGAACTTAGGATGATAGGAATGGGATATATATAAATTGGTGAATGGCAACCACTGTGCCATTAATTAATAATCAATTGTATTCATGAAATGCAAGGAAATAATATTAATGACTCAAGACAAATGCTTTACAGATCTGCCTTATAGATATTGACATTTTCTTTATTATTTAAAAATCAATATCTTTTAAAAAATGAACTGAAAGGAAAATGGGTTAAAACTGTTTGAAATTTTTTAAATAGTAAAAGAAATTTCAATACCAGAAAGATAGATCTCAAGTCAAGCATTTGACATTATACATTCAAGATCATCCACTTCAAGTATTTGAACCAGTTTGTTTTTACTAATCCTCTATTTTATTTCGAAATAGAGTAGAACCACACATTCATAGGCATCAATTTTTGTAATGGTTTTTTATAAATTACATTACCACCATTAATTAAATTTTAAGATTAGAATTAAAACAGAAATCCTATTTGTATTTAAGACACAAAAATAGCAAAATCGAGCAAAAGTAACTAAATTAAATTATTGATAATAAGATATTTTTTCATTTTTATGCTTACATTTTAGTAAAAAATTGAATACGATTTGTTTAGAATTCTATAAGCAATTGTTTCTATTATAAAATAAAAAATAAAACATAATTAAATTTGTTAACACAATTATACTCTCAAATGCACCACAAAAAATTTCAAAGGTGATGTTTTAAACAACTTTTTGAGTATTTTAGAGAAATTGTTGTGAATTTTCCCATATCCAAATAAATATAAATAAACAAGAATAATAAACAATATCTTTCTGTTTAAAATCAATTAATAAGTATAATTTACATTGGCTCCAGGAAACCAGATATTGGATTAGTCAAGAGTATTATTGTGTTTATCTAGTTCTAATAATTGTAAGTACCTGTTTAATTGAGCTATTAGAGAATTTTTAAATATTACATATAATTTGAAGAAGAATAAAGAGATCTATCGGATAGTAGATATCTACCAGTCATCTACTAAAAGTAATTTAATTTTTCTCTAATTATTTATTTTAAATAGTTACCCCCTTAAAACTATACTGAAAATAGCATTGTAATAGTATTACAATTCAATCAGTTATACACAATTGTTTTGACACACAAAGAAGCATTAGTAGTCAGTGACACTTGTTACAAGTAATTATGTAAAAAAAAGACTTCTAATGCCTGGATTATGTAAGAATGTACATTATTTTGGCACAGCCATGACACAATTATTTACTTTTTATTTGTTATTTAACAAGCTTAATATCAATTCATGTTATCACAAATAATCATGGTTACACATAGCTGTGCCATATATCTGAGAATTCAATTTTATTTCTTAATAAATAAAATTTGATTGAAATTTAACTTACTTTATTCCTTTCTTTGTTTTAACTGGAGAAGTTTTTTCCACCAAGGATTGATTTCGCCTGGTTGGAGGAGAGTTCCACTGGGAGTTAGAAGGAATTTCATTATCTACTGCTGCTGCTGGCGGTGATTTTATTTCTTCTGTAAAAATATGAACAATATTAATTTCACCTTATAATTTACTACTACTTCAGTAAAGAAATAAATAAATTGAACTTTATTTATTTAATGTTAAAATAAAAGTTAAGGAACTAACAAATTACATTTTAATAAATTTTAGTTAAATTTATTCAATTATAAATACTTTAGTTAAAAAAATACTGATTTTTTTCCAATATTTACAGTGTCTGTAAAAATGTTAACTAAACGCGGATTGCTACTTTGAAAAGTTTTATTTATTATTATTTGTATAATTTATACATATAATGTACAATAAAGTCTATCTATATGAACTCATACTTTGTATGAGTGAACGGTTAACATTACTTTTTTTTAAACATGATGAGCTTTGAAGATTGAAAATTAAAAACTTACTTTTCAAAGTGCCTTTTTTAGCAGGTAGTTTTACTTTAAATCCTGCTGTAGACCTTATATTTTTTGGAGATGTTTTAGGTGGTGTTACTGTTGTTAATCCCTTTTTCGGTGACGTCTTTTTTAAGAACTGCGTTTCTGCAACTTTCTTATTTGTCTTTACATTTAACTTATTGCCAAAAGAATCCTGAAAAAGATACTTTGAATGTTATATTTAAATTTTTTATAATATAAAATATTGTTCAAATACCCACCTTAGCCTTTTTGGCATCACGAATAATTTCTTTATCTGGATCATTAACACCAAGTGGTTCTTTAAAAAATGTGAAATTATCAATTGTCAATTCGCTTGTTGTAACTGAAATTAAAATGTACACATTATATTATGCTATAAATTTAATTAAATTAAATGCAAAAAAATATGAAGAAAAATTGAAACTTACGGAATTCAATAACTTCTCTGTAGCTTCGAACTTTTTTACCTTCAGGTGTATAATAATAAATATCAGCCATTCGGCGCCCTTGATTTTCCGATCCCACACCTCTATAAACAAGTTCTCGTTTCCATCCATAATTAAAAGGTTCTCTGTATGCAGGATTGGTAACGTCAATTGCAACTTTTTGTCGAACAGCACCACCTGGGCTGGCACCACGTGAAGATCGACTTTTTCTTGATTTATTTGAATTAATAGATATGCTGCTATTTGCAGATTTCTCCGATTTTAAAGAAGATTCATCTGCTGTTATATTGCAAGTATCTGACTCTGTCATCACTTTATGATCTTCAGAGTCTGTGGTATTGCCATCAGTTTCTTCAATGAGATAATCAGCATTTTTTAAATTTTTCCATACTGGCATTACTTTTCTCCGCTTCAATGATGAAGACTTACTTGCTGTTTCAGCTTCAGCTAAAGAATGATTTTAAAATTCCAAAATTAATAAATTATCTTTTAAAATTTTTAATTATAAAAGTCTGTCCATTTATATTGCTGCATCTTTTAGAGTTTTGCAAATATCTACAGACATTTTTAATATCAATCTAGCAAGCGAGTTATCCAAAATTATTCATCTGCCATATATTTACTGTATATTGGTTATTTGTTTTTAATTATTTTTTCAAATTTACCTATTCTAAACTAGGATTTCAAAAATTTAAATAATTAAATTTACAAAAAATTTCTTTTAAAATTATATTAATTGCTTGCTTCAAAATTTTTTTAAAAATTCTTAACTTAGAAATAGTTTAGAAAATTATCAATTAAACCTATTAATTTGGTTGTTTTATACCCCTTACTCTTTTTGATAAAGACTCCACTCCACGTTTTTACTTTTTAACTACACTTCATACTTGAATTAAAAATTGTTAAATGTATATATATTTTACTAAAATTGTTTCTGCATTGTCTAAATATAAATGTAGGAGAGAACGTTCCTAACTGATCGAATGCGCATGTATGGATATCTTTGTCAAGGCGGAGAGAAGGTGTTATGTCGCGAACAAAATTTGCAAATGAAAGTTAAATTTAAGTCGTTTGTCTAAATCTGGGCTAAAATTAATCAGTGTGTAACACGTAAAATCTGGTATTATTTTACTTTCGAAAAAATAAAGTTAAGTCGCAAATTTAAGGATCATATTAAATCTAAGTTACATTAATAAAAAAAAATATTTTTAAATATTATTTATCGATTAAAAATTATATCAGATATATAATTTATAAAAATTTTTTTTTTTTTAATAATGTAAATAATTTTGAAATTTGAATGTACTGCCATTTACCGCCCTCTCAGTGAAAGAATTTTATGGACAGCTGTGGAGTGGCTGTGGCTGCACGAGAGTGCCGAGGGGGAGAGGTGACGCGCCGCGGGATGACGCGGCGTCGCTTGTGCCAGAGCGTCCGAAAAATGTGTTTGTGGATACTAATGCTCCGACCTACCATGATTTGCGTAATGAGTAAAAATGAGCCCCCTTTTCTCATTTTTTATAATTTGAGGCAATTTAAAAACTCAATAATATGATAAATTGTGTACAAAACTGTTGTTTTCTAATAATATTGTTAAAAATATTTGTTTTTAATGTTAAAAAATTGCAATAAACATTGTTTGTATTTATAAATTGATATGCACATACATAAGAACTATTTTTCTTTATATTATTTCCATTTAGTTATTTAATATTTGGTAACAACTAACTTCCACGGAAACAGAAATTTTCAAAATCATTAATGATAAGATGATATTATAATATTTTACAAAAAGTCTACTAATTATATTATTTTTATTATTTCTATTGCAATGTTATATTCATTCATCTTGGTATCTTTTCTCGAACAATTTAATACTCCAAAAATGCTGATTAATATTCAATATTCAATTTTGAAGCAAGTAAAGCTTTAAATAATTGAATATACTATACATAAATTTATTTTTCTTATATTCAAAATTATATTTAATATTTACAATAAATTATTTAATATTGTTTCCTTGATATTTAATGGTCTATTATTTTGATCTATTATTGTAATAAAATAATAGTTGTATTCTTTATACTTTTATTTAACAAACTATTTTTGAAACATATTTTCTTTATTTAACATAAATTTTTTCTAAATTCTTTACTCAAACTTAAATAATTTAATAGCAAGTGAATTGTCGATATAAGTAAAAAATATATCCACGAAAAGTAATCCGAATTTAAAACATAAACTACCTACAATTCCTACTTATTATAAAGCAAAAAAAAAATGATTTGAATTTCAATATTTTACAATTTTATTTTATAATATAAATGTTTTCTAATATTCTAACCTCCAAATTTAAGATCGAAGGCATATTTACAAGGTTAATATTAATACTGAAAAATAGAAACAAATGTTCGCTTTTTAATGGAAATTAAAAAAAACTAAATTATTTTACTTTAATAATAGTATTAAAAAAGCAAATAAAAAAGAAGATACATGTTACTTTTTACATTTAAGATATCCAATATCTATTTTTATGTAAAACATACATGTGATTGAAATTTTTCTTTCTTGGCCGCATATATTCCATTACCAATATTAAGTTTAATAAACTTATAGAAGTTACAATAATTTTTGTACACTCCAATAGAGATTTTCATGAAATAAATATCTTATTCATCTTTTTTTTAACTATTATTGTGCAATAAAAATAAGCTTTTATATACGCAATGAGATTTCCTTTGAATAGTTAATTGGTAAAATTAACAAGTTGCTTTAATATTTTGTGTCTAAGTATTTTATGTTAAAAAAAAAAACATTTATATAGCAATACAACATGCGGCTTACTATAATGTACTCAAGTATTAAAGATATCAAAATATAAGAATCTAACAACATGCTTTCATTATTGCTAATATAAGTTATATATGTACGAATACTGATACAGATTCATATTACAGCACAATAATATTTGTAAATAAAAATAGTTAACTAAACAATAAGTTAAAAAACTAAATTCAATATTAAAACTTTTCTCCACATACTTTAAGTATTATACAAGCGAACTAGTCCAGTTTTGGTTAAGTAGATTTAAATGAAGTGTAGTGCCTCGAAGATATAAAAGCAATTGAAAATACAAAACCTAGTATTAACGCTAAAAGTTTATACTTTAAACACCTGGCAGCCAATAGATTTTGGTATCATCTTATTAATAATTAGAGTGACTATTCGTACCAAAAATCCAGGCAAATATAGTCTAATAATTGTTTCCGTAATCAATCAAGATCTTAATTAAAGAACCGATTTTTCTTTTGCATCTACAAAATACTTTACAATCATTTAAAATTTAAACAATACACAACAAATCTATGGAATCGCTTATAGTAAAACAGATTTCTATATTTATTTAAAATATTATTTTATATTTACCAATAAGTTTCTTCAATATGATGCTGCCGGTCTCAAAAATATCTGAATGTTTAGCATCGAAACCATTAAATTCTTCAAACTCTCCGGAGCTACCCTCTCCATCATCAGATAACTTTCTTTTATTCAATTTCATCGTTGACTGGTTTGGCGAAAATTTTTGATTTTCATCAACATTACTCAAACTACCTTTCAATTTACGTAATTTCTTTTTTAATGTTGGTGAAGAATTCTTTTTACTTGGTGATAGTTTTATATCTCCGTTTTGTTCCTGATCATCGACTTTATTTTCTTCATCCAAACAATGCTTTTCTGACATTTCCGGTACTGGGACGTTTTCGAGGTTAGAATGTTCGCGCGGCATTTCGGCGTTCCCGCCATTAAAATCGAAAGAATCCATAATAAACTTTTTACCGCGGAAATATAGCTACTTTGAACAACATAAATGAGTAATTACCGAATAAATATAAAACAACAATTGCTTTTGATAAATACGAATAATAAACAATTATTTTTCATTCGAAAAATAGTCACATTACAAAAGCAACAAAAGTATCATTTTACTCGAAAACCCGACTGAAATAAAACAAAGTAATAACAATTTATTTTGACCATGGATATATAGTCAAATGTCTTTTTTCCTTTAATATAAACAAATATTGAGCTTATTTTCATAAATCTGCACAGAGCTTTTAAGTTCGAGTATTCACTATATTACGTCTTCCGTGTACACATATAAATGTAAGCAACATTAACAAGGAGAATCAAACCCCAGTGAAGTTTAATGCAGTATAATACGATGTATGCGTGTAGATTTTCGATTTTTAATTTGCCGACTAAATATAATAAGCTTCAAATATTTACTATTGCATCTCAATTAACTTAATCATTTATATGAAAAAATTGTAACTTCCTCTTCTTCGATATCTGTATACTTAAACTGTTTAATGCTTATGCACCACTAAAATCAAGTAATAACTTGAAACACTTTATAAATTACTTGATTTTCTTGTACAGTAATTGCGTGAAATAGAGTATATAGATATAGATACGTTTTGCATTCAGCACCTTCGAAGGCACGCTGAACGGCTGAATTGCTAATACTCAAGCGTTACATACAATTTAAACGTTAAACACAAAAATTAGTAAAGATTCCAGAATAGAGAATCACCAAATCATAAGGGAAAATCCACATAGCATTCCAATAGAAATGTGCCGCCGCGCGTGGGTGTAGATCGACATTTTCGACAGTGGAACGGAACACGGACGACCGGAACGATGGATCATATTTTGTACCACCGTTCCGTGCGTTCCGTTATACAGTTTTTATTGATCTTTATTGTCAGAACAATTAAAATTGATGATCCTAATCCTATCCTTTATCCTAACCTTCTCAAAAATAATAGAACGAAGCGAAAAATAATTATAACAATGGTTTTTGTATTTGCAGTGCTGATTCAAATGAATTTTATTTTTCTACTCATTTTAATAAGTGGTAGAGCCTATTCAAATGATAAGTATACAAGTTTGAGAGAAATATTATTGTTCGTTTATCGATAAACGAACAATAAGGCCCGAGATAACCTATTGTGGATGGTCTTTTAATATGCAACATTTTATACTTCATCTGACTGTTGGAACGGACTGAAACTTGAAGTTGCGAATGCAAGGTGGCAAACCGCAGCTCGCAGGGCGCAAAGACCAATCGCTGTTTAGATCTCAATGTCTTATTCCACAACATTATTCTTTGTTCTTTTTTCTTGGATAACCCCTAATTTAGAGTGTGTTATGTATTTTCTCTTTAACTAGTGAAGTTCATGGTGTATTGTATTTGTGTCAGTATAAAAAAGGTGTAAACAAAGTACCTACTGCTCTAATGTTAATTGTAAAATTTTTTAGAATGTAACGTTTTACGTTTTGAGTGTAGAAATATAAGTATGCTAATGGAGAAGTTTCATTTTCTACAGTTTATGTTGAATTTTAATGTAAATAAAAGAAAATTTACATAAACATCTGAATGTTAGTTTACAAAGAATCAAGTGTAAAAAAGGAATTAGTATATCATGTAGTTGAAAATCTACTTTTATTTAAATTTAGTTTTACAAGTATATTTTACAAGTTTTTGTTAGCAAATATTTGTTGCAATCTTAATGTGATCTATTAAATTTGCATTTTTAAAATAATTTATTGTTAAATTCTATTAATTGTGCATGTGCAAGAGATTCTATACAATAGAATATAAACATTGATGTATAAGGCAAGATTGCATAGTAGTAACATGAAAGTAAGTAAAAGCATCAAAACTCATTTCTCGGATAAGTCCGCAGTAGAAATTTTCAAACAAAATTTTTATTTTATATGTTGGTTATTTTCAGTTATTTTATTACATTTTCAATTATTTTTAGTTCTCAATCATTTTTTTATGCTTATTATAATTAAACATAACGAATATATTCTCAATTTATGTTGATCTACTATTATACAATATTGCAATAGTAAGATAGAAAAACAAGGTAAAGACCATATTCATTAAATGATTTGTTTTATTTTATTTATCAACACACATTGACAGATAAAATTCTTACAAAGAAATGGTTTGTTTTTTGTTTGTTTACCGTTATCATATTGAGCTGAAATGTTAACCTCTCAAAAAATGCCAAATGTCGAGGTTCGTTTTCTTTGAAAACTAAAATTATCGGATATATTTATCCTTAAAAAAATGTATTCAAACATTTCTTTTTAATAATGTTTAACATTGATTTATTTTGGTATTATTTAGTCATTCTTTTAATATAGGTTATAACTTATCATAATTAAGGATGTTGATTTTATAATTCTTATTTCAAAATTTCAATTAGCTTAATCAAACAAAAAACAAATCATGAAAATGTATCTTACATTAAGTACCAGAATAATTGATACTCTTGTAAGAAAAAAATATTTGAACATTAGCTAATTTTAATTTTAAAATGTATTTATATGACATTTTAAAATGAAAATAGTTTGATATTCTCATTTATTAATACAATTATTATTTTATATCTATAAAATAATGACAATACACAATTTCAATAATTTTCTCTTTTTCTAATATTTCAATATCTTCATATTATCAACAAAAAAATAGTACAGAAATTATGACCTTTGTTCACAATAATTTGACTAAATTAACATTAATATCAATTTCATTGACTAAATTAGTATTGTTTTTATGTTAATAAAATAACTTTTCTTTTAAAATACAGAATAATCATTTAGTACAATACATGCCTTAGTAAATATGAAAGAAATTATATATTATTTTTAGATTTGAAGATTAGATGACTATAAAAGAACTATAATTTTCTTTTATAATTCAGATATACTGAATGTCTTGTATATGCTTGTATTGTCCCATACATATGTAAAAGGTAGTTTTTTTCTTAAATTAAGTACGAATTCAAAAATTAAAATAAGTTTATTATTTAATTTACCAAAAGCTAAATAAAATAAATTGTATACATAGATAATGGATTATATTGTTATACTTTGTTACCAATAATTCTGAAGTAATAATGTAATAATGTCAATGTGATTTTATTTATTACAGCTTGATAAACTGAATTTTCAACTAGTATGAACATCAAGCGCCTTAAAAAAATTTTGTATATTAATTTACAAAAGAATGCTTGACAGTTGTATTAGCCATTTTAAGATAGCTTTGGATGAAGCAAACACAAAAATCAAGATTCAAAGTGAAGTTACAGATTTTATTTATATTGGCGATTTTTTATATATAACTTAGATATATATTGTTTACTTGAAATGTACTGAATATTGCAAAATGTTTTTAGAATCGTAAGTAATTTTTTAATTCATTAGTAAATGATTATTTTGTTGTGAATATTTGTATATTATTTTTTTTTAATTTCTTTATTATCTTTTAATGAATAAAGTTAATATGAAATAAATCTTATTGTTTAGAAAAAACTTTTAAAGTGGAAATGCTTTATCTCAATAAAAGATATTTAGTTTTAATGAAATTTTGAAAATAATATTCATTAAAGTATATATTTTTAGATTTTTTTATAGAGAACATGTTAGCACTGCATTTCAAGTGCGGCAAAGAAGAACTTATAGTTAATAATAGTTATGATTCTGTTTTAAACATCAATTGTCAACCATTGATAGAAAGCAACATAGCATTAAATATGGAGGAACTCACAATACCAAGTGTTGTGCAAAAAAATATTTCAGATCCAACAGTTAGTGCTAAAAAATTACCTAAGAAAAGAAAATTTGATCTTTCCGAACTTGATGAGATAGAAAAAGTAGATACTAAAAGTGGAAACACTATTATTACCAACATTACCAATGTGTCATTAGTTCAACAATCAATACCGAAGCATGGCCAGAATACTTCAACAGATGACACATGTTCGGTAACTAAATAGTATTGTACTAATAATCATTGTGAATTATAATCTTAAATAGTTGAGAGTCAAGTATAATCATCTGATTTTATTACATTAGTTTACCTTTTTTCATTTCACAAAAAATCAACCATTCTCATTATAGTCATAGAAATAGGATTTGTAAAATAATAGACTTAAGTTCATGAATGTAAGATTATGAAAATTCATGTTCACTTAGCAGTATCAATTGCTTAGTCAAGCTCTGTTAAAAAAAAATTTTTTATAGAGTTTTCGATATTATCAATAATTTTTTGTATTTTCTTTGTTTTAGTTAGCAGCACAGTCTGTCATTTCACCGCAGAAAATGGCAGTGGATTACTCTCTTAGAGAAGAAACTTTTTGTCAAAAAAATGATCATAATTCATCAAATACCAGCTTATCACATTCAATGAAAATTAATTTGAATGAATGGAGAGATCATCGTGTTTTAGCTTTTCACAATGAACACTACTATCCTGGTGTTATAAAGCGTGCTGACGATGAAAATATGTTCATTGAATTGGATATGGGAAAG
Organism: Eurytoma adleriae; assembly: GCA_900480045.1. Taxonomy (NCBI): domain Eukaryota; kingdom Metazoa; phylum Arthropoda; class Insecta; order Hymenoptera; family Eurytomidae; genus Eurytoma; species Eurytoma adleriae. Next base: position 274,935 of record UXGC01000147.1, read on the forward strand.
GAATTAATTGTGATCAGTGATGTTCTTAATAGTAGAAAATATGATGTGATAAGTGATGCAAGTCCATCATCAATACAAATACTTGTTAACACAAAAATATGTTTTCGCTGCCAAAATTTGGCAAATCAAAGTCACTCTGAAAGTTTTACACATAATGTATTTTCAATTGGGACAGTAACTGAAATATTAAAAAAGCCTATGCGATATTTAGTGGTAACATCAACCAGTGAAAGCTACATTGTAAAAAGGGCTGACATAAGACTTATTCGACCACCTTGGTGGGATGAACTTGAAGAAGAATTTGAAGATACTAATTCATCCCCTGAACCAGAAGGTAATATATCATTTCTATTAAATAGAACCAACACACATACATTAACGAATTTTAAATACTCTGATGTATTATTAAAAATTATCATAGGAAACCATCCTCCTCATTCTTTTCCGTCAAATGAAAAAATTATACAGTCAGTGCCAACATTACAAGATGATCATACTATGCTAGACAAATCAAGATGTTACTACAGATCTACTGGAACTAGTCCACTTTTGCCGCTCTCGGTCACTGTGCAATCTAATACTACGTGCAATACAACAGATAGGACTTATGATGATCTTGAAAGTGAAGATGATCTTGATAGAGAAGATATAACTTTTCCACTAGATGCAGGTATTAATATTTAAATAATTTATATGATCAAATTTTTAAATTTGTAAACATCCAACTTAACTTGTATTGTACTTTTACTTCTTTCTTTAATGCTGGATTGTCCCTGTGTGATAAGTTTACACATATCTTTGCATTTCATTTATAAATTAAAAATCTAAACTTAAAGAATTAAATTTTTTAATTTTGATATGGTTAGAATTTAAACAACTTTATCAGTTTATTTAATTTTAAGTCAAACTTAATGTTGAACTTAATTCTTATTAAATTATTGATAATTATTTTCATTAATTTTTTATTTACAGATGTAAAATTGTCTGGTAGTAGTAAGAGAAGCAGTATGCAAAGCCGTGGTAGTACTTGTAGTCTTATAGAACGTAGTATTACACCACGATCACAAGCAGCCACTCCAAGGTATTATGAGTTATGTGTACTTTGAAAAAATTAGTTTTCGTTCGTTATAAATCTACTTTTTCTTTGAAAATGTTCTTTCATTTCATGCTCTAATAAACCAAAAAAATATGTATGTACTAAAATATTTTCTCTTGTAGATCGCAAGCAGCGACGCCTCATAAATACAAAAAGGGAGATATAGTTGTCACACCCAGTGGTATACGTAAAAAATTTAATGGCAAACAATGGAGACGTTTGTGCAGTAAAGGTCCTTGCACTAAAGAGAGTCAACGACGTGGGTTCTGCTCACGGCACTTGAGCTTAGAAGGAACAGGATTACGAGGGCCTTGTGGCAATTTTTCGAATAAAATAGACTGTGAAGATACTTCACGTGACTCAGATACTTCCCCTAACTATGCTGAAAGACGAGTTACAGGTCGATTTGATCAAGATGAAACGGAAGCTGCAAATATGTTAGGTATAAAAATAATATTTTTATATAATTAATATCTTGTTTTTATAACTGTTTAATTAAAACTAATTAAACAATTCCAAATTTCCTGTTTTAGTATCGCTTGGGAGCTCGCGTTCAGCAACTCCAGCATTTTCATCACCTACTGGTCAATCATCAGTAAGTCCTTGTGTAAATATTTCACCAGTTCCATCTCTTGGGCTAAATCAAAGCAATGTCTTCATGCCAATATCCAATCCTGGTCAAAGTATAACTTCACTGGTGTCACCAAATATTAATAAATGGAAACAGTCACCTACTCAATCTAGTGTTTTTATACAGTACAATGATCAACCAGTAATTAAACCAGAACCGAATCGTGTAATGTTCTCACAAAGATCGTCTCCTCAAATTTCTAATCCTACAAGTATAAGTACTAGTGTAATTAGAATTTCTCCAGATAGAGGACATACTACTAATTGTGATCAAAATATGGATACATCTTGGACAGAACGCGGTCCATTGTTAAAACATACATTTCCGATAACTTCCGTTCAAGAACAGCCTACAATTATTCTTAAAGGTTCATTAACAACTGCTGAAAATAGCTCCACTCTGATTAGTATACCTGATAAACAAAATTCGCACCCTTTACAACCACTCACATCGCCTTTAAATAACAATACATTGCATCAAGAAAGCAACGATGAATCTCTCGATTATATGCAACCAACAATAACAAATGTTAATCAACCTACTATGTGTATCACTCGTCCTTCAGAAAATAATTATTTAGTAATAAAAAATAGTGCAGATGTTTCTACGTTCAATAAAGTCTTTCAAAAGCAGGATGAATTTCGTCAAAATGTAGATAACTTCATTTCTTCTCAATCAGCTGTATATCACATCATAAATCAACCAACTTCTCCTCCAGTCTATTTTCAAGAACAAAATTTGAATATTCCTGAAAAGCCGAAGCAGTCCACTATAAAAAATGCTGTCATTCAGGTAACAGTAAATCTTTAAACAATTTACTAAATTATACTTGTAACTATTGTTTATTACTATAAATTATAATATAAGTACAGGACATGAATTCTAAAAAATTCACTATTGAAAAACGTTTTATTTTTTTTTGTATTTCAGGAACACGAAAATAATATGAAAGAAGATTTGTGTAAAAATCCACAAATGAGTGCAGTTATAACGTCAGTATCTTCAAGTTCTATTCCAACACGAACTGGTGTTTTTCAACACGTTATAGTTCAACCAAACTCTGTAACTGTTATTTCGAAAGACTCAATGACTGAAGATGAAGATGTAAAAAATGATAATATACAAAGTTAGTATAGTTAATTAAAAAAAATGTTTGATTAATACATAATACTTTTACTAATACTTATTTATTGTGACAGCATTAAATGAGCAAGCAAATGTAGAAAAAGAAGAAATAAATTTGCTTCCATCGATCACAAGTCCTCCATTAAGTGCACCACCAGTTCCTATAAGTCTTACTCATACAGTTGAAGAAAATAATGTTTCATTATCTATAATACAACAACAAGAAGATGAAGATGATGATGACGTTTTTGAAGCAGAGCCTTCCACGCCAGTGGAAAGCGAAAGTAATGCAAATAAACGTCGCTGTCAATCACTCAGTGCATTGCATTCAAAAGAACCTGCAAGCCCAACTAAGGTATTAATGTTTGTATTAGTAACTGTAATTTGTTCAATATTATAACAAAATTAAAGAAATAAGAATAATTTTGATTACTTGTAGCACTCATTTTTAGTGTAATTTAGGTGTGTAATAATGATGTTTAATGAGTAAAATTTTCATATTAAAATGTGTAACGTTTTGACGGTTTGAATTACCGTCCTTATCAAGCACTAATTCTATTATAATTCTATTTATTCTATTCCTTTTGTATAAAAAATTTTTTCTTTTTTTTATTTTTGTAAAAAGTTTTCACTTTTTTACACATTAACTTAATAAATTAGGAGAGTACGAAATAAATTATGACGACACTAATAATGAATTAACACAAAAATAAAGCAAAAGCAATCAAATGGTAACTGTTTCAAAATTCAAGATGTCAAATTACACAGTCAAAAGGTTCTTCTTATTATAACTGAAGTGAAAAGTTTTTACAAAAATAAAAGAAGAAAGAAAAAATTCGTTGTACAAAAGGAATAAACCATATTAATATAATGTATTACAATAGAATAAGGACAGTAATCCAAACCTTCGAAACGTTGCATATTTTAATATGAAGATTTGACTCATTAAACATCGCTATTACACACCTATATTACGAAATGATTAATTTTGCAAAGCATTGCAGTCCATCCTAAAATTGTAATTTAATTAAACATTTTATTGTGGTAAAATTTAATTTATTTAAGTGTAGTGCTTCAGTGATAATTGATTCTGTAGAAAAATGTTAATATTGCAAACAAATGTCTAATATAAAAATTTAATCGTAGGTAAAAGATCGAATTCGTCGTCCAATGAATGCCTTCATGATATTTTCCAAACGTCATAGAGCAGTAGTACACCAGAGACATCCAAACCAAGATAATAGAACAGTTTCAAAAATACTTGGTGAATGGTGGTATGCTTTAGGTGCAGACGAGAAACAAAAATATCACGATTTAGCTTCAGAAGTAAAAGAAGCTCATTTTAAAGCTCACCCGGATTGGAAATGGTGTAGTAAAGATAGACGAAAATCTGCCACGGGATTAAAAACAAATGAGCTGAAAGGAAAATTAAGTAGCAGTGGAGAAGAACCTGATCTAGCTGTATCAGAAGATGTTCCCTTTACTCCAAAAGCACCGGAAGAATCTTCTACTATAAAAACTACGGTTTCTGAAGAAAACAAATCTTTAGATGTTCGTAATATTTTAATTACTTGAAATATAAAATGTAGATTTAGTAGATTTAGTATTAGATCTATTTAGTTTCGTTGATAACGTTTTCATAAACTTTTCTGAACATTTTATTTTTCTCCTTTAATTCTTATTATGAGAATTAATAAATTATTTAAATTATTTAAATTAACTTATTTATATATTCTTCCAGCTGCTTCAAATTGATTCTCATAATATTCAAGAATCTACGAAAAATACCACGATTTCAGACTGTAAGCAAGAAGGTGAAGGAAATGGATCAGATGAAGATCAGATGGTAATTTGTGAAGAAGTTACACATAATGAAATAGACTTAAAATGTAAAGATAAGTTAATGGACAGCGATAATGAAGCAAATGATAATGGAAAGGGGTTTAAAATAGCTTATGATCGAATTCGTTCAAAAAAGGAAGAAGTCACTTGTCGCCCAAAACCAATTAAAGGTATTCTTATCCTTTTGCTCTTTGATATTAGCTTTATATTTACATAACAATTATTTCTTGATTATGATTCATTTAAATAAAAAAAAAGAAAATTGACGTAGCTTAGAAGGCAGTAAGTCGACTTTTGTTTCAAAAAGGTGATAATTCGACCATTCATTTGATTTATCACCTTTACGGAGTCGCGATCAAGTTTTAATCTGCTTGAAACAAAGGTTTAATTAGCACCTTCTGCAAGCTTCGGTCTATTTACCACTATTTACATTCCATCAATTCACTAAATTCTGCAATTATAAAGTAAATTTTTTTATTGATTTACATACGAAACAAACATACCTTTTAATTATTAAATGGTAAAATAATAGTTTTAATTAATTTTGTGTCATGTTTATTAAAATTAATGACTCTTTAAGAAATTAGTGTTGCCTTGTGAATAGTAGTTTTCGATACAAGTGCGAGAAAGTAATTTTTTCGAATCACCTTTGCCCGTGTACTGAACTATTATGCAACGACGACGTAAAATGCTGATTTAGCACACGCTTGCGTACGTAAAACGACACTTTACACACGGAGTTGCATAAATTAAAATTTTAACACTCCGTACGTAAAATGCTATAGTTTTCAAGCTTATTTTAAGTATGCAAAACACAAGATTCTTGCACTTTGGTCGTAACGGGTGTGAAGCAACTTCTACGTGCATAAACAGATTACAAGTGATTTACGCTCGATTGACCAATACTCGTTTTATACACAATTTGAGCATATCTATTATTAAATTTTAGGTACATATGTTAAAAAATATCTCGCGTAACTATAGTGCGCAAGCAGTTCTCATACTCGGCTATTTTGTCACCCTCACTGCTCTAAAGGGACAAACACGACTCGTGCTAGAATTTCCAGCTTTACACACTAGCTGCGTAATGTACTATTAATTAACGACTTGATATCTATTATTTTAGCGCGTTTGACAACTCCAGATGAGGAAACAAAAAAGTATTTCCAATCTCCAAGTATCAAAAGTGGAAACATGTCAGGTCTTCCAAGTAATTATCCATATTTAAGTCCAGTAAATCCTACTGGAGTATCAGGATTTCAACCGAAAGGCGGTGCATTCATTACAATGCCTATTTCCCCAAAAATTATAAATGTAGAAACAACAAATAGTTCTGAAAAACAAACTTCATCTAAGTATATTATAAACAGTGGTAATTATAAACCAGAAGTAGAAAGGAATTTATATTCTACCTGCACTTTGCGTGCAACAGCTAAGGCACATTCTGTTGAACAGAATACTGCTTCTAACATACACAAGTCACAATTGACTTTAACAGTCTTTGAACCACCAACAGGTCACCCAAAATTCTTTTGTGGTGTTCATATTCCAACCAGTGGTAAGTTCATTCAAAACTAAAATTGTTTACTTCAATTTGCTCCCTGCAAACTTAATGATACAATAATTAAACTCAATAATTTCATTACATGTTGAATAATAGTAACAAATATTCCTTTTTTTAGATGCACTTAAAACTATTGAGACGCAAAATATTTTACTCAATAATAATGGCGAAAAAAATACAGTAATTGTAAATAAAATATCTTCTAATTTAGGAAATAATCATGTTATAGCAAATTGTAATTCAAATTGCCGTCCAGTGTCTGGAGTTAATGATATAGAAAAACGAGAAAATCTGTCTTGTGCATTAACATTTCATGGTAAGAATAAATTTTGGCAATTAGCTACGTAATTAGTGAAACAAAGATAAAACGAAAGAACGATTATAAACTATTAATATTATCATTTTTACTAACCACTTCTACAAAATAATACCATTGAATTTGCGTATTTTGCTTGAAAAATCGATTCTTTAGAAATGATTTAAAAGGCGTTACAAATTAATGTTTATTATTTTAATTTCAATTGAATATAAAATAAATTAATAATAAAAACATTAAATGTGATTAGATTTTATATTTTTAATTAGTTTAATTTTCAAAGCTCTATTAATATTAACTTGATACTACTATTATTTAGTTACCGATGGCACAAATAATAAGGAACTTCAGCAAGTTACAGAGGATAAACAAAAGGGAATAGAATTAAGACAAGAATTTGTAGAAGATTTAAAAATTAGTAAAATTCAAAAACCAAATGTTAGTAACATACAAGATGTTACTAATTTCAGCGGTGATATAAATAAAGGCACATTTATGTTAGCACCTACACCTGCACAATTAGGAAAGGCTCCATTACAAAAGAGACAATCATTAGGTAAAATATCTGAATTATTAGAATAGGTGATCAAAGATTCAACTATATTTTATTTTGTAGCAGTGCCTTCCTCGTCCCACTGTATGGATCCTCGTTCAGTAAACATATCACAGAATACTGGTAGCCATTCACCACCTAATGTATTATCAGCTCAGGAAGTGCATAAAAAAACAACCTGTATTAGTGATTCATTATTATCGCCACCAAGTTGTAATAAAAAAATGTCTTTCTTTAAAAAGACTGTAGAAGATGGAATGGATAAGTAAGTAGGCTATTCAGATTAAATAGTATATTACGTACCTGGCCCTGTATAATAAGAAATGCCTCGGCTTCGCCTCGGTCGACAATTACATGTGATCTGAAGCTTTCTTATTATACAGGGCTAGGTATGTATACTATTTTTCGTCTTA
>UXGC01000148.1:0-82711 GCA_900480045.1 Eurytoma adleriae
CCCTGCCGACGGGCTGCGCGCGAGCGAGAGAGAGCTGACCGCCACGGGATAATCAGCGGCTACTTGCCGCGTGTGCCCCGGCCGCGGGCGCTCGCATGCCGCCTAGTGCGACGGACGCGCGTGCGGCTTCCTTATTGATTGACGCCGGCGGCGTGTCATGGGAAAACGTAATGACGAGGCGAGGGATTTTTCCGCGACTCTTTCTTTTCTCTTTGTTGTTTCGCTCTTCTCGGCGGACTTTCTTTTTTGACCGCGCGGCTGCGGCGATAACGAGATTAATTTGAGGCGTCTCGCTACCGCCGCGGCTGGGTATCGCATGATTGATTGCGGCGCGAGTGCGCGCTACGTGTACGCGGATTTTTCTTTTTCGACGGTATCACGTGCGACGTTCCGTTCGGAGCTGATGTAATTTGCGTTATGACGCAGCATTGTTGTTCGAACGGACTTTCGTCGTTTTATTGCGGTGTTACTTATACGCCGCGATGCTTATTCGGGTACATGCATCGACGGTATTGACGGTTAATTAAAAGGATCATTTTAATTTTAATAAAAATAAGCTTGTTATTAAGTTACTTCATTATAATGAAATTATTGATTCATATGCTCAGAATAAAAGCTTAACTTAAAAAATTATTTTGCTTTTACTGTGTATCTTCCATATTATTTTAAATATAAAGATGTGTGATATTTAGATGTGTTCGATAATGATCGAAAATTTGGTAATATTTAAACTACATTATTTTTACAATTATCTTGTTGCTTTATCGAAAATTTTAAAAATACGATGTAATGTAACTATCACATTGAAAATTGGTACTTAACACTATTACTGGACAAATAAACTGCCTAATAAAAAAATGATAATACTAGTAATCCAGGCTGATTTTTTACTTTTTCAGTTAATCACTCCAATTGAGTCACCGCCGTAATAACACCTTAAATATAATATAATAACGCGCATAGCGGGGCAGCGCCGCTTTCAATTACCACGTTCTTTAAAAGATAAAAAAAAGTTTCGCGCGCGCCGGCGCCGAGAAAAAGCAGCGCGCCGGGGCCCAGGAAGGACGACATTAGGGTAATAAGGTGGAAGTGGGCCGAGCCGATGTTGCGCGGCGCCTCGAGCGTATACATCCCGGCGAGCGCGCCAAGGCAAATCTCGGAGGCTGCAGCTGCGGACCTCATGGTAATCTCTCGAGGCGCCCCGGAAAAACTTGCGCCACTACGTCTCGTTACGCCTATCCTCCCCCTCCCCACCCTAACTTCCACCCACCATAAATCTTCCGGCTTTCCAAACTTAATCCGCGCGTCCCCGGGAAAACGGGGACGCGGCAGGTGCGCGCCACCCTCCCCCGGGCGCAAGCTCGAATTTTCATAATTTTTCTCGCGCGCCGGGCCCGAGGCGCATGCAAATCTCGCGGGAGCTGCGCTCCGGTTTTACGTATAATCGATTTTATTCTAACTAGGAAAATGACGGACCTCGGGATCACGGATTTCGTTGAAACTTTGGTGAAGATTCTTTTGTTTTATTAGTTTTTAACTTAATTCTTAGAGCGATGTTGCCGTTCTCGAGGTCTGTCGGGCTCGAATCGGTTTCCATATCAAAATTATGATCGAATTTTTAAAATTATGAAATATAATTTTTTTATTTGTTTAAATCTCGAGTGCGGCAGAACCGCACGATATCATTTTGCAAATTTCTCACAAGCTGAAACATATGGTGTTAGAAGTTTGAAAAAAAGGCTGCCCTTCGTGCAAAAATTTTTTCCTATATAGGTTTGTGTTTATATAAGATGAACTAGAAATATTTAAATGAAGATTAGAGATTCCGGCTCGACCTTGCGACGCGACGCTAATGCTCAATAATGATCAGTTTTGGATGGCCCTGTGTTAACGTACGTACATAATGCCCCTTGGCTTCTAAAGGCCTTCTTTGTAATTTACTGCTATTTTAAGAATGGCGGTGATCGCGTGTCGATTCGTTTGACTGATGCTTTTGTGAAATGCCTTCGGACCGTGTGACTTTTAAACCTAAATCTTCTTTCTTTTATTCGTTCATTTTTGAATATTAGTTGGGTTTCATTGAAATTATGCATTTTACATTTTTTCAATTTAAAAATATCAAAAATTTGATATTGTAAAATAAAAATTAAAGGTATAAAAATTAAAGTTTTATTCTTTTATGTGGATTTCTCCAATAAAACCTTTCACGTATGAAACTGATTCAAAAATAAATTCAAATTTCACGAGTACATGCACAAGAAATGGGCAAATAAAATGAAAATTAATTTAATTCCGGCACTCGACAAGCCGAGCATTTTTATTTATCAGTCCTACCGTGAGCCGAATGGGCAATCAGGGTAAAAAGCAAGCTCGCCGAGCGCGCAGCGTCTAATCTCATCCTTTGTCACTGTTCGAACCCTTTTCTCGAGATTGGCCGTTCGGGACGCGGGACTCGCTCGACGTCCGACGGAGATAAAGAAAGCCAAGCGAGTCGCGCGCCCGCCGCCAGCGAGAAAAGCTCCCCCCGTGCAAGAGGGAAAAAATCCGCACGGAAAGGAGGAGGAGGAGGAGGAGAGAGAGGAGGCAGAGGAAACTCCTCGAGACGTCGGGATGGATGCAGGCACGCGGGGGCCTCCGCGCAAAAAGCCGCGCCAGCGAGAAAAGGCGAGGGAAAACAAGAGGCGAGACGGATGGCGCGAGCGAGGAAAAGGGAGGAGGAGGAGGGAAGGGCTCCACTCGGCGCGGAGCGAGGTCAGGAGAGAAGAGGAGCTCGCGTCGTTATCTGGCCGCGCGGTCGTACCGAGCCGCGGCGAGAGACGAACGAGTGGAAACGAGAAACGAGGTGGACGGTTCCTCCCGCCTCCTCCCGGCTCGCTTTCTGGACCGAGCGATGCGGAGGAGAGAGAGCGCGACGCGCGAGACGCCGGTTCAACCTGACGCGCTGCTCGCTCCGAGGGGACGCGAGTTGGCCGGAAAAGTGCAGCTGCCGCGGAGTCTTGCGAAAGAGCCTTTCTTGACTTGGAAATACATTTTCGCGTTAAATTTTCACTCTGCAATTTTTTTGCATGATTCTTAAAGATTATAAACTTCTGAGTTATTATTATTTTAATCAAAAAGTCTAAAGATGAATAAGAGTAAAATTACTATTGTTAGCGAAATTTCATTAAAAATTAATGAAAACAGCACCATTCCGGAATTCAACTTCCGTATCAAGTGACACATCTTCTTTCCATTTTTCCAAACTACCTTATTTGCAATGAAGTATATTACTAAAATGCAATTTAGTTACGTTTAGACAAGCATCACCTATAGTTTTATAGAAAAATTTGAAATGTGTGTCACGGCCTGAAGGTCATTAAACTCCTGCGTACAACGCGAGAAGAGGTGAAGGCGATAAGAAAAAGTCGGCGAAAATGAAAAAGCGTCAAGTCGAGCGAGGGAAGACAGGACCGGGAGCTTATCTGGCGGGCGCGCGAAGGGACGGGGCGGGCGGAAGGTGTGACTGATAGCGAGCGTCCGCGGAAGCGGGCGAGCGAGCGAGATAAGGCCTGCGGGGGGTGGGTGGGAGGTCATCGGGTCGTCGCCGTCGTCGCCTGGGAGCCGGCGCGGCGGGGTGGGGCCGCGCGCGCGGGAGGAGAGCGGGCGCGAACGCTGCCTCCTGCACGGTGGCCGCGGGAGTAAAAAGGACGCGCGCCGCGGGTAATCCGGCCGGAGCGGGGGAGGGAGGAGGCCGGGAGGGAGCGAGAGAGAGAGAGGCAGAGCCGCACGGAGATCCTGGACCCCGAGCGCCGGAGACGTTCAATACTCGGCGGCGACGCCATTGGCTACCATTTTCTCTAGCTCCATCTAGTCGCCCTCTCTAGCTTCCGCCTTCGCTCTCTTTCGCGCGCCGCGAGCGCTCTATATACGTGCCTGCCGCACACCGCTTCTTCCGCCGGGCGCACCTTGCCGTCGTCCTGGTTTATATATAGCTACCGACGGGGGCGGTCGCTGCCTTACTTTTTGTAATTCTTACTTTCTTTTCTTTTTCGTTTATTTTTGTGAATTTTATAACCACAGCGTTTGATGCATATGTGCATTAGGTGATGCTAGTGAAATGTGAAATACTTCCAAAAAAAATTGAAGTAATTGATAGAATTGAAATGGAAATTTAATAATAATGTTGTTACTCAGGATTGAGATAAAATCTTGCACCCCTCGATAAAACTATAGGAGTATAATTGTTTTTTTTCGCAGATTTTTTTTTTAAAGATAATAATCAAATTCAAATTATTCGTTAAGAGATCTTTAGTTGTATTTTACGTTTAGAAGAAACAATTAACGTACTAATACAGCAAAAAGGATTACAATTACTCCTTAAATTAAAGGATGGCCGAATAGCTTAACTTGTTAAATCCTCGATTCAACTTTCTTATGATACTATTAGCGAAACTATTATCTTAACAATTCAGTCCTCGAAAGAATTTGAGGGTAAACAAGCAAAAAGTAAAGGAAAGGGGTATCGCATCAAACGCAAGAATCCCAGGCATAATCCGCTAAATAACCAAATTTATTTACCGTGTACACCCGCATTTCCTCCTCTCCTCCCTCGTTTTAATACGCTAAATAATGAGTTTATACGAAAGAGTAAATCCTCGGGGTTTCCTTGCGCCGGGCACGGCGAACGAAAAAAAAGGGCGGAAAGTCAGCGACGGCAAAGGAAAGCGAGGCAAGCGCGCGGGCGTAAAAAAAGAGGCTACTGGCTAGAGAGAGATATGGAGGAAGGAGCAGCCCTGAAAAGAAAATCACAACGTATATACGTGCATTATGTAAAGCTAAGCCGGGGCGCGCGCGCAGGTACGTAAGCGCGCAAAGAGGATAAGTATGTATCCAGCGGGCGCACATATTACTCGCGGGGCCGTCTACTCCGCCGACTACTCGGGGGCTACTTTGCGAGGACGCGCGCCTTTTCAGCCTCGCCCCGACCTCCCCTCTCCCTCCCTCGTTCTCTCTCCTCGTCCTTTTTCATCTCGCGAGTTTTCCTTGCCTTCGCGGGGAATAAAAAAAAAGGAAAGCTCTCCGGGCGGCGCGCGCTGTTGCTTTTTGCGCGCGGGGGGGAAAAGAGAGAGGGACTCGAGTGCGCCAACTTCCGATGACCGTCTGACACTGTGTAGCTCTCGCGTAATTAAATTATGCGGAAGTACCTGCAAGAATGGGGAGAGGAGGAGGAGGAGCCGGAAAGTTTATTATACGGTTACAGCGTGATCAGAAATCCTTTTAGAGCGCCCGGCCCGCTCTGTCGCTGGGTTTTGCGCGATAAAAAGCGGAATGTTGATGAGTTAGGTGCAGACGTACTTTCATTATTTTTCTAAGAGGAGGCTACCCAGTTTTTTTTTTTTTTTAAGCGAGAAGAGGAGCTAATTATCGCTGGAAGGAAATTCGTAAAATTTTATGTTTCTAGCTGTGTTTAAAAAATTATTTTTTTTAATTTGTCACAAAATAAGAAAATGATTAATTTATATGGTAAAATATTATAAAATGAAACGTAAGTATTTTAACTTCGATAGGTTTCGCTTTTAATCGCTCCTTGCGCATACATTTCTTAAAGCAATTCTTTACATTAATATTAATTATTATATTTAAAGACCTCACTCTTCCCTAAAAATACAAAAGCTAAGGAAACTAATTTATAAAATTAGCTGCCGATCGTCGTGTAAATAACAGAAGATTTTCCACCGTAAAAGCGTGAAACAAAACTAAAGAAGAAGATAAACGCAGATGCATGTAAAAAGCCTAATCACCGTGAAAGACTAGGAACCATATACAATCTCCGGGCCCCGAAAGTGCCGTGAAGCTCGGCCTCCGTTTTTTGCGCTGCAGTCGGGCGCTCGGCCGCGCGATATTAGGAGAGCGCGCGGAAGCACCTGCCGCGAGCGTCGCATCTGTCGCGATCGAAAATTGGCGGTTCCGATCGCTCCTTTTGTCTCGACGCGCCGCGCTAATCGGGGCGGGGGTTGACTCGCGACGCCGCGCAGGGCCGCCGGTGATTCTCCACGAGCAATTAGGCCCGGGGAATGTCCCGAGCGCGCGCTCGAGAGAGCGGAGCAGTCCCCGGCGACGGGAGCAACGATCCGGGGAAGAGCGATTTTCGTGTCTCGACGGCCGCGGGGCACGAATCGATTTGCCGGCGCGGCTGCATCGGCGGACTGCCGTGCGCGCTCCTTCCTCGCCGTTTGTTTTCGCTCGAGAGCGCCGCGAACTATCGGGGGACCGAGGGTGGCGAGGAATGTAGGCATGTCGTTTGACTCGGCTCGGCTTTTTGCGCTGGAAGATTGTTTTAAGGTAGTTTAAGATTTCTTTCAAAAAATGTTAATTGCTGCTTTCTTTTGAGTTTTTTGCGGGGGAGAAGTAGTAAATCGATTTACTCTGCGCAAAATTTAGGTCTATGATCCATGGTATATTAAAACTGTATTTTGTTTTCTTAATTTTTGAAAATGAAATGAAAAGGCAATTTAATAAGGAATAAATCTTCATTTTTATATGTTTCGCAAAATTTGCTAGTCTTATTCATCAATAATTAAAGCCAAATAAGATATAAATGTGGTGAGCACGTAAGAAACGTATTTACGAAGGTGAAATCTCGTAAAACAACTATTTCTTAAATAAGTAAATTAAAAAATTAAAAATTTTTTCTATACCTAAAACTCTACGTGTACAAAGATTAATAATTATTCAAAAATTTTAATGTTTTCTCTATATTTTGAACTAAACAATAATTAAGTTTTTTAAATACACAAATAAATCCTCATATGACTTTTTACTGCACAAAATTTATTTTCATCAACGCTACAAAAAAAAAAGCGAAAAGAATCGCCAGAACCTACAACGCCATCGGGCAAACAAAAAAAAGCGCATAAAATTTAGCTCGAAACTCGGCTAAAAAGAAAAACACGCAATCCCCTTTATTTCCCTGTCAAGCGCAGGCAGCGAAAGCGCGCGCGCGCGGGCAATTCGACATTTCGGCGGACCATCAAAAAGCGTGATGCCCGTTCAGTGACCGGCCGTTGTTTATTTCGACTCACGCGCAACAATAAAAATCAAAAGTGGCTCGGGTGTACGCTCGCGCGCTTCCTACGGGTCTCGCCGCGCCGCCGGATCCTCGGTCAATTCCGTATAGGGGTAATTCGATAATTGCGGCAATCAGTGCGCGCGCCCCTTTTTCGTAATTTTCGGACATGTGCCCCGGCGACGCGCCCCGGCCATTATCCTCCGGGCGCCAACTTCCAACTACCGACCGTAAAATCTCTCGCGCTCGCTCGCCTCCTGGTTTTTTATGCGACTTCGACGTTTGTCCCCTTTTTTTGTTGCCGGCCTGCGTGCTCCGCTTTTTTCTTTTTCCTTCTTTCGCTCGCCTTTTTTTACGGGTGGACGTCAGTGGCGTCGGTCAGGGTTGACGTACGTCAATTTACTTTGTTTTTTAGCCGTGACTCGGTTCTTTACTTGAGTGCAGACATTACCCTTATTTTTGACAAAGTTTCTTGGGTACATACATTTTATTTCGTAATTTATATGTAGGAATTTCCCATTATACTTTTTGAACAAAAACATTTAATAATTACGATTTGTTTGTTTACATTTTTCTAGTTTGCTGGACTGAATTTAATTTTAATTTTAGAAATTAAGAATTTCTAGTGAATGCTTTTAATAATATACAAACAATATTAATATTAATGTAAAAACTTTTGAAGTTAAATATATACACATATTACATTTATTATGGTACATCGTCTACTAATTTATTTCATTAATAATTATTATTTCAACAATAAAAATAATTGATAAAAATGAAATCTGTAGTTTTTTTGTTTGCTTGACCAGTTTTCTACTTTATCAACAGACCGTAATTCATTTCAAGTAAAGCGCCTTTTATTGTATAATTCTTTTCAGATGAAAAAATGTTTAATGTACAATGTTTCAACATAACTTTTTATTAAGAATTTAATTTCAAAATTACTAATAAATTATTAAAATTGTGTTATATTTGTAGTACTATACTTTATTTAACCATACCTTATACAACTAGATAATAATATAAAAATGATTAAAATTTACGAAATTATCTCATAAATAACGTAATGTTTCTAAAATCTCGTTTTCCAGAAAAATCGTAATATAATATAAATAAAAAATTTAGGTGGTATGTCAAAAGTAATAAAATTTTTTTTACAAAACATTAAATTATATACGGGACAGTATCTTGTTATTTTAAAATAAAAGTTTATAAAATTACGATTATAATATATTCAATGAAAAGATCTTTAATTACCGATTACAACAGTTCAATAACAATCGTTTGCTTACCTATTAAGGCAACATGAGTTTTTTATGTATCAAAAACATCTTATGGATGTAATAACGTTAATTAACTTTTCGTTGCAGACTTTCGAATCTTGTGAATTGCGTATGCATTTTCCTAAGCTTTTACTTAGAAAAATATTTTAGACATTAGTTTATACAAAAATATTTAGAGGAACGTGTATTGAATTAAATGATAATCATATTGCGTTCGAATAATGCGATGATTACAAAACAGTTAACGAGTATGATATAAAAATTATCTACTAAAAATCATTTAATTCCAATTTCGATTTTTTCAAAACCGTACTTGGAGTACATTACCTGCTAATGTTAAATTTGTTGTCGCCTATATTTTACAAAATAGTAAATCACTTATGGAGCCATATCAAAAAACTAAATTTCAATTACATCGACGTCGGAATTGGCTGACACATCTTTTGGATCGCTTTCTTCCACTTTTTCCATTTCTATATCAGTTTCTTTTTTCGACTCAGTTTTGTTAGCTAAACTACTAGTTTCCTTGACAACTTTACTCTCAGAAGAAGCAGACTTGGTAGGGACTTTGTCTTTCTCTTCTTCATCATCGTCGATGATCATGATACAATCATCGTCATCGTCATCCTGAACCTTCTTAGACTGAGTTTCTTTTTTTATATTAGAATCGTCCTTGGTTACAAATTTATCCATGAGACTGACTCTAGGCGATTTAGGAAAAGGTTCTCCACGAGGAACGGAGATAAGAGCTGCGCGCTTCGGGGGTTTGTTCACCGGGGGTGTCGCTTTAGAAGCCGAAGAAGCAGCTGTTTTCTCGATTGTCTTCGATGAGGAAGGCGTAGGCTTTTCTGCCAACTGCTTTTGCATTTCCTCGGCGGTTAACGTTTTTGTGAATTGGGTTATCAGCGGCACCAATTTTTTCTCCTTTTCCTTCTCTTTTTCCTTTTCCTCGGACTTCTCCGTTGATTCCGCTACGATACTTTTTTTTCTCGGGACCAGACAATAGGTCCACTGATTCGGAAAAGTGAGCTTCTCATCAGGTAGATACTTTTTCTGCACTTCCTCGGAAACGATCCAGCACTGCTTGTCCTGCATAGGTCCGGCTTCAGTGCACGTAGTCCACGTGGCTACCTCCGTTATTTTCTGCTGTAACCTTGCTTTGGGCAGGGGCTTGCCGCCCTCCTTCTTCTTGGACCAAAACTCAAGGAATTCCTTGACTAGGAAGCCGCGGCGGTGCGTGTTGCCGTGCAGCAGACGCACGAGATCCGGCATCGCCTCCTCGAACGCCTGCGCCTTACGCGCGCTCGACGCCACACCCTGCCGACTCGCCGGGGTGCTGCAATCGGGGTCGTTCGTGCCATCCGCATCTGCTGGTGCCGTCAACGTCACCGGGATCTCGCGTACCCACGCGTGACGTGTCGTCAGGAATTTAACCGAGTGCGATGGTGCTGAAATTACAAATCATTCATTAAAATAAGTAATGTAACATTTATACACAGTTGACTATATATTTATTAATTTTTAGATGTTTTCTTTTTATTTATTACTCACTACTTTCGGGATAAGTATTTTCCTTATTTAACCAAACGCATCCGATCACTTTGGGTTTCAATTTTGTTGTTTTTGTATTCCTTTCAGCTTCGAATTGTTCGCCCAGAATCTTCAATTTCTTTTCTTGCTTTTCGGGATTCTAAAAAATATATTGGCAATGTTAATAACGAAAAAAATTGTGTTGGTCTAATGGTAAGAAACTCACTAATTCATCATCTTCATCTTCCTCTTCCTCATCGGCGCCAATTTCTTCCTCGGACAAATATCTAAAATTTATATAAAACAGTTAAAAACATTTTTTCTGTGATAATTAATTATAAGGATAATTCTGTCCTTTAAATTTATAGGACAATACAAGTCAACAAAATAAACAATAAATCATAACGCCGCTCTATAGTCACACAGACATTCGAGATCTTTTGATTAAAAAAAAAAATTTATCTGTAACCTACGTACCCATGAGGTACCATGAAATCATTGTCCACATCGTACTCGTTCTCTTCCGCATTTTCTTCATCTTTCTCGTCATCCGAGCCGCGAAGTGATTCTCCGGGTTCTTCTTCCTCCCACTCATCATCCGAGTCGACTTCGTAATCAAACAATTGCTGAAACAAAGTAAGTTTTCATGTTTATTAATGAATTTTTTGTGATCAACTCATAAACATGTCGTTATGTCGATAATGGGACGTATTTTTAAGAAGCAGCGCAAAACAAATATGATTAGATCATGAAATCGAAAATTGTACATTAGCTTAAGTATAACTCCACAAGCTTTTAATTAATACTCAATCTGCATGTTTTTTATTAAAATCTTCAATTAAAAGAACAGACATTTAACCAACAGCCAAAATCTCAGCAATCGCGAGGAGAGGAAATTTCTTAATATCGCAATTGCTTTGTAAATTAATTATTATCAGCGGCAAAAGCCTACACTGTCCAGTCGCAAACAAGCGATTCAAAATAAAGTGAAAAAAAAAGAAAGAGCGAGAGACGTGTGAGGGAGAGAAAAAAAAAGCGTTCGGTCTCGTATCTCGTCTGGGACGCCGAAGCCTCGCGCCGCTGTTGTGAATAAGCAGGACATCGGTATCACGGGGTACTTCCTTGACGGGCGATATCGCCTCTTTCTCTCGGCGCATACTTTGCCGGCGTACGCGCGCGCACTCACACCCGGCACACCGAGGCCTTTTTAATATCTCGTTAGTCGAAGAATCGCCGCGGCCGAATAAATCACAACTCGCCGCCGAGTCCGGCAATTTTTTCTGCTTCTCTCCTTATTTCGCGGGCGATCGGTTCGTTGTACTTCTTTTTCGCTTATTCTACCTCAATTTTACCTTGAGTGATATTGTTTTTGTACTGATCTGGTGTGAGGCGGATTAACGTTTGTGCCGAAGATTATTTTTCATTGCATTCAATGGTATGTAAGGTGAATGACATATGTACGATCTATATAGCGAGGGAATTTTATGGTTAAATTTTTTTAATGGTCTCATTTAAAAATGGCCAGTGTAGCAAATTTAACGAACTGACCTTCGATTCTGTTTTCTTCCATAAAATTTAGGAGATAATTCTCTTAACGTACGAGCCTCTCATTATAATTTTAAAAGATCGACAGATTATTCCAGATTAAAAAAATTCTAAGTTTTTAATGGTTGAAAGTAAAAGACGCTCTCGATAAAACTCCGGGTTATCAGCGTATTACTTAATTGAAGTTTTTTTCGGTTAGCAGTATCACATCACTTTCATCCATATACCTAATTAACTTTCAAAATTAGCGAGCGATGAATAAAAACGAGATAATTTTTGCAGCAATGATTCAAGAAGTAAGCTAGTCGGAGGCAAGGGACCGAAGATATGGTAAAACACTGCGGAACCAGCGGAATAAATCAACGTCGATCTCATCCCCGCGAAGGCGAGAGGCATTAATTGTTCAAGCGAAACGAGGATCGGACATCGAATACCGGGATCGGCGCTATTCGCCGAGACAACCTCCGCCATGGGATTGAACGGGAGAAAAACTGTACACTAGTGGCAGCCTTAACGATTGTTTTCAACGCGAATCGTTTTCAATGGTAATTACTTTATATTTGTTTTTTGTTGAATATAAAATTTTTTTAATAGAATTTTTATTATTTTTAAATTAAAAAAGAAAATTAGTTAGGATGGCACGAGCCTACAAATTGGCAGCATTTTTTTTAGTATGTACAAGTTTGAAATAATTGCAATGTCAAAGCGAATATGTATTTTAATTCAAAATCGCTTGTGATAAAAAAGCAGTGTGATTTCTTTTTTGTGTACAACAACGTGGCGTTGGAATATGGAAACGGATCTACCGAACGATAAATTGTTATCCGTCCCTGGAGATTCAATGTAAATCAAATGGCGCCTTCGACACATAATACTTTCATTTTATGCTATTTTATGTTCAAAATTAAACTAAGTTTTTTTATTATGCTAGCAAAACATTGCTCGTGTATTATTCATCAATTTATTTTAGAGTAAGTTTCATCGATTTAGACTCCATAATGAGTTAGAATTTGGAGTCTTTAAAAAATTGATATATTGACTAAAATTGTCTCTGTAGATTCTAATTATAACCAAGAACATTTTTCTCATAACAACTAACTTCACCTTGATTAGGCACAGGTCACAGTTGAGACGATAAGACTATCATACTAAATTAAGATTGGGATTCCTATCTTCGTTTATTAATTTACGAAAAAAATACTCTGCTATACGAAGGTTTTCGGATATTAAAAACGATCTATTATTCTAAACTTTTCAGTATAACATGATTCACTATGACAATACGTTGTAATCACCTATTGAGACCAGGCGAGTAAATAAAATACAGAAATTAGTACATCGAGCACAATAAGACTAATTTCAGGAAAATCCAAAGCATACGTACGATATAACGGAAAAAACCATCGCTCTGACTTTACACCATAAACCAGACACTCAACGACACTCGAGCGAGGTGTCGAGAGTGACGTACGAGTTCACGATATATATCCTAATCGGAGCGGCACGAGACCCCCGTGGAAAAGCAGTCGATTTCGGAGCGAAAGAAAAACTACCACCGACGCGGCGCTGCCTTTTTTCTGTCAATGACGCGCGTCGCTGGGCGCGACAAACAAACGCGATTTACGGCGTGTTTCGGGCCATGTGTAATGGCTGTTTAATAGCCCCATCGAGATAGGAAAGTGCCTGTAAGATTCACCGCTGCTGCACCGTGCCGGCGGCTTGCGTTTGTCACGGGTGTCAGGGTCCCCTTCTAAGGGCCGCCCGCGGCTCGCAGGCGACGACGCGCGTTTAATGGCCGTGTATTAGATGCGGCCGATGCAGGAACTGTGAAAATCGAAGGTCTGGGAGTTACGTCGGATGACGTTTTCGATGAAAAGGGAAATTACACGGGATGTGTTTACATCGCGTACTTTATTGATACCGATTCGGACGCAAATAGTGTTATCACGGAAAATAGGGAGATCGGATTTCCTTGATTATTTATTTGCGTTTGGATCGCGTTATTATTAGAGGTACATGTTTTAGAACCACGGAAAACCCATAATGTGACACAGTACTTGTTTTTATTAGTCATCTAATCTAGTATTTCCGATTTTTAGAATTATCAAAATATTTGTACGTATATAGTTTGTATTTTAGGTATTATGTATTGCTTCGTGATTTCAAAAAATACTTTATTTTAAAATTCATTATGTAAATTTATGTATTAGTTTTTTTGCAGGTACAAATTCATAAATTTTAATTTATCTCTCTACACGCTTCTTTTGCGATAAACTATGTTACATTATAGTCTAAGAATAAAAGCAGACGTGAATTCTTGCAGATTTCCAACTTTCGTAAACATTGATATGGCTAATGATTTTTATATTTCCATTCATAACATTACACCATCAGTTGCGTAGAGATAATATGCCACTTGACTAACTACTCTTGGCATTTCCAAAAATGAATCTGCCACTGAAGTATGTTGCATATTGATATCAAGAAAAATATATTACTCATAAAGTGTGCATTTTATTCTGATAAATAGTATTGATTGCTAAATTATTTGTATCACGATAATTTCAAACTTTTAACGAATATAATACTTAATAGGTCGCGGTACAATTTAATTGCCTCGCGGAGCACTCAAAACAATTATTTGTCATTGCAGACGATTAATCTAACAAATTTGCCAGTGAAAAAAAAGTCGTATTCCAAATAGATAAAATAAATACAGTAAACGTAAGTTACGTAATTCTGAAATGCTAATCGGCGAACAGATGCGTGATTTAAAAGGCTCCGGAGCAGCAACTCGCGAAACCTCCTTATCGCGGCAATTAATTCACAGAAAACGATCCCGCTCTATTTTTTTCCCCATCTACGCGCAATCGCGGGACTAGCCAGCGCTTGAATCGACGCGGGTGCCGCGATAACGGGGCTGCGAATGCGCAACGGAATCGTCTCGAATTCCCAATGAACTTCGCAAAAAAATCTTATCGCGGCCCATTCGTACCATCGCCGCCGTCGTCGCAGAAAAAATCCGCACACTTGTGCCCGGCGCGGACGTCACGAGCGTAGGCGTGAAAAAAAAAAAACGCGCGCGCGGACGCGGATTTGCGCACGAGACCGTCGGGGGAGAGCGAGGACAAAACTCAACTGCGAAAAGGCGCGAGCGGGTGAAAAAGAGCAGCGGAGGAGCAGATAGGCGCGGGGACGTTTATCGGGTGGCGCGTACAGGCCACGCTGCGGCCTCGTTAACGTCGCCGGCTAATTGGACAATTAGCGCCCGGTGGCGCGCGCTCCACAAATACTTTATTCCCTCGACCTGCAGCTCTGCATAGATCTTTCTCTTTCTCTTTCTTTCTTGCGTACTCTGCCCGAATCGCATCTAATGCGTTTGATTCTCGAGTTCTATCTTTATCCGGCATTCATCATTTTCCTCTTTTGTTGTGAAACGAACACGTGGGCGATGGAATGCAGTCACTGCGAATTAGGTTTCGGGATCATGAATGAAGAACGACGCGTCGAATCTTTCAAAACACAAGACTTGAAAAGTGTTTCCCTTCTTCTCGGCGACATCGAACCGATCGCTTAAAACACCAAAAACATTCGCAAAACAAACACATCGATCAAAGGCGCATCCCCCACTACCGGCGAAAAAACGAAAAAAGGGAAGATCGAGCCGTCCCCACTCCTCGCGGCATCTCGGTATCTTCCCTGGGCTCGCTATCGCTCTCGGTGAAATTCCCCCCTAAAAAAAATCGGTGACGGCCGGTGCCTCTTTGTCGGGCCCTCGCGCGCGCAAGCGGTCCCCGGGGGATGGAGCGTGCGCTGCTGGCGCGCTGGCGCGGTGACGGCACCGGATGGCACAGAGCTGATATCGCCCGGCGGCAGACGTCCTCGGGGCTCCTTCGGCAGACTCCTGCCTCGGTCGTTCGCAGTTCGACGCCGCCGCGCGACCGATCAACCACGAGCCGATCTCGACCTTTTAAACTCGTCGCCGCTCGCGCGAGTGTTCCCCAAGTTTTGCGCGATCATCGGCGACAGTTCCTTTTTTACGAACCGAGCGAAGGGTTTACATAACCCGAGGATTCTGCATCGACGGCGAAGGGTTTTTCGTATACACTGACAGCGAAGTGTTTCGTTAAATCAAAATGATCGAGGACAGCTCGATATTCGACGTGAGTACTCATTCTCTAATGGCACGTGCAGCGTTTTGCGTTTGTTATGAATTACTGCGCGGTTGTAATGATGTAACGCGGCGAATGCCAGATTGTCATTATCATTTATATAGCCGACGCCGGACAATGAGATTGTTTAAATTCTTCGTCTATGATGATAACGAGCCGAGCATTGAAATAACTCGGCGCATCGAGAGGCGCTTATTTTCTAAGTGCCGCTAGGTTTAATATTTCTATTTTTTTCATCGCATCGTCCGTGCCCGCGGGCATTTGCATATACCACCGCTTCAAATCGCTCGGTCATTCGCGTAAAATCCGGGCGCAATTCACTGCAGTGGAGGCGATCGCGCGGGAATCTCAACGGGCAACTGCGTTTGAATCGTGCGCGCCGATTGCAGTCGATCGCGAGACGGACCGAAGTGACTCTCGCGTGGAGTTGCTTGGAGAAAATAAAAATCGCGCGTAAACGGTAGCGTCGGCACGGACGATCTCTCGGCTTAGTCAGCCTCCGACTCGCGAATCTCTGGTTTTTACGCGTTTAACATAACTGAAATCATCGCTGTTTGCCTCATTTGCCACTTTTTATAAGTTTTACCAGTACTTTATATTTAGTTTCTTCTGATTCAACTTTAATAAGATATAAAGTTATACTTTTATTTTGAGATTGTGCGTCACTATCAGTGCAGGTATATGTGTGTATGCGTATGCGTTATTTTTTATTGAATACTTATTTTTTACTCGTGATACGAAATCTGTTCGAGTTACTAATTGAAAGCTTAATTTATTGTTAAAGACAAAGTTGTGAAAGAAAACATTTTCATACTTAGCAATTTTTATGAATGAAAATTTTTTATATTTTTGTTTTACCCGTGTAAAGTAAATTTTTGATAAATCGAAAAAAACTAACCAAAATAAGTCAACTTATTCCGTCTTTTTACAAAACGAGATTTGTCGATGAATCACTCAAAATATGGAAAACGTGAATAACGTTATATAACGTTATCCAGCATCCTCTTATCACAATTCTATTAGCGTTTTATAAATAAACTCGTCGATCTCCTCTCCGCGAAAAAAAAATTCATCAACATTTAATCGAGTACGTCGCTAAAATATATTTGTTAATTCATAATCAAAACAATGTCAGATGGCAGACGAGCTACTGTTCTCGGCCCTGGGACTGGATACGAGTACGTCTTTCTCGGAGGGTCACGACCTGTCGCCGCACTCGACGAGTTTCTTTTCGGATTACGAGACGACACCGTGCACGACGCCGTCCAGCGTCAACTCCGAGGTCTTTGATCGCCTGGAAACCACGACGAGCACCGTGCCGGACTTTTACACGGACTCGACTTACTCGCCCGAGGTTTCCTGGAACGACTGGACCAACAACACCTCCCCACCGCCCGGTACGACTCATCTTGTATTTTACTTCCGATTGGGATTTTTTACGTGTTTTTGTCGTTTATTTACATTGCATTTTAATATAAGAAAGACGAAAAATGTTATTCATAATCACGTAAGGAAATAACACACGTAAATTTTGTTTTTTTTTTCTAATTAATTTTTGAGAGATCAAGAAGATAATAACGTTCCCGGATTTTACAGGAGATTTAAGTGATTTGGTGTCAGAATTAGAGTGGTGTCTAGATAAAGAATGGAACACAGGACTTTCAGTGAGGACCCCCTTATGTACACCAGACTGCGAAAATTTTCTACACCTGCAGTTGCCAAAACCACAGCAGCAGTGCATACAGCACGAAGAACCTCTTTTGGTCTTAGGAGTCGACCTCAGATCTTTCGAGGACAACCTTATCACTCCTTTAGGTAACTAACCTGATCGTTAGAATTAACTGATAAGAAAAACTTTTAAAGGATAATAAATAATTAATACTAACCAACGTTAACTTTCAGATTTCAATAACAATCAAGTTGGAGAAGAACTGAATACAAACACAGCCGACGCCGCTCTGGCGACCCACGATTACACGAGCCGCAGCCTGGTCCAGTCGACCGACGAGCGATGTTTTCCCTGTACATACGAAGGCTGCACAAAGGTAACGAAAAACTTCTAATTCGTTTAAAGAGAAAGAGTGAGAAGAAAATCTAAAACAAAGAGCTAAAAAATCGATTCTATTTCAGGTGTACGCAAAGGCGTCGCACTTAAAGGCCCACCTTCGCAGGCACACGGGTGAGAAGCCGTTCGCGTGCACGTGGTCCGGCTGCGGCTGGCGCTTCAGCCGCTCGGACGAGCTGGCCCGTCACCGGCGCTCGCACTCCGGGGTCAAGCCGTATCCCTGCGAATTGTGCACGAAGCGCTTCGCTCGCAGCGATCACCTCGCCAAGCACCGCAAGGTCCACCGCAAAAATGCCTACAACTCGCTGTTCCCGGGTGGCCGGGGCCTGAAAGCCGCCGCAGCCAAGGCCGCCGTCGCCCCGGCGTCATGACGCTAACGCAAGAACAAATCGTTGCAAGAAGCACGAAGACCAAAAACGTGAGGTCCCTACGAGCGGAGGGATGCAGCGCATGCGACGGAGTCAGCGTCAGTGCAATATGTCGTTACAGTATTGCCGATAGTGCCTGCGAATGTCGGTGCGACTACGATCGATTCGATCGGATCTAGAATTGTAGCACAAAGCGTTAAGTGGCCTGATGTATTTTAGATAGAATCGAATGATTTCTATGTGTAAGATTTGTAGAAAAATGATTGTTTACTTGATGCGATGAACCTCTGAAATTTAGATTAATTTTTTTATGATGGTTTATGATGTACGTTGTAATTAAGATTAGTTTTTAAGTATAGTTTAATCTAAACAATGAGAATGATGAAGCTTTAGGTTTGCTTGCGAACCATTTCTTAAGTTTTTAGGTAGCAATAGCTGTAAATTGCATGTTTATTAAAGCTATATAAAAAGATAGGAATCGTGAAGCTGCTAATTTTTTAAATATGCATTTAATATAATTTATCGGAAGACAAAAATGCGCCTTACTTTACAAATAAAATTTTTTGTTTTTATCATTTTTTTGTAAAATAAAAAATTTGAGCATAAAATCAAAAAATAAGAATAATTATGCCGTCAAAATAAATCGTTATTTCATAGTCGTTGCTATTTTTGAAAAAATGATGTTAGCAGCAACTAAACTAATTAAACTCTTGGCAGTTATACTTATTTTAATACTCATACATTATCAATAAAAATTAATATTTAAGGAAATAAAAATATTTTTAAATTGAAAAATTGTACTTTTAACAATTTCACGTTTTCCTGATAACTAAATTAAATTCGCGGTTATAAAAATATTTCAGTTCAAATAGATAATAAACTTCTATTATGATACTCACTGTGTCTTTTCCAAAAGGTCTGCGAGGATTAACAGCTTTACTCTTTTTACGCCAAGTTCCCCAATAAGGTGGCCTTCGATTTTCGTGGAACAATAATAATTTTGCACGATGTTTTTCTACTGGAGCATTACTTGCTTGAACAACATTTGAATTTTCTTCTTCCTCGTCTTCTACTCAAAAATGATGAAAATTTTAAAATGTATTGTAAAATAAAAATAATTATTATGACATCGGTTTACCTAATATGACAACATCATCGTTGGCTTCATAAGGCCACGTCCTTTCACTCTTCCTTATATTGTATGTTTTATCTTTTATATTATTTATGTACAATTGAGATTTTTTCACTGCACTACTTTTAATGATCTTATCAAGTACGGTTTTTTCTGTTTCACTCAAATTTCTTCTATTTGTAGGAGCTATTCTCATATCCGCCTTTATTTCGAAAGGCATAAAATTTCTCCTCTCAACTTTATTGTCTTCCTCAATTGGTTTTGTTTCAACTGGTTTTTTCGCAACAAAGAAACTTGCAAAATTGGATGCTGCTTTTTGCTTTTTCCTTTCTGCTTCAAGTCTTTCCTCTTCTTTGCGCCTTTTTTCTTCTTCTTTTGCCTCTTCTCGTTTACGACGTTCTTCTTCCTTTGCCTCTTTCTCTTTTTGCTTTTGTCTGAAAGTAGCAAAAAAATGATATTATAAAATTTCATATTACTGATAATTCGCATTTTTCTAAGAATTACTCACTCAATTTCTGCTTGTTTTTTAAGTTCCTTTTGTTCCTTCTCTTTCTTTTTTTGTTCCTTCAACATTTTCTCCTTTTCTTCCCGTTCTCGCCTTTTTTCTTCTTTTTCTTTCTTTCTATTTTCTCTCTGTTCTTGCAATTTCTTTTCTCTTTCCTAAAACAACAATTAAGTAAAGTACTTATTATTGTAAAGTATATTTATAAAAAAAATAATTACCAGTCTTTGTTTGGCTCTAGATTCTTTTTGTTTCTGAATTTCTAACTTTCTTTCAACTTGTTAGGGAGTTAACTTTTTTTCTTTCCCAGAAGAATTTAACAATTTACTTCTTGTTGGTGTAGTTAAATTAGCTCCAGATTTTCTGATTGTATCATCTTTGCTATCTGTTTCTTCATGTTCTGTTTTTTTGCTATCCGTATCCGATTTATCGTCATCATTATCAGCATCCTCATCATCATCTGAGAGCAAATTAATATCAGAGTCAATATTGCTGGTACCATTTAATTCAGATTTATCTTTGCTGTCTTCACTATTTGAAGAATCATCAGATTCCTCTGAATTCTTTTTTGAATCATCATCACTTTCATCATTATCTGAAGCTTCTTTCAATTTCTCTTTATCACTTCGTTTATCCGATTTTTTTGCAGGTACTTTTGTACTTTCAGTATTACTGTTCTGCTTTGATTTTTTTTCATCTTGTGATTTTTCTTGTTCTGTCGCTTTACTATTTACATCGTTTTTCTTATCAGACTCTTTAGTTTCAGATACTGATGTTGATTTTTCATTTCCTGTGTCCTTATTCTCTATCTTTTTGAAAAACTTAGTTAATGAATTAGTCTGAATTTTAGGCTCTGATTTTTTATTTTTCACAGATCCTTTACCAGGAGTCGATTTTTTTCTTTTGGACTCTGGTGTTTCTGCTGAAACACTTTGTTTTGAACAGTCTTTTACATCATTAGCTTCATTAATTTTATTTTCTTCCTTTCCTTCTATTTCTTCGTCAATTACCACAATATCTTGATCTTCAGTCTTTGTTAATACTTTAAACGAATTTTCTTTAGTATTAACCTTAGCTTGTTTAGGTTTCCGAACATCTGGAGATACTACTGATTTTCTCTTTTTATTAACTACTGGAGAATCCCTGCTCAATGTTTGAAACGGTAAACGTCCTGAAAAATCATTTAAAACATCATTAATTAAATATACCTCATTTTGTAATATAACTTATATAAGAAAATATTGATACCTTGCTTTGATTTCTTTGTCTTTGATGAAACGGATTCAACTTGACATTCTCCATCGTCGCCAGATACGTCCATAATTTTCATTCCTTAAAATAATTTGATATAAATTATCCAGCCTTATTCAGCATCGTAAAATTTTTTTTAGAAACTTTACATAAAAAATATACAGAATATTAAATCACAATATTTTTAAAAGAATTTAAACAAGTAAAGAACTGTAAAAGAATAGTGTACAAGTTCTTTACTTACTCCGTTAAAAACAATAAGTCTATAAACAAAGCTTCACAACAAAAGCTATAAAATTATATAAGAAATAGCATCGAACTAGAAAATACAACAAAACTGAAAGATCATAAGTTGCAATGACTGAAACCAACCTTTTTCTGCCAGGAGTCAGATATCAGAGCTTGGCAAAGGGAGATAATGAATTCAGCAATGTAGAGCACAAGTCTTAGGT
Source organism: Eurytoma adleriae (assembly GCA_900480045.1). Lineage (NCBI taxonomy): Eukaryota > Metazoa > Arthropoda > Insecta > Hymenoptera > Eurytomidae > Eurytoma > Eurytoma adleriae. The sequence goes on from UXGC01000148.1 coordinate 21,349, forward strand.
GTGTGCTGCGATTCCATGACCCGGTACCCTGATCCTGGCCGATCCCAGCGTTTTTCTCTTGCCGCGTCGAGTGGACGAGCACTTTGCGATGCTCGGACGACGGATACGATCGCGATATCACCTTTTGCCACGACAATTTGACACTCGCGGAACCCGATGAATCCCTGGCCGTCCGGTATCAACGAAATCCGCGGGAAAATCGCCGATGGAAGGGATGAATTGGCCAAGTGGCTCGAATTTCGAAAATATACTTAGACGAGCAACGCAGTGCTCTATAAGTGCACACGAAAGTCCGATTTACACCAATACTCAGAGTTCCAACGATCATGGACTAGTCGCACACGAGATGAGAATTCGAATGGCGGATTATCGCATCACGTGATATTCTGCGAACGCGCGAATTTTGAAAATCTTTGTTTCATAGATATTTAAATTTAATCGCAGAAGTTTTTAAAATGAGCATTATAAAAATATAAACATTGTACGACAATAATAAGACCAACTGTATTAAATGCATATAAATAAATATTTTTAAACCACAAATACAGAAGATTTTTAGAATAAATAATTTTCACTTTATTGTATGTATATAGACATAATATTTAAGAATAGGCACATTTGTCAAAAATGGTGCATACATACATTCATTTATATTTGACGCTTTTATAAAAAGTATTACACGTAAAAAGAAAGTTACAAATTTTAATTAAATCTCTGTGCGTCAATTTAATTATAAAATATTTTGCCATATAAAAGATAAGTCTTAATTTAATATATAATTGCAATAGAAAAAAGCTTAGGCTTTCATTTGAAAAATGCCTCGTCTATTATCACACATATTTTGCTTGTTGTAGTATTTAAAAGGCATCTATTGCGAAGACTTGAAGTTGTACACTGGATATCGTGGAGCAAACTTATCTGCTGATCCAATTACTTGATCAGACTCATCACGATCTCGCAAGCTTCGGATTCCATATACAGATTCTTCATAAGATGGTGGCGCTAAAATAAAAATATTGATATTTTAAAGTAAAAAATTTCAGTTTCACAATATATAACAATAATTAACTTTGTACTTACCAAGATTTGGATAAAGGTTTGATGATGGAGGATTATAATTTGATGGTTCTTCTGGTGCTGAAGGAGTTGGCATTGATGGATACATTCCTTGTGCTGCTTCTTCTGGTTTAGTAGGAAAATCAACTCCATGAGATGGAGGTTGCGGCATTTGATAATTAGACAATGGAACAGTTCCAATGAATATTTCAGTAGTGCCACTTAAGTTTTTTCGGAAACTGTGAATAAAAAATTATTGTTTACTAAGCAATGAAACTCTCGATTAAAAAAATTAAATTTTTTATAATATACTAACGCTCCAGAAACACAAGCTTTAAATTTTAATTTATACTCTAAATCTATAATTCCACAATTTTTAAGGCTTGAAGGAGGTAAAGGTGGAACATCTAAACTTTGTTCATAACTTGTAGTTTCATTTCCACCTACAGGTCCCTTGCTTACTTCTGCAACTGTTGATTCAACTACTTTTCTTTCTGATCGAGGAGTTGTTGCAGTGTATGTCACAATCTACAATCAATTTAATTAAATTTTTTCCATAAAACAATTGAAAATGTTAATCAATATTCAACATTACCTTTTGGAGAATAAGTTTAACTTTATCAACTTCAACTCCAGACTGATTTTCAACATTTACTTTAATGGGAATAGTTTGACCTGGAACATATCCTCTGACTGGTATTGAAATATTTACAGACAAAGGCATTGATGCACAGCATAAACAACAAAATGTTTTATTTTTTTCAAGTTGTACTGGATCCTAAAAACCAAAATTATAAACTCTTAACTTATGAACATTAAAAATCTACAATCTTTATATAGTGCTTACAGAAGCATTCGGTTGTTGATTCAAATCTAGATGTGAAACTACTGTAAATGCAACTTTACTTTCTTGATCAAACTTCCATGGTCGATCTAAAGTTGCTTTTGCTGTATATCGAATACGTCCATAATCTGACTCAAAACTGCTTGGCAAATTAGGAGGCAATACATAATTAAAAGGATAAGTATGGGTTCCAGCAGGTAATTCTATCCCTTCTCCTAGAGTTAAATTTATGTCATCAACCAGTTATCAACTGATAGTTATTTTAAATTTGTAGACAAATTTTATACCTGATTGTGATCCAAGGAGATAAAATTGTGCCTTAAAGTATTCCTCATGAGCTGTGACAGTATCTGTTTCGTTAATGTAACGTCCTTCATTATTTAATTCTTGTCGGTCAGTAGTCCAATATGTATCAGCTTCTCCTTTGACACTTAACTTAATACCTATAAAAGTTAAAATTATAAAGAAAAATTGGCATTTGGAAAATGAAAAGGTTATGTTGCACTATTAAAAATTATTTTTTAAAAGATAATGATATTGAAAATATTTTGCATACATTAATTCATTCGGAATTTACAAATACTCAAATTTACTTATAAATGTAAAATTAAAGATTGTACTGTTACCCCCTCTACGTATGTACTGAGCACATACATATTATTATCAATCAAGTGTCAAATATCGTAACGAATACAGATAGATGTACATACGCCAAAAGCATTTGAAATAGTTCCCCACACGCCCGGTATACCAAGTAAACGCGTAAACACTAATAATAGAGTGTGGCCTTTGCAAGGTGCTACATGCATTTTGAATGCGCAAAAAACAATCTAAAATTCTAAAGAAAGTAATCGCATAAAAGTGCAAAACAAAAGAAATATGTGTATACAACTGACCTCGGACTTTTTTTGTCGAATTCAGGGTGACGACGACTTTGCCGGTGACCGTCTGATCAGGATAATAGGTAGCGTAAGGATTGTCGAAGTAAATCTTGAACTCCTGCAAACCCATCTTCAAAGCCGGCGGACGCTGCTCCTACGCTGCACTGCGGATCACCAAGGAGGAATGCGGGCGCCACGAGAAGGACAGAAGAAAATTAGTCGGAGTCTAGACCCACCTACGCCTTTCCGAATGGCAAGGCTCGCCCGAAAGAAGAAGGGTAAGCCGTATACTTTGAATCTCCAATACTTACGGTAAGGTGCTTGACTTGAATTCTAAAATAAAGGAGAGGCTATATAACGCGCGGAGCAGCCTCGCCTTTCGTGTTCGCTTCGTTATGTCTACTGTCTGGACGCGCTATATACAGAATGTCTTGGGAGAAGTCGGCGGGTGTAGTGTAAGTAGGGATCGCGTCCGGTCCGAGAATCGAAGTTTAGTCGCCACCATCACAGCCACCGGTATCTCCTCGTACACTCATAGCGTGCATACATGCGCGACCCCCGTTATGCGTGCGGTACAGCGCCCGAGTGTGCGTGTGTAGAGTGCAGTCGCACCAAGAGGCTTCCAATTTTTCGTGGTTTCCAAGAACCACTACCCGTTTATTTTTTATTGTTCACTTAAAGCAAGATTTTAAGTTTGTTTGTGAATTTATTCTTTTTTAAATTGGAATGTATTATCAAAATTTTTCAACGTGATAATTATGAGCTAAGGCGTGACATTGAATAATTTAGAATGGAATTTTTGTGTCGAGGATTAAACCAAGCGGAATACTTAACGGCATTTTTATATATATAAACGATTAATTTGTACTTGTAATTTAATTAGTTTATATTTTGTAGGTTTTACCAGAGTTTGGGTACAACAACTAACATTGCGAGGTACTAAAAATTATATACTATTTTGAATTTAATCTAAGCAGGAAATATTTTTTATAAGGGTAATCAATGCTCGCAATTGAATATTGAAAACTGAAATAAAGTTGCACTTGTATTTTCTCGAAATCAATTTGCATAATGATCATGTGATTGCGCAATGGAATAATTACTCATTAAAACAATTCATTCTTATTTTACATCCTTATATTGCTTTGAAACAAAGAAATAAGTAAATAAATTAATACAACTGCATTTTCCAATTTTGTTTAATGTTGAAACAAATTAAAATTCTTTTCGCATATAAAAAGCTACGGTGGTTCCATAAAAAATTATGCAATATCGATAACTAGATATGCAGCAGTCTGGCACGAATAACTGCAAAACAAAAGATACTTTCTGAATATACAATGCAGTCTCTGTTTTTAATGTTATCCATCTTTTGCTGCTTTTCACGTAACTGCGCTAATCGTCAATCTCTCTCTCGTTCTCTCAATCGCCTCATCTTCGCGTTGACGTCATGCTGAAAAGTCAGTGTGCAGCTTCACATTCACTTCAGTCTTAAAAGTTAATAATTGTTTTTTTAACGCGACAATGAATAACACTTGTTTTTCGATGATTTATAGCAATAGTTTAATGTTATAATAATATTTGTCAAGAACTTTTTAATGTAATTATAGCTTGATTTGTATCTTAATTTTGACAAATGATTAGCAATTATGAAGCTAAATGATGCTTATTAAAAAAAAAGATAACTAAATCAGGAAACGTATATTTATGTTATCTTGTCATTTTAGACAAATTTTAATTTTGAGTCATTTGCAGTTTTTAAAAAATGTACTCTTTAGAAGTGTTTGTTGTGTCGGCAATTTAATTGTATTAGTTTCATAAAGTTAAAGTGTACATACACACCGTAAACAATTTTTGTATTGTTTGCGGCGCAATACTGACGTCGTCACTTTTGATGAAAAAACTTCCTTTATTTTTATCTCGCGCTGTTTAAGATTTAAATATAACATCTAGAATCCGTATAGTTATAAATATTCTCGAATCGATAGGTCTTGCAAAATTAAATGTATAACAAGACGGACGTAAAAAAGTGCATAAAAAATAAACGATTAATTGGAACAAAAGGCTTTAGGGAGATACAAACTATTATAAAAAAAACGATTTTTTAAAAAGCATTATAAATATCCGCTCATTTAGTTTTCGTTTTTCTCATCTTAAAAAATTATTATCCAATCTTAAAATGAAATAATTCTATAAATACATATGTGATAAGATGAACTAAAACATCTGAAAAAACTAACTATTGACGAGGTCAGCGGAAGTCAACGAGCAATCGTTTCTAGCTTTACGTGACCTAAGGCTCCGGCAGCCCTCCATGTACACCACTCTCCTGGTAGTAAAAAAAGTACTACCTCAGAATTCAGATCAAATCATCGCTTTCCAAACTCAATCAGCGTTTTTCGGAACGACCGGTATTTTCGAAATTTATTATACCCCGGACATATCAGCGATACTCGTTTACTCGCGTCATCACTCGTAAATACTTTGGTCATCCAAGGAAAACATCCAAATAAAGCAAAAGAAGAGAAACGATCGTCCGGCCTTACGACTATGATAGGGACGGTGTTGTCTCGATTATTGTTCCGCAGCGCGAACGGACCGTGGTCGATCGAGCAGCCGCGAGCACACGGTTGCATAGATGCAGGCGGCGTCGCAAGCCGCAAATAGCACGCTCGATTAATTGCCCGATTGTTCGGCTCTTAATTGAAACGGCACAGTCGCATCCACGCTCATTACGTTGATTTCATTCAATCGAGGATTACATAGTGGGATCAGTTTTTTTATGACTTTATGAATGAACCTATACTACGCGGGCAAACTCGTTTCACGAAAGGGAACGGTTCAATAATTTTTATGTGGTAGGTTATTTCGGGTAGAAATAATTGAGGGAGGTGGAGAATTTATGAATACTTAAATGTTAATAAAATCGAAGCTCTTTGTTACGTAAAAGAAGCACGAAAATAATTTCATAGTACGTTTTTACGGGACCATATATAATACAAAACTGGAGTACATTATAATATATAAAATACAGAACTATAGAAAATGAAACCTTTAAAAGATTTTCTTGTTACTTATATATTCTTTTTGTTATAGAGCGCAGGACCTGATTGAACAAAATTCCAAGATGTGGTGCTACTTTCCAGACTTGAAATATGATGTCATCTTAAAGATTCAGTTATAATTTCGTGACCTTGTCTACTTCACTCACTAATTTATTCCAAGAATGAAAAGAATTTTCTTGACAAGTAGCGTGAGTCTATCTTCAGAAATGGAAAGATTAATATTAAAACAAGGTGAGTGTACTTGACTGATAATAGACATTTTATTATTTACTCGCAATAAACATTCGCTAGAGTATGTAATTAACCAAAACGATAAGGAATTTAAATGTCAATATTTCATTACACGACCGTAACCGTAAAAAGTTTTAACTTTGCAATTATACAACCATTTAATTTATATGATTCGTGAGTTTCCAGGTTGCAGTATTACGTGTTATAATATATACTTAAGAATAAATTCTGCGATTTACTTTGTTGATGAAATTTAATTAAATTACACACTGTTAATTTGATCCAGCAAAAATTCATATAAAATTCACGCGGTGATCCATCATCAGTTTCGATCGAGTGCGGAATTAATTTCACAGCAACAGCGCAGTTTCTCCTAAGAGCTCTTAAAATTATCATCGCAATCAATCATTCGCGACTCCGCGCTCTACTGTATAACCGTACAATCACTTCAAAATGTCGACATTATTTCCAATCTTATGTTCATTTCACTTCTACAGGTACCTGCAATTAACATACTCTCACGAAATGTCCGGCAAAATTAAAATCAGCAGAAATTGTGAAGTTTGTACGAAGCAATTTCCGAAGTGCGCACGTCGCACCAACGTCACCGCCAGGTAAACAAACACCTCGAGGGTCGCGGGGTGAATGAGTGGCGCCCGAGGTGCTTCTATATCCGCCGAGACAAAGGGCTTGCCGGAGAATCAAACGACGCGGCGACAAAAGGCTCGATCCTCCAGCGGGGGGAGAAGGGGGCGGCGAGGGGGAAGGTATGATATCTCAAGAGGCCGCGGTGTCCTCGCGCGTCTCGCGAGATCCTCGAGCGCCGCGTCCTGCACGCGAGGCCCCGAAGGAGGAAAGGGAAGGGAAGGAGCACAGCACGGGAGAGGAGGCAAGCGCCGGGGGCGGCTGCAGCGCTGCGGAGGCGCGGGCGCAGGGCGCAGGTCCGGGGCTGGCCTATTGATCGTCGTCGTCGACGGCGGCGGCGGCGCGCGCTCCGCGCGGACACTACGTAGTCGCGACAGAGAGAGCCTAGGGGGTGCCAGCCGCCTCGAGTCAGCCTCCCGTGCGTGTGTCGGGCGCAGCCTCGGCGAAGCAGCAGCAGCAGCGTCGCTCCCCCTCGTGACCAGAGCTCCCCCCCTCGAGTGTGCCCCAGGTGCGCGAGACCCCGAGCAGCCCGCGGACGCCCGCCTCGACCTCCTTCACGGGGAAGAGCGCCCAGACGAGGGCCAACATGGTAGGCGCCAGCGCGGAGGACGGCCCCATCAAGCTGCCGGTCGAGTCGTGTGAGTCATCCAGCGTTGCCCTCCTACATGTTCGCCCGACACCCCCTCCTGCCCCTCGTCCTCGTGTCCTTCTCGCGTTTCACGATTAATTTGCTTCTTCTTGGCTTTCCTCTTGTTTCTTTGAAGCTGTTCCTTGAGTAGTGGGTAGAATTTTCTTTTAGTGCTTTGTGGGTCGCGACGAGGTTACGCTGCGGCGAGGTTCAAGAAACTACTGGAATATTTAGGTTCGCCGGAGCAGCTGGTGGATATAATGCTTCTGTTGCTACTCCGAATCAATGGGTAGAGCTTTAATTGTCCAATTTTTGCGAGGACTGTGCAGCTAGGTGGATTCAGTGTACTGCTCGATTTCACTGTTGCGACGTGCACTTTTATCGGAGATGTTATCGATGCTACGTGCCATTTCAAGGGACGCGAACATTTACTTATCGGGTTTTCGCTAAATTGAACTGTCTGATAATCTTCGGAAAACACGTTATGCATTCATAAGCGTGAAATATGACGAAAACAAGCTGGTCCATTAATTCTGTCTTTCTAAATTCATTCCAAAAATGATATACATTTTTGGCCACCCTCCAGTACAGAGTTAATCATTTTTCACAAGAACACACACCAACTGCTCAGGGCTAAAATATATCGCGGGTTACACCTATTTTTCGCTTTTCCATACATTATATTCTGGCGTGCACGCTGCGAATTCATAATAACAACGCGACTTCGTTCCCATCAAGATGCAATCATTACAGTCTGCGTAAATACCGGGACGCAAGTGATGGCACATAGCCCGGATGCTCATTTAATTGGGTTTTCCCGCTGAATCAGCGAAAGCTCGCCTGGAGAAAAAGCTCGCCGCGAAATTTCTCTTTTTATATCTTTCTCTCTCTCGTTCTCGATCGATCGAAGCTGCAGCGTGACTAAGATACCAAGTGCATCTACGCGTTTATCCCTTAAGAGTTGGAGCGCTAACCATCCCGTGTACCATTTTAACGGTCTTCTTTTCATCCATTTTAACGCTTCGCCGCTGGAATTTAAGGAAAAAACGATTATGCAAATAACTTTGGGCGATTCGAGCCACCGTAGACTTTTGAGCGAATATCGCATTAGCGGGCTCTCTTATCTCTCCGCGCTTTCTTTGCAATCGAGTGCAGCGAGGCGCGAGGAGTAGTCGATGGAATATATAGAAAGATTGGTCCGATACACGTTTTGACCCAATTGCGTTCGTTGAATCATCAACGAGTTACGGCGTCGGAAACGTAATATTAACCAAGCCAGATTATCCAATCCACCCGAGACTTGGCATGCAATCCCTTATTTCAACTGCTAATTAGATTCATCATTAGCGACACCGATCTTTGAAGAGGGACGCATTGAAAATTAATTTGCAACCCGTTTGTCGCGTCAAAGCGACTAATCGGCTTACGGTTGTTAAACCTTTCAAAATGAAAACCCCGTATCTTGATACCGCGCATACCGCTTCATTACACAATATCCCCTCGTTGTTTTCTTTGATCGCTCGCGCTACAATCAAGATTTACCCATAATCAAAATATTCGTCCCGCCTCAAGAAAAAGCACAAAAATCGTCTCGAAAATAGCTTAAACCAGCTCGGCTATCTCGTACAAGATCAACACGCTAAACGGTCGAGAGGTCAAACCCTCAAAAAGGCATCTTATCTCGAGCGAGAGCTCGATTCTTTCCGCGTCACTGGCGGGGCCGCGTGCAGAACGTCGGGGGCGCGTGTGACGCAAAATCGAAAGGGAGAGAGAGAGAGAGGAGCCCGCGAGTCCTGACGTCCTGGGCCGACGTGCGCCCGTCGGCGCGGCCTTCCGTGTCACTGGGTTAAGCGCCCCCGACGCACCAGTTCATGGGGGTCGCACGAGTGGACTTACCCGCGAGCGAGCTCTCTTTCGCCTAACCGCCCGTTGGCTGCACCGCGTCTAACGAGCGTCGACGGCCCGAACGGGCGCAATTGCCACTCGCACACCGGAGGGTGAATTGAATCGCATCGCGACGATGAGGTAATTCAGGGGCGGTGGAGAGCTTTTAAAATTTCGTTCAGCCGAGAGCGGGCTTTTGGCAGGGATGCGAATGATAATTATTTCAGCAAATTAAGTTTTTGCAAATTCGTATTGAATTTTCTTATAACTGAAATGATAAATTTCTGTACAAGTTTCTGTATCTAATTTATCGTTCACGATAAAGTTCGCTTTACAAAAGAGAAACCTGCTAAGTCGGTCGTATGATACCTCGTATTAAAGAAGATAAAAGTATTGGATAACTTTGGAGATTTCGGTACTATATTTTAGTATGTAAGAAGAATACTCAGCAAGGGAAGTGTTCGCTTAGTCTGAACAGGCGAGTGACGCAGAAAGACAAACATCAGTTTGAATAACCAGCGCGTAGGAGTGGCGAACAGTCGTGGAAAACTTGCGTTATGCATTGAAATTGACTGTAGTGAAAATTGATTAAAATATGAAAACCATTGTTTGATTCAAGTACAATCATCTCTTTCATGCGAAATTTCATTCATTCGATATTAAATGTGGTATGATATTCGCATTACTCCTTATCGTTTCAAAATGGGTCTGCTTCTTCTTTATAGTAATTTTATAAAGCAAAAAGTATTTTTTTACGAATTACGTTAACTTTACATCATCGAACGATATCAGATTGAATCGATTTCCAATTCGTTAAGCGTACACGAAACCTTACGATGTGATATTACGGATTAATGATGCTTAATCTAACATTGAATACTTAAACGCATTAAGTTATACATACGCAAAAAAAACGGGCACAACGTAATTACATTTTTCGCTCAACATTTCAATCATCCATTTACGAAAAATTCATGCCAACATGAATAATCGAATAATCCACTTTTAATCGTTCGAAGAAAATTCATACTGGAGTAAAAACAGACTTTTCTCATACTCGTAAACTTATCCGTATAAATGCGTCATCTGTACTGTGTAAACTTTCTAATTGCTCCAGTCGCACAGTGCGTCACTGCTTTCAGAGAAATGAAAAAAAAGGTTTGTCACAGCACCACTTGGCTTCATTGACGATCGAGAAGGAAATCACGTTTATATAGGGTAGAAGTTTAATACCGCGTGCAATGTTTGCATTCGTCTTTCATAAACGCGGCACGTGCAGATACGCGCGTCAATAGCAGGGGGAAAAATCTCCTCGTACGTGTACCAGACGTACTCTAACTCCTTTGGTTGAAAAAACGAGATTCCTCCTACAGCAAAGAGCTGTCGAGATTTGCATACGTAACTCGACCTACTCGTAGAGAATTTTTTAAAAAAAGGTATACCTAATTTTCTTTTTAAATGAAGATTATTTTTTCTTTTTCTTTTTCGTTTATTAGGGACAATGCAAATTTTCGTGAAATATTTGCTTGCCTTATTTCTATACATTGAAATACAAGATTTCTTGATTTTCTTGAAATATATATCCTTTGCAAATAGAGACGCTGCGAGATGTTTTTTCTGCATAAAACGTGCGGAGAATTCGTGTGTTCTTGAGAGTTGGTTTAAATTTTGATGGGGATTGATTTTAGTATTGCAAAAAATTCTGTCGCCTCACGGCACTCAAACTAAACTCATTCAAAATTCTGCATTAAGCTACTATGGTATGCGAAACTTAAAGGATGTTGTTTCAAAAATTTGTATTTTTTATCAGCTCTGTCTTACAGGTGTGGTGCATTTTGAAGCTCTTCCATCCTGAATTTTCTTGGCTCGAAATAAGAATAAAGTAGAACGCGCTTTCAATATTCCGTAGATGAAACGCAAACTTGCAGGCAAACAACGAAAAATGCAATTGCATTTTTCATCTGACAAGTGCCACACTTGATAAAGTACCTTAGAATATAGAATAATGACCGAGAGAAGCTTTTCTTTCTGTTTATTTTATACTGCAAAGTAATAACATTGTAAAATGAAATCATTTATCTTATTTTCAAACGCAAAAAATTCGAATTACATGTACACGTTGCAGAGGTCAAATGTGTATTTGAACCAATTTATTAATGTAGTTTCCCACATTACACTAATGCACATGTTGACATGACACAGGCGCAATGAACTAATAAGTTAATCCACAACCGCTGTCGTAATCGGGTCTCATTCCACAGATGTAGACACAAATCCCGTTATGAACGTACATATCCAATTGACACAATTATTTTTAAACAAAACAGTACTTACAGAAACATCAAATTATTAATTTTTTTGACTGATAGACTATTATATATAGAATCTACATTCTAGAAGTTTGTTATCTTGTTACCTATCCAAATGTCTCCTATAAATGACCTTTACTATTACAACTAATTCAGCATTGAATTCTAACTAAATAAAATGTATCTCTTTCAGCGCTGACACCATCGGCGACGACCGTCGGACTATGCCTCGGCTCGGCGTTCCTGCTGTGCGCGATGGCGATGACCTGGTGGCTGTGCCGTCGGCGGCGCGAGCACACCAAGCTGGGCTCGGACAAGTCCCTGGCGTTCAGGCCGCCGCACCGCAAGCCGACGGCGGTCAAGAGCCCCGGCAGCCAGGGCCACTACCTGAAGAAGAGCCCGAGTCCCACCGGCCCGGCCAAGAGTCCGCCCGGCTCCACCGGCGCCCAGACGCCCAGCCCAACCGCGCCCCTGCCGGCCAGCCTCCCCGGACAGCCAAAATCGCCCCAAGGTAAACGAAATTCGGCTCGCGAATATAAAGGTACTCTCCCCGCCTCCGCCTTTCTCCTCTCTTTTTTTTATTATACAGACGGCTGGAGCCGTGGGCGTATATAGAGCGCCGTACGACACTGGATTTTCTTTTATCACGAGTTTACGGCCGTCGCGATAGCCCCGACTCTCGGCCTCCCCCGTGTAACGCGCGCAGACGGGGAGATCCCGGGGCGAGATTTACTCGCGGGAAAAGAATGCTCCATCCCGGAGCGAGATCGAGTTCGTTCAGCGCGAATGATACGGAAAATTGATTGTTATGGCGCTCAAGGTGAAGCGCCGAGGTGCTCTCGGACACCTTTCATTAACACTATTTTTCCGAGCGGTTGTACGTTAGTCTGGAATTTCATTTCGTTTGCACGGACTTAATTAATTGCTTCATAATTTTTATGAATCCCATTCTATTGGCAATATGCAGTGTATTATCTTTTATTTTCTCGCGCCTCCTCAAATTTCTGATGTATATAAATATACATTCTTGCATTAACTTTTTGCTCGACTATTTGAAAGTTTTAACAAGAGCGTAGGTGCTTGCGCAAACTTTATAATTAGCATCCGGCATCGCAGAAATTTGTCCTTTTAGCGTTTTGAAAAAGTCCTATTAATATCCGCAGCGGTGAAACGTCTGACCCGCATAGATGCTGCACTACTTCGGCCAGGCTCCAAAGCGAAATTAAGTAGCGTTGTTACACTTCGGCCAGCTTCCACGCTGCAATAAAGGACGATAAATTTTCCGCAATTACTTTGATGTTCCTTTGGAGATTCAATTTAAACTCGCTGTTGTAGTCGCGCGAAGTACCAAGAAACGCAGAATTCAAACTTTATCGTTACCTAATGCTCTGTCGCTGATGACGGTGACAGCTCAAGCTAACAAAGGCTTTTAATTGTGCAATAGAATGGAAGATTCTGGATAGTAGGAAAACATTAAAGAAACGTTTGCCAAATAAAATAACTTATTACGGAAAAGCTATACCTAACTACTATTGTTCATGATTTAGGTATAGCGCACTAGGAGCGTCAGAACTTGCTTTGACCCATAGAAAACTTGTACAATGTGCGTCAGAGAGGAAATTCAGTACACCGCGGACAACAATGTTTATCATTTTATGAAAGCGGAGATTACTTTTTTATGAAAGTTTCCTTTTTACTGAAATATTACGTGAGCAAAATAAATTGAGAATCCTACTTTCAAATAAAAAATTTCAAACAGATTTTAAAGAAAAAGGATAAATAAAAATCACGTAACAAGTATGATTTTAGTTAAACAAATTATTTTATCAAATAGCCTACGATTATTTAAATTTAATTAGATCCAATTAGATTCATTTAGAAGAGGATATTTTTGTTGTACAAAAAAGCAACAAATACATAACATTTCCATTATTTAAAGTGGACTAATAGTTAAACGTAGTCTACTACAATGTAATTTCTTTCTAACTCAATAAAACAGCTGGAAAGCTATATTGTTTGAAGGCCAACAAGAAATTACGAAGTTAACCAAAAGCCATCGACAATCGACCGCGTTCAGTACTTTGCTAATTCTCGTAAAATCCATGGAATAATCTGCAAACGACATAATTTAAGAGAAAAAAAACCTATTATTGCAATGCATAACAACTGCATTACATTTCGGCTCGCAAGCACGCCGTCGAAAAAAAAATAAAATGTTTTACATCAGACTAAACAAGAGTTCGTGTCTTTTAGGATCGGGCACTCCGGTGCAGACGCCGTCGGCGGAGGTGACGATGAGCATCGAGAACGAGCGCGACAAGGCGGAGCTGGAGAACAGCGAGAAGGCAGACCGCAACGGCAAGGTCGGCAGCTGCGTGGACGCCAGCCGGGACAGCCTCGGTCAGCTGGTGTTCAAGCTGCACTACCTGAGCGAGCAGAACGCCCTGGTGGTGACGGTGGTCAAGTGCAAGGGGTTGCCGGCGCGCGGACACAACAACGCCAGCAGCGATCCCTACGTCAAGCTCCAGCTGCTGCCAGACAAGCAGGAGCGCTCCAAGACGCGCGTCCTCAGGAACACCCGGGACCCGGTCTACGACGAGGACTTCACCTTCTTCGGCATCTATCCTGCTCAGCTACAGGTTCTTGTCGAGTCTCTTAATTTGCACTGTTTTTCGCACTACAAGTCGGATTTTTTAATGACAGAGCACACATGCTGTTTGCTAAATCATTTTTCACCGTGCGCGAATAGCCAATAATAGTGAAATACGTTACACTCTGATTTTTTTGCGGTGCAGACCTTCATTTAATAATGCGAGTTTTATACTAAAAAAGAAAAATTAAAAAATATTGATCGCCGCACTGGATGTATTTTTAGATATAAAAGTAGAAACTAATTTTATCTGTTTTCGTTATTATATAATTACATTAACTAAGCTTAGATTTTTTATGAAATTGCAATTCGAAACGAATTGTTACCGAACTGAATTCCAAATTACTGCTAAGCGATTTGTAGGTGACACCATTGCATACGTTACCTTCTATTTTCAGAAAATCAGCCTGCACTTCATAGTCATGAGTTTCGACAGATATTCACGCGACGACGTTATTGGAGAAGTTGTCTGCGTACTTTCATCGGTACCCGAATTAGAACTTGCACAGAACCAGCAAATCACACTGTGTCAAGAGATCTGCCCGAGAAGTTTGAAGGTAATTTAAAGAAACTTCACTATCGACGCTCATTTGCTAGACATTACTACAGCGACTCATCTAAAAATATCTGCATTTTTAATCTCCATAAAAAGCATTTTAAATCATTTATAATATTTTGAATTCGTTAACAATCTGAAAATGAATGTATCTTCAAAATTTATTTTAAATGCATGACTGTTTTTCGCAGATCCAATCTCAAGGAAGAGGCGAGTTGTTGGTTTCACTGTGTTGGCAGCCGGCGGCTAGTAAATTGACGGTGGTCGTTCTAAAAGCTCGAAATCTTCCGAAGATGGACGTGTCGGGCCTGGCAGATCCTTACGTAAAGATTTACCTGTTGTATAACAATCAGCGCATCGCCAAGAGGAAGACACACGTCAAGAAGCGCACCTTGAACCCAATCTTCAACGAATCCATAGTATTCGAGATTCCCAACAGTGCCGAGGGCCTCAACAACATCAGCCTCGAATTCGCTCTCCTTGACTGGGATAGAGTCACAAAGAATGAGGTGACTATTACAAAAATAATGAGACTAAAGTCATACTTAAAAATTTCGTATGATGAGATTATTTTAAAATTTCTCACAAGCATCTTTTAGTTTTTATATCGATCAATTCATTAAAAAAAAAAATATTTATTTTATTCATCATTAATTATCAGGAAAAAATTGTATTCGTGAAAACGCTTGTATGACAGATATTAATTATTAGTTCTCGTAATGTGAATTATAACACAAAATTTAAAATAAACCTCTAAAAATGTAATTTACGCAGGTAATTGGACGATTGGAGATCGGAGGACCCTCGTGTCAAGGATCGGCCCTCAATCACTGGAAGGAAGTCTGCAACTCGCCGAAGCGTCAAATAGCCGACTGGCACAAATTGCGAGAGTAACGGCGCTAGCACGAGGACCGCATTTATAGGTGCGTGAACTCGCAGCAAACTTTCCTCGATCTTTACTCCGAAAGATGATTTCCTCTCACACTTTACCTTCCACGTCCGTTATCTCCCGAGAATAGCATTCACAAATAAAAAAATACAAGAATTATATTACTACAACAAGCCGCGTGACGGCTCGAGCACCGTCGCGCGTTCGTGTCGACTCATGCAGCAGCTTTTGGCTTTTGAATCTGCGTTCGCGGCCCGTCGCTTCGTCAGTTTAACGCTCCCTTTTGTACGCGAATTCGGCGCGAGTTCTTTACTTTTTTCTTTCCGCGTGCAGCAGATTGACGAGGCGCGGCCGGTGCTCGGTGTACTAGCCTTACACGGATGGTACGTATGCGGCAGGAGGCACGACAATTTATGGTGTCTTGTTTTATAAAACTAATACAATGGCGTACTTCGATGTATATTAGGATGGAGGAGAGCGACGATCCAAGTAGCGGTCCATATCTGTCGAATGTGTGTCCCCGTCACGCTTAGATCGAGTACGCGCTCGCGCTCGCTGTGTACGATTTGCTTTGAGAAATCGACTGTATTTAGATTTTGAGAATTTCTGTAATTGAATTTAGACCGTCGTTGGTTTGTAGGAATAATTATAACCCTTGTACAATTGGAATTCAAAGTAATAAAATTTATTTTTTAATTATATTTTAAACTGTAGATAAAATCGTATTGAATTTCGTAGTTTTCATTTAAGCTCTTTATCAAAAATAAGAAAATGAAAATGTAAAAATTGAAATCTCATAGCTTTCTTTTCAAAGAATATTGCGCTATATTGGCATTGAAAAAAATTTGATCTTATAACTTAGATTAAGTTTAGAAAGAAAATAGTTAGCGAGCACGCAGAGATAGCTAGCTATAATAAGTATGCATAGCATGACTATTTTTTTAAGCTACTTGAAAATTATTTTTCAAAAAGAAAATGTGTTTTCGTACGATGTTCGCGACTTATTAAAGGCGACGCATACGTTATATTACTGTAGGCAAATGTAAACAAATTTAGGAAAAAAATAATGTATTTTGGCAAGCGAATAAAAATAAAAGATCGATTTCTCGAAGCAATCGTCAAAGGAAGAGTTGCGTGTAAGTTAAAAAAATTAAATGTGGGTCGACGTTGTTTGAGTAAATGTAAAATTATTATCGATGTGCGACGTAGACAAACGAAAAAAGAGTAGAGCGTTTACGATATTGCAAATAAAAAAAATCTTCAAACTATACGAAAAATGTATGCACACTTTGAGTATGATACATCGATTTTACGAATCATCGTTTGAATTTCTTGTGAATAGAACGTTATGGATGTGACTACTTGGGAGATCGAATTCAGCCCGTATAAGATATGCCACTGGCAAAAGTAAAAGAGTATTATTTATTAAAATTAAAAGAGTATTTATTGTATTAAGTATGATTTTTTATAATTTTTTTAAGTGAACGCCACGTAACTTTAATTATATATTTTCGATTATTTTAATAAATAAATTCGTTCAATTTAGGGTAAATGTTTATCGGTTTAGTTTTAGTCATAGTTCGCCATCTTTTTTCTATATTGATTTTCAGTTATCGCTTATTTAAGATCCCATGTTCAATAGACTAAGATTTTCGATCGAACAGTAAATTACTACAAGACGAAAGAAAGAATAATCTGTATTAGGGCATTAAATCAATGCTCTCACAAAAATGGCAAAATACCCTTTTTCGAATCATTTTTATTGTTAGATTTGTTCATTACTCTACATTTATGATTTTGTCATAATAATTTTCATTATTTATAATAGCAGTAATTAGGCAGCTTCAATAATCGTAATTGTAAATATGTAATTGACGTTGGTTAAAGGAGTACTAATTTGTGCGTTGTGTTATATTTACGTACACGATCGATACAATATACTTTGACATAACAAGAAACGATGTTTATCCGAAAATACACGAGGACTGAATACTTTTGTACAGGGAGAAATTCAAACAAAAACTTGAACGGCGATGGCTAATTACAACTTGCTGAAGAAAATCACCATTAATTAATGGAACGATATGTTTATCGAAATTATTTATTTTATAAAGCCTGTCGGCGAGCCATAAAGAAAGTGTCCTCGTGCATTGCCGTAAATAAATTAGAGTGAATATGTAAAATTTTATTCTTTATTTCGTATATTAAAAAATCATCCACGAAGGAAGAACGAACTGCTTTTACCGACTTGAAATAAATACGAAGTTCGATGATTTTTTGTTGATCTACTCGTTTTAAAAAAATTATTTGTATACTCGCATGAAGATGAAAACAGAAAAACCTTCGTAACTTGTTCATCGCAGAGCAACAGAACTGATAATTTATTTTCTTCAATGATTAAACGAATAGTCGAACCCAACGAATAAAAAGGTGTCCTCCCTTCGTGGAAAACTTGTAGCGAAGAAGAAATGCGAAACAAAATGAAAAATAAAAAGACGAAATTTTCTTGCCCAAGCCTGACGCCTACTCGGAGCGCCGCTTTGTCGCGATTTTGTAACGAAAACGACTATTAAACGATAAAATGATAAATTATAAATGAGAACACTGTATCGTTAATACTTTAAACTCATCTTTAGCATTCAACTTTATCTGTAATACACACTCGATTAACCAATGTACCTTGGATTATCGCACCTAGAGTGAAAAGAAGATGGGCAAGTTGTTATTGAATCGATTATTGAAAATTCTCCAACGATGTAAGTTTTCGTTTTTTTTCTTTTTTTTCAAATAAAACCTTACGAAAGTATAATACAAATGCCTTGATTTTATCGAACTAATTCTATTCTCGATCAAGATTTTTGTTTTTATGTAAGGATTCAATCAAAATTTGCCCAACGTTTAGGGATCCTCGAATTTTCCTTGCACGGATGTCAATTTTTCTTGCAACGCATTGAGATGAAGACACAAGCGCACGTACTGACGCTCTATTTTTTCGATAATACAAAAGAAAATATATTGTCAGCATGAACCACTCATTACGCAGTTATTGAAGACGCGCACCCACGATGACTATTTGACCATTAATTTTTCATCGATGCGAAGCCGTAATTGCCTAGGTCAAAGTTCAATTATCTACGAAGACGAAGGACTTAATTATGAATTTTTAGCGAGTGAAATATTGGAAATTGACTGCTATTTTATCGACATTTTTTTAGAAGCAACTAACTTTGTATACGTATAAATGCTTTTCATAAAGAAAGTTCAATGAACAAAAAAATTAAACTCGCGTAAATTTAGATTCTAATGTTTAAATTTCAACTAAATTCCAATTGAACGTTTGTACTGCGACGTAATAAACACGCTACTTTTTTTTTATTCAATGTGATTGAATTACTAGTACTACTACAGACTAATAAAATTGAAGATCTGCAAGAGTCCGGTAATAAGGAAATGTACATGTACACCAAAACGAAAGTACCGAAATTTAATGGATGCTGATTTATCGTATATGTAATTCTAATGTATCACTCACAAAGACTCGAATTAATTTATTATGAGATACACTGAGATATATCCAATAAGAAAATATGTTCTACGTAGATATAATAAGTATTAGAGTCGTTTGTATTTAGTTGAGCAGCGACGTCAGTTCAATTTGACTATTTTCACTCTCGTTTAGATTGTAATGTTGAAAAATTTAGTTGCACGTAAATATTCTATTGCAAACTGAACATATCATGATTTCCAAAAATATTCATTAATATTAACAAAAAATCAATTATTTTGTAGTACAAAAATAATCAATAAGATCAAGTAAAATATGAAGTATCTTAACATTAACTATATTTGTTATCTCTAATTAATCAGAATATTTTAGTGTATATTTATTTTACTTTCTCAAATAATTTTGACGTTGCTGAGCAATCACCTGAAAAGTGTTTTAAGATAAGACGTTGCGACTGACTTTCAACTGGCAAAAGGGAAGAGTGCGACAGAGAAATAAACAAAATACATAATAACTATACTCAAAAGTATCAGCATATTTATTTAACTGCTGTACAAACCGTAACAGCAGATTATAAATGAAATTACAAATGTAACGAGTAGTGTGTACCTTTTAGGAATAATTGTGCTTCTTTGGTAATCACGGAGTCCAAAAAGTAAAATTTAAGCGTAAGTAAAGTGGCTATCGAATTTCGAAAGCGCAAGAAAGTCGATTTTGTGGGCTTCGTGAAACCTTAAAAACCGCTGTAATATATAAAAAAATTGATATTAATTGTCGATGTGCAGAGCCACGAGAGTCACTCAGACGTAGGAGTTACAATTATCATTTTCATTTCACGTACATACATAATTTGTCTCCGATGATTTATTTTTAAGTTGATTGTTGCGTTTCAAAAGAATCCGCTGATTTCTTTGCTTGCATTTCGTGAAAAAATTTAGTTCTTATACTCTTATTTTTCTCCTTAACTAATGATAAATTTACAAAAGTGTTACGGAAGAACTTGACACGTGGCCCGACAATGTTTTTTATCGCGTTCCGCCAGGATACACATCGACCCGAAATTTGGGCTTGGTGTTTGCTGCGTGAACAGATTTTAAAGGCTGTGCGGTCAATAAAAACGTTTAAAAATAATAAAAAAATGTTAGTTACTTATTCCCTTAATCATATAAAAAAAACTATGCAAATCTGAGATACATAAATTAAGCCTTTTACTTACACAGTCTAACTTTATATCACAAACCTTTCATTTTCATTTTTTAGCTTCATTCATCGTCACGAAATTATATCATCTTTTCTTAAGGTAACTGAGACTTTTAATAATGTTCCAGTAGAAAAATATTCTTTATTGTAATACATTTTGGCGCTTTGACATAAAGGCTTTGCCATTTCTAAATTTTTTTTTACAGAAATGTCATTAAACTGCATTTGTTAGAAAAGTGCATTAATAGGAATGCTATGATCAATGATTTGTAATACAAAATATAAATTCTTAGGCACAACTATTATATCACTTAAACCATTCGTTGCTTGGCATATAGTATAGCATGTACACATTCTAAAAAATTCATTCACCTAAACACTCTAAAGTCCGTAAAAGCAAAACATTTTTATATATAAAGATTTTTAACAAAGAAAAAAAACAGAAGTATTGATAGTACATAATTTAACAAAAATTTGTTGATCGCTTGCATTGAATAAAATAAATTAATAGACGTAATTTATGAGTAAAATAAAATAGTTAAAGCTACACTTGATTTTCGCGAAGATGAATTTCAATGTTGGTCATTGTTTTAGTATTTTTAAATTTTTCAATCGTCTTAAAGACGATAATCTCTAATATCAAAAAATAAACATCTTTTTAAAATATTCGAAAAAAATTTCGAATAAACGTTTTTAAAATGTAAGGCACAGGTACATTAGGAATGGCAATGCCAAATTGTCTACTTGTTCAGTACGAGCTTCAACCAGTGATATCAATATCACTGAACATACACTTCTGACTAGTAATGAACTTTCTACAAATCCTGAAAAAAAGATTATAATCAGACATTTAATTAAATAAATATCAGCTAGCAAAAATATTACAATATACAACGTACCAAAAATAGCAAATCCAAATATTAAAATTAGTTGTGCAGTAACACAGGCTATTGTACCTTCAATGGATTTTTCAGATCCCACCCATTTATGTTTTCCCCAATGGCTACCAATGTAACTAGCTGCAGTATCTCCTATTCCAATGCTTAGAACACCACTCATTAAAGGTAATAGACTCATACTTTCAGTAGGCATCCACAATGTTGTTGACAGACCACATAGTAGATACAGTGGAGTTAATGCAATTAATCGATCTATTTCATCAGCGAAAATAGAAAAACCATCTTGAAGAAATCCTCCCAGAGGTGGCATATTTAAAACTCTTAAAAGCTTTTACAAACGAAAAACTTATTAAAAATAAATTGTAATTACAAATTTTATAAATTTACTAATGTTATTCACCTCTAACATTGAAAAAAGTGCAAGAATTATACCGCTTGCCAAATATAAGAAAGTTGGTTGCCAAATCAAACCAGGAATATATACCATGACTGCCAGAATATGAAAAATTTTCCTAGTAGATGTATTGGCATGAGCATTTTGGAATACCTGATAAACTAATGCAATTGAGGCAAAGAATAAACAAACAGCCCAATATACAACCAATAACATCTGCAAAAGAAATTATCTCTTAATTTATTGAATTAATAATATTTATAAGATATGTGTTGGTTGATAAAACTACCTTGCTATAAGAACTGAACACAAATGAGAGTATCCAAAGAAGTGGGCTTTGATCTAATAAAATATGAAGAACAGGTATAGCAATAAATAGTAGAGTTCCAATTGCTAATGAGTAAAATGTTGTTGGTCCACGTAAATTAGGAAAGTTTGCACACAAGATGCAAATTAATAAGACATAAAGAATTAACACCTGTAATAAAAAATTAATATCAATAATTGCTTCATTTTCTTTAAATATTTGAAAAATAAAAATCTTACTTGCAATATTGTTGTGGCAATATCATTATCATGAATAGGAGGTAAGTGATACCTCAATGGCAAATTGGTAAAAGTAGATAATAAGAAAAGTGCAAGTCCATGTGTGACAGCTGTTGCTTCACCCACCGTAAAACAAGCAGGAAAATTTGAAATCACCTGAACTACACCCCATGTACTTAAACTTCCAACTACTAGTCCCCATGCTACACTCACCAGTAATCCTGCACTTAATTAGATACATAGTATTAAAATTAATTAATTTTATTTATATTTTAAATTAATTAGATCTTCATAAAATTGTTTACCTTTGTTACCAATAAGAAGAAACAAAGTAGACAATATTATGGCAGGTAAAAAATATACAAGGTGAAAGTCTTTTGCTGCTACATTATCCATCATCAGTCGGGAGTACAAACATATACAACTGATAACCAGACCTCCTCCTGCGATTCCGGTTAACAGGCATATTTCTGAATAACTGGAATCTTCCTTCAAAAATGTTAAAAGAGCACTTAAGCCCACTAATGGTCCAAGCCATAATCCAGAGCAGTCTTTAGTTCTGAAACATCATAAAGTAAAAATATTTCTTAACTGCACGTTTTAATTACAATTCTGTTTATAAGATCTGGGGAACATGATTTGACAACATTTTGGAGTGATTCATTTCATGTGATGATAAGATTACTAAAGCTTCCATTTAAATATAGAAACTGATATTGAAATCACTTCAATGAACGTCAAACGGAAATTCGAAGAAGGAAAAAGGGAGAAACATTCGCTTCAAAGGGGAAACCTATTAAATCACGTGTATGTAAATAGAATTAATTATACGCGCAAAGATAAACAAATCTCTCGTGAAAGCGCTGCTCCATTCGCGGTGGCCAATGTAAACTTTCGAATTGCCTTCCCTAAAACACTATAGCAGAAGCCGCGCAAACTCGTTTCTTACGAAGCGTAAAAATAAGTATGTGCATTACAAAGAAACTGCGCATTGACGCAAAGAAGGACAAAATGCACAACAGCCGCACAATTACAAAAACTCCAATATCTCGGACGCACCCGCGATCTAGGTTAAGTCACGTCGTGCAGGCTCCAGATGTCTACATTACACATTCAAACTCGCAACCGCAGCGGTGAGAGCCGAGGAAGAGCAGGAAAATGAATGAAAAAAAAGGCAGGAAACTTGAGTCGATCGCGGCAAGCGTATAACTCACCGATGACGTAGATCGCTGGCGGCCAGACTGGCCAGAATCCTATCCTCGAGGATGCCGTAGCGCCTCGTCAGAATCTCCATGACTCGGCGAATGCGCTCCCGTTGCTCGCAGTTCTCGCCGTCCTCGCCGCTTTCGCCTGGAGTAGCCCGCGAGTCGGTCTCGCAAGAGACCCCCTCTCCGCACGCCAACTCGCGCCTCGCCGCTCCGCTTTTCCTTTTTTCGCTCTTGTTCACGCCATGAAAGAGATCAAAGAGCTCGTCGCAAGCACCACACCCCCGCGGAAAATGGAATTATCGCACTCGCGGAATCCTCGGCTATTTTCGCTCCACTTCACCCACGGGCCACGGGAAACACTTCCAGATCCCGGTAATCGCGTTGCGCGATAAGAGCCGACGTCTTAGTCCAAGGCTAACCTGAGCGTGGAGAGCGAGCCAGCCTCGGGCGCATGATTAGGTATCTTGCTCCCTCACTCCGCGGTAACTCGATCGCCGTGCGAATGATCCATTGTTTACACTCTGCTCCGAAACGCCGTCTTTTTTTTTCAAGAAGAGGTTGCTTTCAAGAAGGAGGTACGCGCGACCGACTGCACGTTCCACGGCCGAGTGCGCGCTGCGCGGATGCGTGAGCTCGCGCTCGCGGTCCGGAAGAGATTGACGTAGGAGAACTGGAGGCGCGGGGCGGTGCGAAGCGCGCGTATATATGGTACGTACGTGCACGGCCTCTCGCATGCGTATCGTAATTTATTCGACACCCGCCGTCGGTTGACGACGCCTCGTCCGATGCGCTATTGCTCGATAATTGTGTCCGCGAGGCAGGAAGCGATCGAGCTTCGCGCATAATTATCGGCTCTATTGCCTGCCGTCCGTCACCTATACCCGATGCGACCTTGGTTTTCCTTCGGCGCGATTACTTATTTTTTTTCTCGAGTTTCCTCGGGCGTTCGCTGTTCTCCCCGCTCGATCGCGTCGTATGCCGCGTGACTGGTTTTGGATGGGAAGGTCGGAAGTCGAGGAAAAAAGGCTCGTTTTACGTTTGTACAATTGTTAAATTTATTGACGTCGACAATGACAACTGACAACGATGCCGGTGATCAAACATTTTCGCGTGGACTAGCACACTCCCATTTCGCATGGAACATTTATTTGCATTTTTCGAGTTAAACAAAAAATCACTTTGACGTGTAAAAGGCGTGTATCAAAACTCGTAGAACTTAGATTTTTATCAAACATAAAAAAATGAGGACAAATATTTGAGTATATCACAACTAAAATTGATTCAAGTAGAATCGGTCGTAATGCAACGTTTCTTTGACGCAACAGCGACCATAAATATAGATATGTAGGATAATTGCATCAAGCACGATAATCTACGTAATCTCTCGAATATATAAGAGAGATTGAAAATCCAATCTTTAAAATATATTTTTTTACTACTAGCTACTTCGACTACTAATTCAATCACAAATTTAATAAGCATTGTCTGCAGCTGGCTGCAGATTCAAAGTAACACCAATCGTAAATAAGGGAGTAAACATCAAAGTATACATGCAAGCCTGAGTTCTGAGAAAGGCTGTTAGGCCATTGTAGACGCATCTTCGGCATTTAAAAAAAAAAACACCACTTAAATCTGTTGGTGACAACTCATAGTTCTAAGAATTTTTCCGAATTTCTTTTACTAAGTTTTTTAGAAAAGTATTTAAGTACTGTGAGCTTTAATGAATGCAATCAAACCATTTGTGGATGAATCATGACTAGTAATTTTGTCAGCGTTATTCAATTCAGGCTCAATAGCTTTAGCCAATTGCTTGCCCAATTCCACTCTAAAAATAAAATAAAGTTATTATGAATAATTGAAATTGTACTGATTACATTTCTTATTAGATTATAATTACCCCCATTGATCAAAGGAGTTGATATCCCAAATTATACCTTGGACAAAGATTTTGTGTTCATATATAGCTAAAAATATTAAAAAAATTAAATTAGTAATAACTTTTCAATACAATTTAAATTTAAAACTGAATTACTCACCAATCAAAGCTCCTAATGTGAATGGACTAACTTTTTTCACGACAATGCTATTGGTTGGTCTATTTCCTTCAAAGACCTTGTGTGGCAGTAATGAATTAACTTGATCAGCGCTTAATCCCGATTTTTGAAGCTCATCTCGAGCTTGATCAGGTGTTTTTCCTTTCATCAAGGCTTCAGTTTGAGCCAAGAAATTGGAAAGAAGTATTTTGTGATGCAAATCTCCTTGAACCTTTGCAGTAAATAAGTTGTTAAAAACACATTAATTTAAAGTAAATAAATTATTTTTTATTCATCAAACCTTGTTATGAGACTGTGCTGGTGCAATAAAATCTGCTGGAATAAGTCTTGTACCCTGGTGAATCAATTGATAAAATGCATGTTGCCCATTGGTTCCGGGTTCACCCCAGACAATAGGACCTAAAGATAGATAAATATTTAAGTTATTATTAAATGCCTAGAATTTCATACATTTTTTTATTAACATAAATACCTGTTGAATAGTCTACAACGTCACCAGATCTTGTTACATACTTTCCGTTACTTTCCATGTCACCTTGTTGGAAATAAGCAGCAAATCTGTGAAGATACTGGTCATATGGCAGTAATGCATGAGTTTCAGCATTGTAGAAATTATGATACCAAACTCCTAATAAAGCAAGAATGACTGGTGCCTGCAAATTAAAATTTGTTAAAAGACAAAATAATAAAAATAATGAACAAAAGAACTTGTGCTATTACATTTTTTTCCAGTGGAGCAGTGCGGAAATGCTGATCGGTATAAAATGCTCCTTCCAAAAGTTTTTCAAAATTGTCAAAACCAATGGATAAAGAAATAGACAAGCCAATAGCAGACCATAAAGAATATCGTCCTCCAACCCAGTCCCAGAAACCAAACATATTTTTCTCATCAATTCCAAATTCTTTGACTTTTTGATTATTTGTGGAAAGTGCCACAAAATGAGAAGCTACTGCAGCATCCTATAATCATCATAATTGTGGAATTAAACTTATCTAACTTCTTATCATGAAAATAACTTACATTTTTAAGATGTTCGAGCAGCCACTTCTTAGCTGAGGTAGCATTAGTGATAGTCTCTTGAGTTGTGAATGTTTTTGATGCAATAATAAAAAGAGCTGTTTCTGGGTTTAATTTCTTTAATGTTTCAGCTATGTGAGTTCCATCAATGTTACTGACAAAGTGAACTCTTGGGCCAATATGATATGGTTTCAAAGCTTCTGTTACCATAAGAGGACCCTTGAAATTTATATTAAATTTTCTTTAAAGGTAAAATTTAAAATGTTAAGAATATTAAACAAAAGAATTAAAACTTGTTCTTACAAGATCAGATCCACCAATTCCAATGTTTACAACATCTTCAATAGGTTTGCCAGTAAAACCTTTCCATTGCTTAGAAATGACCTATAAAAATATGAAAAAAATTAGAAATCTTACAAATTAGAAAATAGCAAGAACAAAAAAATAAATATTACTTGATTTGTAAACTCCTTCATGTGCGCTAACACAGCATTCACATCAGGCATTACATCTTTTCCATCAACTAAAATAGGAGTATTAGCTCTGTTGCGCAGCGCAGTATGTAATACAGCTCTGCCTTCTGTAAAATTAATTTTTTGTCCGCTAAACATTGCATCTCTAGCTTGTTCTACTTTACGGTCTCTTGCCTGTAAAGTCATTGAATCAATTTTTTACTTCAATTACAAAGGTCATATAGAACAAAAGAATGAAATGTACTAAATTCTATATACCAGTTGAAACAGCAAACCAAGGGCTTCATTTGTAATACGATTTTTTGAGTAATCAATAAGAATAGGCCCATCTTGTGGAGTATCAAGTTGCAAGCTGTAAATTAATAAAAATTTATTTTATTATAAAGTCTCATAATTTTTCATAACCTTCTGTAAATATGAAGACAGTATTACATAATACTAAGTAATATATTTTAAATACCATTATTTTATACTAAATGTCAAAATCAACAAGTCATGATTAATTGAAATGCAGCATATTCCATAAAAGTGAAATTAAATAATATTTAATATAAAATCCCATATTGTTGCAATCCATTGCATCAGATACTAGAAATTTAAATTCACTGCATTTTTTTACGTTTTTTTAAGTTTACGGGGAAAATGTGATAAGAAGGTGAAAGAGGTCGCGTCAAGGTCACGCACTGAGAATGCTCCAAATGCTCGTTCGTTATACCTCAGCTTTTCGAAGCGACCGGGATCCTCTTGAAACAATTTATTTATGTTGATTTTCGCCCCGTTGCTGTTGTAGTACTCCTGCAGCTTTTTCCATGCGGCCTCTTGACTTAATTTCGGTTTCGCTTCCATTTTGAACTTTCTTTAGACTGGATGAGACTTCGGCAAAAAATTCAAACGGCCTGTCAGTGTCACTCTACTGTAGCACTCACAGTTCGCAAATACAGTCTCGTAGTTACAAACTGTGTATTCCATTCAACAAATATATATATATACGTTTTTTGCCAGTTGCGCTTGCGCGCCGCCGCGCCGGCAAAATATATATTACTCGCAGTTGGTAAAACTGGATTCTGCAAAACACTGATACCTTATGCGTACATACAAATATATCAGTCAATATTGCTAAAAGAATAAAATAAAATTTGTTAAATTATAAAATCAAAATTATGCCTATTTAAATCTTTAAATTATAGAAAACAAAATTTAAAAAAATGATAACGTAGTAATTGACAATAATTAGAGAATATTAATTAATAAAGTACAAATAACATTTATTTATTTTCATATTTTAATCGTTAATAAAGATTAAATTTTAAGTAAAAATTGTCAAAATGTTCCAGTATCAATCGGTTATTGGTAAACATGTAAATATATTGAATATGTCATTAAATTTCGGAATATTGAAATTCGAACCGGCAAGCACTACGAATGCGAAATAAGCGAAACACGGGGCAACGGACTATTCTATAGTGTACGTACAGATTGTGCTCCAACTCCGATGCGTGTAAAGGTGAGAGTTGAGCGTGAGTGTTTCAGAATATAGTTACGTCGAAAACTCTGGAGTCGGCTTGAGGGAAGAAAAACAAAAAGGCGCTTGTTTTACAGTTTTTTGACAAACTTGTGATATTTACGGGCTTGCAATCATCGCTAACTAGGCTAACCACACAATTCTTCCGTACTTTTAGCGGCCTGTACTCGTAAAAATGGTAAGTGAAATTTTCCTCATCACAGGTTCGCGTGGTCAAGCAATTCATTGTTTGTTTACTTTACTGTAGTAGGAACTTTTTACACATTTATTCAAAGTAAAGTTCAAGAGTTTTTGTGTTAAGTATAAAATATGTATGCAATTTAATTTAAAAAAAAGGTTAGAATAAGTATACTTTACTTTGAAATGTAATACTATGCAGGTTGTTAGGTTAGTGAACTTGTAATGCTTCTATTCACTAATCGCGATAAATCGATGAAAATAAGTTTCATTGTGCATTATTTTAGAGCCTTTTATAAATAGTATTGTATTTTCTTTCAGTCTCACACAATCCTTCTGGTGCAGCCAGCAGCTCGACCTGAAACAAGAACGTATTCTGATTATGAAAGTGTAAACGAATGCATGGAAGGTAATAATTATATTTTGTATATAATTTTATACGGCATACAACTTTTAAAATTGAATATTTTCATGAATAGATTTTAAATTATTTATTACAAAGAAAAACAAGAAATTATATTGCAAAGCATGTTTGAGTAACTTTATGCAGAAATTTATATACGATAGCAATTATTTTTTTTTCTTTTTAGTAATTTTCTAATTACATCTGTATAGAAGAAAAAATATCTCTTATTTCTATATAAATATTCCAAAATTGTTTTAAATTTTGGTAAATCTTGTTTTGGAGTAACATTGTAAAGAATTTTTTAAATTTTATATTTATTTATAATATTTGAAAACAAAGAATTAAAAAAGTTTATATATTTTGTAATTATTAAAATATAATATTTTAAAAGTAGTTAAATTTCTAAAATACAATGAAAAAGTGTTTTCATAAATACTTTATTAAAAATTTGGAAAATTATAATTATAATAATATAAATTCTTTTCTTTTCTTTTTTACAGGTGTATGTAAAATATACGAAGAATATTTGAAGAGGCAAAATCCAAATACTCCAACTATCACCTACGATATTAAACAATTGTTTGACTTCCTTGATGACCTGACTGATCTTTCTTGTTTAGTGTATCAGAAATCCACTAACACATATGCTCCATACAACAAAAATTGGATAAAAGATAAAATTCATGTGTTACTTCGCAGAGCTGCTGAACTTGAATGAAGATTCCTAGGTCGTATCACTTAGACTCAATTCTTAATTGTTAAGATAAGTAAATTTAAGGATTTCCTACTGTCTGATTTTATTTTTAAATTTAAAAATACAAATAAATATTTGTAAATTCATTTTTTGTTGCATACATTAAAGTTTGAATATTGAAGATATTTTTTAACATGATCAATTACAAAACTAGTAGAAAAGTTTTATGTATACCAAATAAATTATGATCATTTCAATAAATTAAATATTTACCAGAATAGCAGTATTAAATGATTATTTAACCTCACTGTATATTTGGAAAAATAATATTTTTATTTTGTTTGCACACCTTTTTCAGGTAAATGTTTTCTCAGGCATTAGCATACACATAAAATCATTACGTAAACTACAGATATTTAGTTTTCTAACAGTATTTGTATTTGTAAATGGTTGTTTTACCCAACGGTATAATTAGTATATATGAATAATGAATTTTTATGAAAAAACAAAAAGATGATAAACTTCATGTGACTAGTCCTCTAATGATATATAGAATTATCTACTGCACTTTGAGACAGATAAGATAAATATATGATACCAAACTGATTTTAAACAGTAAATGATTTTTTAAATGAAAAGGCAATGAATATTTTGAATTTATTATCAATAAACTGTAACTTTTGGCTACTTTTTAAGTATTACTCATAGTTCAATTTTTTAGCTATATATTGGAGCACACAGCTATTTGGCTATTCATACACATAAATTTATTCAATGATTAAAAAGTCAAATGAGTTTATTGCACAAGGGTACTTTATAAACTATTATAAGATTTCCTCTATATTTTATCATAAGTGTACAAAATTAATCCATCTATGCATGGATATTATTTAAAATTTTATAATTTTATGACCTCCAATTCATGCTAATACTTAATTCATTCTAATATTTCAAATTATGTGTATGTGAAATAATTTTCAATGTCACCTTTAGTTGGGTGGTTCCCTTTACAAAAATTAAGTCATTGTAAAAAATTCAATAATCCTAAAGGTGAAAAGCGACTGTTTATCACGGGCAGTAATTAAAAAACTGGGATAAGTACGTGCTCCTAAAGCAAAACAATGCTTTAATAAAGCATAATGCTTGCTGAAAAGTATGGAAACGTGCCAGCCACTGTAGAAAAAACACACTCTTTCGTTTGCAAATGTAATAAAAGCATATGCTGTGACGCTCGCGCGCACCTAAAGAAGCCGCAAAAACAAACTCTTGCGACACTACAGAAAACGGAACCTCTTAATTCCCTTACTACTTGAAGAAGCAAAAACGCATATCGCGGGTCTCCGCGTAAACAAATCATTACTCATCGCCGCGGAGAAAATCCAGCCTTCTCCCGATTAACTTTCGGAAAGCCCCTGCCCTTGCGCTATACGGCCAGCCTTGAAGAGCGAACCAGCGGAGAGAATGAAAAAGGAATAGAAGGAATAATCGCCGCGGCCGGCGCACCTTTCTTCCGCGGTATGTACCTATACACTCCTATTTCTCAAAAATAGGCGGCGCGTGCACGATGACGCGCGTCCTTCGGGCGTACCCTATATCGGCACGGCGAACGAAAAAAGACGGCCGGCGTGTCGCATCACCATCTCGTGCCGCTTGCACACGCGCGCGGCATCGATGGTGGGGGCCGGTGCCGATTCGCTGCATCCGCGCGCGCGCCCCGCGGGAAACGAAACGGGAGTCGTCGATGCTCGCAACAATGTATCGTCCGCCGACTTCCTAGGCGGTGTGTGCGTAAGTGTGCGATCGCGCCACAGGACCCCTGATCGGTACACTTATAAGAGCACAATCAGCGCCGGTGCTATCTGCGAGGGACGGCGATTTTTCTTCGTAGGGGCCTAATCGCACGTGCGCGCGCCGCACTTTATTATCTGTTCGCCGGATTGATAAGGAGAGCGGCGGAGGATCGGATAATAGACCAGACGCTCGTGCAGGCCGAGCGCGAAAAGTGAGTTGGTCCGCGATGAGCGCGCGCGAGGCCGCCGGCGCGAAAAGCCGGGAGGTGTCGGTGATTTTGATCGTTGGTGCGATTTATTTTTTAAGACTCGTCATGCAGGTAAATTTGTTGCTTTATAAGTTAAGTACCTACCGGCGAGCATGTACTTTTGATGGTTGCAGCGAATGTATAGGTAATATAGATTCGAATCCAATATAGAAGTTACTGCAACGCAGTTGACTTTCGGAAATACCGGAGGCTGTTTTCGGCTTTTGCGCGATAGATTTGCGTGTAAATTGAAAAATTGTGTAAAAACGTCGTTGCGTTGCGCTATAGGCGAATGACTAATTCACTGCGTAAAAATAAGTTTATAACAGAATAATAGAATTACAGTTATGAAAAAGCAAGGAAAATTCCACGTGCTTTTTAGCGCCTAATGGACAAACATTTTATTTGTACAAACGAAGCCAATAAAGAAGTTACGCTGTAATGGTCGTAACTGTTAGAGCTATAGTCGGATTGATCGTGTAAGTGTCATGCTCGGTGATTCTATTTTTAAATCCGCAGTAAGTACGCGCGTTTGCCTAAATCTACGAAAATTCGATTTTTAACACATTCGCGATTAGGTAGAAGGTTACTTGATACGCGTTAAAAAAAAGGAAAAAACAATAGATTTAGACTTTTGTGTACAAGTAGGCTTAAAAATACAAGATTCGCTTATCTTCCTTTTGTCATAACATCCTTTCAAACGAACACAATATCGCATTTACGAATAGTTAAACAGTCGACCATTTCCTAATGCATTTTGTAAACATCCCAACAAAAATACTTGAAAAAAAACATATTTATATCTGCTCCGAAAAAAGCCTTCGCTCTATTCTAAATCGTCTAACTCGGTTCGACTTTTACTACTGAATTGCAACATCGGCTCTCCATGGTATTTTTCTCTCTCTCTCTCTTCCTCTGCTCCTAATTGACTAACGCTGTACATCGATATTGAAATAAAAGGCACACGCAAGTCGTTAGGTATGTAGTACCTACGGCCAGCAGGCGGCTAGTTTCGGTTATATAAGTTATTCGGATCATAGCTCCGTGCGCGCTCACGAGAGCAACGAGTGTACCCGCAGATGAGCGCACGTGAGTGAGATGAAAGGGAGTAGGAGCGTGCGGCGCGGCGGGGGGGAGCGCGGTTCGGGCGGCCGCGGAGAGGGGGGAGGTAAGCACACAGCACTGCCTGTCGCAAGTCTGGCGGGCTTCTACTTCTCAGATAAGGTTCGGCCCGCGAGGCGGGTAGTGCGCGCGCCTCGGTCCGCGAGTCCCGACGGAGAGACACAA
This sequence comes from Eurytoma adleriae, assembly GCA_900480045.1. NCBI lineage: Eukaryota > Metazoa > Arthropoda > Insecta > Hymenoptera > Eurytomidae > Eurytoma > Eurytoma adleriae. Next base: position 54,408 of record UXGC01000148.1, read on the forward strand.
AGAGCGCGAGTGAGCGAGAGAGAGAGAGAGAAGAGAGAAGCGCGGACTGTCATCAGACTGCGGAGCGCGCCGAAGGTGTTCCTGCGCTCGCCCCGGGGACGCCGACGGCTTCGATCAGGGCCAAGTGCCCCCCACAGTTGCTCGAGCCTCCTCTGCGGCCTGTCGTCCAAGATCCGCGAACATTCGCCATGGTGTAGGTGTTGCGCGCGCGTCCGCGAGTTCGCCCTCGAGGCTCGGCCTTTTTTCCTCTTTTTTTTTTTATTTTATCGGCGACAATTGGAGTGCAGCGTCGGCGGCGGCTCGTGCGCGTTACCTCGCTGTGTGTGCGCGGTCTGTCGCAATAAAATAGGCCCTGAACTTTAATCTCGTTGAAGCTAGTGGGGCGGGCGCTCGAGCAGCACGAGGCGACGGCTACCCAGGTGCTCGTGGCCCTCGACCTCGGCTCGCTGCTCATCAACACCTCCAAGTGCGCCGTCCTCGTCGGCGTTGTCATTCTGATCAAGAGGATGTCCGCCAATCTGCTCGCCGACGTCGATCCATTCAGTGAAACCCCGCTGGAGACTGATGTTACTCATACAGGTAAATTGCGCGCTGTCTGCTCGACGTTTGCTTTTTGCCGCTGTCCAAAGCGGGGGCTTTGACTTTTCTTTTCCTCTTCTGATAGCAGATAAAGCAGTTGGCGATTTTTTTTCGCCGAACGAGTGTAATGATGTCACGCTTATACTTTCAATGCCTCTGTGAATCATTAGTTATTTGAGCACCTCGTAATTGCAATTCTAATTTGTAAAAGGAAAGACTAAGAATTAACATTGTGTTTGCAGCTTTTTTTCTCACTCATGTATATACACAAAGGATGGCGAGAAACAATTGTGATGAAATGATGAAAGATTTTTTAATCATAATTTGTTTTATAATTTTTAAATGATATTTTTGAAGTTTAATTATTAAAATTATTATGATTTATTTAATTTATATAATATATAAAATTATATTCGATGAGGAAACCGAGATTGTATATAAATGTCATGAGCAAAAAATCAGTCGTTGCTTTATGCTCACACTAAATAAATCCTTTTATGAAATATTTTATGGTTTAATAATATTGTGTAAAGTTCTGTAGGCCATTAGTATTTGAAAAACTCATACTACTTACTTCAACGTTTCTAAAATTAAATTTACTTTAAATTCTTTAATAAATTATTAATAAGTATAATATATTACTTTTTATCAGATTGTCATTTGAAGGATGTGGATCTTGTTGATAAAAACCTGGAGGAGAAGAAGGAATTGCCAAGGCAGTTGTCATACTCTGAACCATTATTACCCAAAGAAGTTCGATGGCTATACAGGGATGATGTAAATAAACGATGGATGGAGTTTTGTGGATATGATAGTTTACGAATTGAAAATGCTTGGAGGGAAAGAAAAAAGGCTGACAATGAAAATGAAAATAATACTGGCACGATAAAAAATCAGAAAGTTGTTGTAAGAGGTGGAATGTACGATGTTGATTTGGAACACAAAAAATGTGTGTCTATTTACTGGCCAGGTAATCTATTTTTCTTTGCTTTTTTAAAAAGGTATTTTTCTTGTATTCTTTCAAACCTGTCAATTACTACACATAAGTATTAAAAAGATAAACTTATAGTTTTATACTTAATATGGTAGAATTTATTTAAAAAAAAAGAAATTGATAAATCTGTCATTTCTCTAAGATAATTCTTGGAACTGTATCTGGAAAAAAATTGAAATTGATACTATCAATTACTTTGTAAAATAGTTTTTAATTTTGTTTCTCATTGGCTAATACTAATTATCTCTAAAACTGTGATATTCTATCAAAGAAAAGATAACATTTATCAACATAATACTCAGATCAAACTAAAAATATGTGGAAATTAATTATAAACTTATTTTCTTAAAATTTAATTATTAGTTTCTAAAAATTAGAAATATTCATTATATACATAGATTAATTTAGTTACTAGATGGAAAATCTGAAATATGCACTTATGTTAAATCATATGTTCAATGCGTTGCTTATATACTATTGCTGTAGTAGAGATTGGTTTGCCCTTGAGTTTATTGTAGTTAATTTCCTATACAGCGTTCAACTTAGACTGGTAACAATATGAGACAGATACTTTATTATAATTTGACATTTGCTTCCTATCATTTTTGTCTCAGAACATGCCATCTATTTTCTCATGAATCATAAACTATTACATGTCTCAATGCCTTTATTAATTAAAGAAATGATTACTAAATTATTGACATATATATGTATCAACAATTTCAAAATACTTAGAAAATAGTTTATATAAGAATAAAAAAACAAAAAATTTCTATTTTTGTTGTAATAACTGATTATTTCTATTTATATGTTAATAAAATAAAATATAAGTAAATAAAAATAAAGCAATATGTTTTACAAAAATTGCATTTTTTCTGATAATTGTTAATTTTTTCAGGAGAAGAATGGGATATAATGAGAGGTACTTGGTTTTATGATGGAAGTTGGATACCTTTAGAAGAAGAACATTCGGATGTCATAGAAGAAGCTCACCTGAGGATGTTTCAAAAACAAACTCTCACACAATCAAGTTCAACACCAGAATTTGGAACACCATCACATTCGTGTAAAGGTATCTACTTCAAATTTTATAATGATTTTGTAGTTGAAAATATTTTAATTACCATATTATTTTTAAGTACTCCACACGGAACACTTCACACAGTATCATATAGATTGGCATGCCATAAATGATGTTGTTTTATACAGCGAATATACACCTAGTAAACTGATGCGCAGTGTAACATCAAAACTTGGTTTTACTAAAAGTTAGTATCTTTAATTATAAATTTCATTAACAAATAATTTGCTATTATTTATGTAACATGATTATATATTTTTAATTTTTTTAGCAACGGGCTATAGACTTGAAAGAGGGTATAAACAACATGCAACGATGGATGATAAGCCTCAAGATATTGATCACTTAGTATTTGTAGTTCATGGTATTGGTCAGAAGAGAGATACAGGAAAAATTATTCGGAATACATCAATGTAAATATACATAGTTGAATTTTATGAATAATATGCATTTCGTTCTTATTTAATTTTGACATAATTTATTTTTTTATAAAAAAGGTTTAGAGAATGCGTTGAAAGAATGAGGCAAAAATATTTCCCAAATTCTATACACAGGGTTGAATTTTTTCCTGTGGAATGGAGGTCTTCATTAAAATTGGATGGAGGTAAAATTTAAAATTCACATGAGTATGTTAAAAAATACTGATTATAACTTTATCTTTCAGATATAGTTGATGCTATTACTCCTTACAGTGTTTTAAGTATTCGACATCTACTTAATACTTCTGCAATGGATATTTTGTATTATACTAGTCCATTGTATGGAGGTGAAGTACGATCTGGTCTTCAAAAGGAATTAAACAGATTATATTTTATGTTTGCTAGTCGACATCCTGGATGGCAAGGAAAAGTTTCAGTTTTAGCTCACTCTTTAGGGTGTGTAATAGTTTATGATATTGTCACAGGATGGTCAGGGTTTGAAACTCGTCCTCCTGGTTCACCTGAACGTAAGTTGGAAGGCTTACAATTTCCTGTGAGTATTTGTTGCTTTTTGTAGAAATTGAAAATTTTATTAGAATAGTATAAGTAACGAAGTCCTTTTACTTTCAGATTGAAAATTTGTTTTGTCTGGGTTCTCCACTGTCTGTATTTTTGGCTTTACGTACCCGCACCCCATCAAACAGACTAGATTTAATGCCAGACTATTTGTGCAACAGATTTTACAATATATTTCATTGGTCAGATCCTGTAGCATATAGAATGGAACCATTGCTGGAAAGAGGATATAGTAAAATTGAACCTATTCTAATTCCTCCTCATGGAGGAGTGGACAGTCAACCAGTTGAACAAATACCACCTCCTCAAACAATAAATCAGAATGGTGATCAGAGCAATCCAACGTCAGGTAATTATAAATACTTCATGTTTTAAAACAGTTCACTTTAATTTTTTTTCTATTTACAGATACAGAAGAAAAAGATGATACAAGTCCAGTGGATACACCAAATAGAAGTGCAGATAGGGGTTGGAGTCTCTGGGGTTTGGTAAGAGCTGGATGGAATGCAAAAGAAGGAACGTCTCCTACACCGGAAAATCCGCCAATTCTACCCGATCAAGGTAAACAATTTTTGAACGTAAATTCTTGAATATCATTGTTAATCAGATGACAAACGTTTTTATAACTTTATTTTTTCTAAATTACTCTTTATGGTTTTTATAGAATTACCTCAACGTTTAGATTATGTATTACAAGCAGTTGGAATAGGTCGCAACTATTTATATAGTGTAACAGCTCACACTGCGTATTGGACTAACTGTGATGTGGCCTATTTTGTACTGACCAGAATTTTTCCAACATTAGATACGTGATGTTGGCGTATAATTATTAGTAAAAAATTGTATCGAAATGCAATTGAAATAACTAGTCTAATAAAGGCCTTATAGGCCTGAGTTTGGAAACAGGCCTGCCACCAAAACTAATCTGTGATAATGGAAAAACGATACAATAATAATACATTGTACGATAGGCAAATTGTTTTGTATAGTTTGCATAAAAAATATTTAAATTCTATCGATAAGAATTTGTTGCCACTTGTGGCTTTTATATAAACAGTTTATCTTTTCCTAGAAAAATCTGACAATTTTGTAGTTTTAATCAATGAAATTTGTTTGGCAGAAGCCTCTTGCCTTAAAAGTTTATAATTGTTAATTGCATATAATATAAATAAGTTGTATGTAAATATTACTTTAGGTTAATTTTATATTTTAAAAAGGTGCTCTAGTTTACAAAAATAATTTGTTGTGAATGAGCATTGAAAAGTTTTTTATACTTTGTGTTTTAAAATTCCAAGTTTTTTTTAAATAAATAAAATCTATAGCACAATTATAAACACCAATTATGAAACGTAATAGGAATATCAGTACAATTATTTCTTAGTGATTGATATCATTATTAATTAAATGATACTTTTTATATCATTAAAATATTCAAATTAATATAAACAAATTAATAAGACTTTAATTAACTTTATCACATTCATACATAATCAATAATTTATTAAAACTAGAGCTAATGTAACTCAAAAACTGGTAAATACTTTGTACTGTCAAATAATATATTTTAAATTCGCTATTACAGTAATGGTTTAATTGTGTTAACTTACTAAATTAATAAAATTATTGTAAGGAAATAACAATCATGTTGAGACCAACAACTGTAACTATATTGTAACTGCAGTAAAGTAGAAGAAAATTTGAAGATTTTGGCAGTAGATTTAGTTCAAAATGAACTTTTTGTTTTAGACTGTTTGTAAATATAACATAAATTTAATTCTTTTTCTTCTTCTAAAGCAGCCAGTTTTATGAAGTTGTTAAACACCAAAATAATTTTAATGTTTTATACACATGTGAATGGAATGAATAAAATTTTGTTGCATACTTGAAAAATAGTGAATGATAATCTGTGATTCAGTGAATGTTATGAGATAGTTAATTTATAAAACTAGTATATTAAAATTGTAATCAATGAAAGAAATAATCAATAGAAACAATCAAGTTCACAAAAAAATCAGTAATTATATAAATGAAAAAAATAAAGTAAATGTTATTATCAAATTACAATCAATCTATACATCCTTCCCATCACTTTCTTGGCTTACGAAAGTTTTGTAGATAAAACCGTTACATTTTTACACATTGGTTCAATTGTTATTACTTTAAACTGTGAAAAAGGTAAATATTCTTTGGTAAAAGGTAATTAATTGTAAGTTCAAACACAATAAAAGTGCTTCAGTGAATCGATTCATTTGAAATCTACTTAGTAGACATCCATGTTGAATTGCGCGCATTAACTTGTAAAAAACAAAGAAAACGCGAATTCTTATTTTTCGGAAACTTAATCAAAATTCTTGTTTTATTTTTCATTTCACCAACTGTTTAGATATCAAAATTTCATTAAATTAATTGGATTTCGAATTAATCTAAATCAGAAAGTAAGATATTCAACTAATTAATTGCGATTTTAATTAAATGCTATAAGTTTGTTTATTCAGCAAATCTACAAATCTGCTAAATATTTGTACAAAATATTTTTTTTGTACTGCAGCTTCAAGATGCAGATCTTCGTGAAAACCTTGACTGGTAAAACTATCACATTGGAGGTGGAAGCTTCTGATACCATTGAAAATGTTAAGGCAAAAATCCAGGACAAGGAAGGAATCCCACCTGATCAGCAGCGTCTGATCTTTGCTGGCAAACAATTAGAAGATGGACGAACTTTATCCGATTATAATATTCAGAAGGAATCCACTCTTCATCTTGTTCTTCGACTCCGAGGTGGAATGCAGATTTTTGTTAAAACATTAACTGGAAAAACAATTACATTAGAAGTTGAAGCCTCTGATACAATTGAGAATATCAAGGCCAAGATTCAGGACAAGGAGGGAATACCCCCAGACCAGCAACGACTTATTTTTGCTGGAAAACAATTAGAAGATGGTAGGACCTTATCTGATTATAACATACAGAAAGAGTCAACTCTTCATCTTGTTCTCCGTCTTCGTGGAGGAATGCAGATTTTTGTTAAAACATTAACTGGAAAAACAATTACATTAGAAGTTGAAGCATCAGATACCATTGAAAATGTTAAGGCAAAAATTCAAGATAAGGAAGGGATTCCTCCAGATCAGCAACGACTTATTTTTGCAGGAAAGCAACTGGAAGATGGAAGAACTCTTTCTGACTATAACATCCCAAAAGAATCCACTCTTCATCTTGTGCTCCGTCTGCGTGGAGGCATGCAGATCTTTGTTAAGACTATCAATGGAAAATCGATCACCTTGGAAGTTGAAGCTTCAGATACCATCGAAAATGTCAAAGCTAAGATTCAGGATAAAGAAAATATTCCTCCTGACCATCAACGACTTATTTTTGCTGGAAAACAATTAGAAGATGGTAGGACCTTATCTGATTACAACATACAGAAAGAGTCAACTCTTCATCTTGTTCTTCGTCTTCGTGGAGGATTGTAGATTTAAAATCCATCTGCAGATCACCAGTAGTAAATCAATAGTACTGATAGAATCAAGGTTACTTTTTTTTATCCTGATTTACGCTGGTGTTTTTTAGACTGATTTGCAATCGAAAGTATTTGGTCTTTCATGAATATTTGCACTAAGTTTCTCAGCTTTTATATAACTTATTAGCTTTAAAAGCTTGTAAACTATATCAATAAATAAATGTTGTGAATCATATATTTCTATATTTTATATTTTATTTTTACACTTCTTATTAAAAATAATATAATATTAATAAGTACTTAAAAGTAAATAAAAATTGTATTTTTTATAATACTTATAATTTTTATTAATTTTTAGGGTCTTATATAACTTGAAATTATAAATTTGTAAAATTCTTTAGTCGAAATTAATGAAATAGCCTTAAAAAATAGCACTTATTTCATCAAAAACACTTTGCAAGTTCATTTTAAAGAGTATGTGTCATATTATAATCTTGATTTAATTATCATGATTTGAAAGTATCCCGCCCTATAGAGTAGTCGCGCATGCGTAATGTAGAAATTTCCATTTTTCGCGTCCCTAAGCGTTCAATGGAGGGTTTTTGAATTGAACTAGCTCGTACTATGGACATTTTTTTGGAAGAAATTGCGTAGCTTTCCTGCATTTATTTTATTCAGTGAAATTGTTATGTAATTTTACCTGCAATACTTACTGCCAAAAAGTTAAGACATACATATGTACATACAGTTGCTATAAAATAAAACTATATTCCTAAATCTATTTCATGCATATCTACTGGCGCACAATGGCATATTCGCACATATGGTGAATTTCATTTGTTTGCGTATAAGAGAAAAGGATCGGAACCGCTTCGAACTAGCTGGAACTTTATACGGCTATGTGCTCACTCTTTGTTGTGACTTCAGTGGAGGAAGGTCGCATTACTTTCCTGCGTTTGTTTTGATCAAGCCATTTGGTAGCTGACTCGCTGCTTTAATTTTTTTCATTCTAAAAAGCGCAATTTTCAACTGGTGAGTGTATAGTTTATTAACTATTTTTCATTTATTTGCACTATTGAAGATTTTTATGTAAATCTTTACTATCGAAACGATCGAAAAGTTGATCGCTGCCTTTTTGGATTAGCCAATGTTTTGTGAAAAGAAGCCGTTAAATAGTTTGCTTATCATTTATTTATTTGTTACAATTAATTCTCATGGATAGATTAAATTTAGTGAAATATTTATTGGTCAAAATTACGGCTATAATAAGATGTAAGATAATATTACGCCATTGGTGCGCGTTTCACGGGAAATCGTTGCACATAAATAAAACAAATGAAATTCGAATTCTTGTAAATTAACTACTCTTGCACATTCTAGTCATTGCATTTCGGAAACATTTTGCAATTGTTAAGATTTTTTATTTATTTTTTCGAAACAAAGAAAATTCAAATTTTCATGTTTCAAGAACCTTTAAAAAACTATAGAATATTTTTTTCTTTTTGTAAAATATAATTAAATTGCAAGTTAAATTGAAAATTGTACAAGCAAATATAAGGATATGTTAAATATTTAGAAAAATTTTTCTTATTTAGCTTCAAGATGCAGTACTATGTTAAAGCAACAAATGGAAAAATGATAACGATGGTGTCAGAGCCATCAGAAACAATTCAGAGCGTAAAAGCTCAACTGCAAGACAAAGAAGGCATTCCAAGAAACCACCAACGCTTAGTCTTCTCTGGAAGACAATTGGAGGACACGCAGACTTTGAAAGAATGCAATGTTCAAAAGGGAAGCACTATAAACCTATTGAGCGTTCATATATCTACTGCAGGAAGTGGATCTACTTTCAATCCACCTGTAGCAAATCAACATTTGTAAGTTCATTTACATACAATTTGTGTATATTTAAGAAAATACTACATTCTTATACATTATATTTTTTTGTGTAGTTTTAAAATACAGATCAACGTCAAAATATTGACAGGCAAAACGATTACATTAGAAATAGAACAGTCTAGTACTGTTGAAAGTATCAAGGCAATGCTACAAAACAGCGTAAAAATTCCAATAGATCAGCAGTGTCTGATCTATGGTGGACAACAATTAGAAAATAATAGGACATTGGCATATTATAATATTCAAAAAGGTGCTACAATAAATCTTTTATAGTAAGTTTAATTTCAGTATTTACCCAAATTTTGAAAAAACGTTTAAATTAAACATTTGATTTATATTTAAACTAAACATTGGATTTCTATTTCGTTCTAGCTCCAAAATACAGATATTTGTAAAAACAATGAATGGAAAAATTTTAACATTAGAAGTGAAAGCTTCTGATACTGTTGAAAGTATCAGAGCCATAATAAAAGACAAAGAAGGGATTTCTCCCGAAGATCAGCGTTTGCTTTATGAAGGAAGACAGTTAGAAGATGGTAGGACCTTATCTGATTATAACATTCAGAAAGATGCTACACTGCATTTGGTTCTTCGTATGCGAGGTGGAATGTAGTCTTTTTTAAAACATTAACTGGAAAAATTGAAGTTAATTTTAATTTTGAAATATTTACTGATGATGTTACAAAAAAATTATAGATTCCCATATAGTAGAATATTGTATGTTTAATTAAAACTCACCAGTGGTCAGGCGATAGTACTGATAGAGTCAAGGTTACTTTTACGATTCTGATTTATATTAGTGATGTTAAGATAATTTGTAATAAAAAAGTATTTGGTCTTTAGTTACTATTTGCACTAAACTTTTTAGTTTTTTTTGTAACTTGTCTAACAGTTTTAATTAAGATATAATAGATTAAGTGTAAAATGTATTTTTAAAAGTTCAATAAAAAAATAAATTTTATAAATCATAAACCGCTTTTCAATTTTATTTACATATTCGCTTTCTCATAAATAGTATAATACAAAAATATAAATAAATACCTAAACTAAAATTCAGTTTTTTATTCTCTGCAGTGGACCTGAAAATTAAATATTTATAATTGTAATTTAAAAAATTGTGACTATTTGTATTTAATTTAAAATTTTTTTTATGTATCCAATTATATTTAAAAAATTTTACCTATGAAACTTAATAATGCTGGTAAAAAGATAAGACCATGTGCAGCTCCTAATAAAACGATTCCTAAATACATTCTAAAGTAAAAAACAGTGAATATTTGGGTTTTTGCAAATCCAAGTACGGCAATTCCAACAAATTTCGTTAACGTTATCCCTGAAAATACCTGCAAATGATTGCAATTATAATGATGATTAGAAAAATTTACTGTTTACAAATTAAGAGTGGAGGTATTATTTTTTACTTATCTCTAAAAAGGCTTACCGAACTTCCTACTCTAATTAAAGCTTCTGCAGTTTTTCCTTCTCTGGTGATTTTGTTGGATACTAAGTACGCGTGTACGATGTGACTGCAAAATTCAACCGAAATTCCCGAGGCCTGTAAAGAACAAAGTAATCAGTTGACATTTATATCAGCGCAATATTGAAATAATAATTTTTGTATTAAATTTTACCATTACTAAATTGACGAGAGAAACTCCATTTAATGAAATATTCCACCAATACATAAAGCCGCCTAAATTTATGATAATCATCGTTACTGTAAGTACTACGATAACCGCAGAGAAGAAAGAAAATCCAGTCAACAAAAATGTCACGACGAAAATAGCAAACAGCGACAGGGACGTTGACACTGCTGTCATTAGTTTGATTGTTAAGTACTGCTCGTAAAACACGTAAAATACACTGCGCAAATATTCATATATTAGTTTATCTAAATGAATAAATTTTTTATAAACATAATCGCTCGATTTACCTGTAAGGAAATACTGTAATTTCTTTATCCGTCAAATTCGCATTATTAATCATGTCAGTGATGCTCTTCGATATCAGTCTCGCGCTTCGTAAAGCTTCGTACCAATCCGATGACTTCTTCAACGGAGTGTGATATGACATGAAATATGAGTCACCCACATCTGTCAGTCCGTAATTATCGTAATTGTAATTGATGCCCTGAAATGAAAGAAATATTTATTAAGATTATCGTTATAAATTTAACAAATTGAGTGTTAAATATGGATTTTACTCTCGGAACTAATATTTGGTGTACTATTAGTAAAAAAATTAATGCTTTTTTCACACTAGCTATCATAAACTACCCTCACTGGAGTGATGATATGGAAATACTTTTTACTACATGCAAATTAATTCTTAATGATAAAATATCTCGTGTAAAGTTTTATGAGAAATTATGGCACTCAAAATTTTCTGAGTAGACGAAAGTACTTCTAAGTTATCAGGCTGTCTTATCAGTAAAAATAAGGAAACTATACTCACATCGAGATAAGCTGAACGTCCAGCTTTAGCGCAATATTCGTCCGGCACGTCCGTCAAAAAGTAAGGAAGATATTTTCTAAACGCGACGGCATTAGGTCGCCTACTGTAATTTTCATCTCTAGCAATGTTACAATTTGAACAGATATCCTCATCCGTTTCTAAAAATTGGAAATAAATAAATAGAGCAAATGAAAAATCATGAAAGTACGAGTGAATTATAATTGTTATAATAAAGCGCAATAGGCAAGCATACCGGTATGAGGACAGAAGGAATTATTACTATTGAAGTACTTGCAGCAACCAGCTATGGTGGACCAGTCGTAGTAGTCATCTAGCCACGAAGTGGCAGGCTGCGCTATGTACGTCCTGCAACGGTTCATTTTCATTTTTTTATTTATCTTCACAAGATAGGGTTGTTACTAATTTAAAGAATACCCACTCAGTCGATCTGTTCGAAGCCGAGAATATCTGCATGTACAGCGAGTCTTCGTTAGATCCCGATGCACCGCTGATTGCATTCTGCACCTCCTCGTGACTATAGTTCAGACCCGCAGTAACTACAAAGTACATTGGCGGTCCCATCGACAGCAAATCTTGCATGTACTGCAAGAAATTTTTTTTTTATTTTTAATAGCCGCTTTTTTAATTGACTTTTTATATACAATAGCTTAATTTGGATTGTAGAGTCACCTCGAAGTATTTGTGAACGTGCGAATCGGAGGGCATGGACATTTGCTGATCGAGGCCGCTCTCGATTTCAGGAGCGACGACTACACTCGTTATCAGAAGGGCCAGGAAAATTGCGATGATAGAAACGCGCACGGGTCTCGACATTAGCATTGGCGTGTACACCTTCTCGAAGAACAAGCTTACAAGACCACCGTCGGAGCTACTTTTAGTGTTCTTTTCCAAGACGATGCAGCTGAAACAATCGACCCGATTGCTCTGCAAGCAGAACGCAATTGTTAGCAATATACCTGTACATCGTATTATTACAAAAATTTTCGAAATAGTTACCGCTTGTCGTCGAGCATCGAGGGACAGCAGGCTCACGAAGGCAGTGATTTGCAGGATAAAGTTTATCAGTATAGACGCCGCCGCAAACTTCGCGAAGGTGTTTACAGCCGGCATTTCGGACATGGCACCTGTCAGTAAAAGAGTGTCATTTTAATTGAACCGCTGAGGAATCAAAATAGAAAGTCGATAGACTTACCAATGGAAAAGCATATAAATTCTGAAGTGCTCGTCAGTAGTAACGAAGGTCCTACTGAGCCCACGACGCGACCTATGTGGTCCGGGATGGATTCGATATCCTTTCGGGGGATTCTTTGGTGGGCTCTGACTAGAATAAATATGTTGTCGACCCCCACTGCTAATATCAGAAATGGAACTACCTGGTGGAAAAAATGCAAATTAACATCTTGCAGTGAAATGAAGGAGATAATACATTTTTAGTAATAATTGCAGTTGCGTTGGTGCACACTTACTTCAATGGTAATAAGTGACGTAGGAACGCTCAGATATCCGTAAAATCCAACAGCAGAAGTCACCGATAAAAGAACGACGATTATTCCGCCAACACTCAGGAATATTTTACTGGTTACCTGGGAAAATGCAAAAAATATTGATAAATGCTTTTTTAACAATCTTTAAAATTAGCTAGAGATTTCTACTTACGAAACAGTGCGACGATAAATTAAATTCACCCAAAGCTACCGTTATATAAAGAAACATGAGAGCATAGCTTGAAATCATGATTATGGCTTCAGCCTTTGACGTTCTTTCCAATTCATCTTCGATTGATCTTTCACTAGAATAAGCTACCTCCATAAATTGAGGCCGATCGTTTTCTTCCCACTCCTTCATAAAATCGATAAATCTAAGTAAAAAAGAATAAGATTTATCAAAAGATTAATAGTCACGGAAAAAATTGCTTAAACAAATTAGGTACCTCTTTTCCCATCTCATAGCAAGGTCCAATGTTTCTTGATCGTGCGGGTATTTAACTAGAAATGTTAAAATTAAACCGCTCGCTTTTATATAATCTTTCGCAGCATAACTATTCTTGCCTTCCTCCAAAAATCCACCCACTGCTATCGCGGGTATTATTGGGCCTTTATAAGGCGCTAAACAATTGTTAATGTCGTACGGATTGCTGAAAAATAAATTGCAATATTAAAAAAAAACGTGAGTAAAATATTTAATAAATTAGGCTCCTTGAAACTGTAAGACAAATACACACTCGAAACAGTCGTATAATTTTTTTAGATAAGTCTCGCTGAGTCTTTCGGCGTTATTTTCGAAGTAACCCCACACACTTTGTACTGTGCAATAAGAGAGAGTCGTTGGACCAGAGAAATCATTTTTTACGGGAGCGTAACAAATTTTTTCCAGGCCTTCATTTTCCTCTTGACCGATCTAAAATACATCACTATATTTTTTTGCTAAATTTTCTGCAAAACTAAATATGAGAGCTCGATTACCTGCATAATTTTGTCTTGCAAGTCTAAGACGGCAAGCATAAATTCCTTTTGGAATACAGGACCAAATTCCAACGTCTCGTTCGAAATGTTGTAATATATCTGTAAAAGATTTTTAACTGGAATTAATGCAATGGCCTTGAAAAATAGAATTTATTTAGTCAATAACACATTTTGTTGCGATATTATCCCCATTTGCACTTCATACCCATTCATTCAGATAAAGAAATAAACATTGTTTTACATCATTAAAAGATTTAAAAACAATTATTCCAACAGGCATCAGATCAAATTAAGGTAAAGCGTGATAACAACGCGGTTTATTAACAGATTCCAATGCGTTACATAAAAACAATGCAGTATTGATTTTGCATCGGTCACCTTATCGAGATCGACGGACTTGATGAAGACCTGTTCAGTGCGATAAAACGGCTGGAAGTGTTCATCGAAATATTCCTTCTCCAATCGCGCCTGGCTACTAGGGGCAGACCAGATTTCGATGGGGTTCGAGGTCACGATCAGCCGGTAAGAGCCGAAACTCAAAGCGAGCACCAGGTTGCTCATAAATGCCAGCGATCCTATTGGGTACCGGGCGAAGAAGGTACCGATCTTCGTGAAAGCGTTTTCCAGCGACGCTCGAAACTTATCATTGCAGCTCGTCGGTTCATTCAACTTGCCGTAGAACGAGTCGTTGTCGGAACTTGACGTTTCCAGCTCATCGTCTGCAATTGAGTTGTTTACGTGAAAAAAATCGATCGGCTAAATTAATCGATGCACTTCTTTTCTTTTTTCAATTCAATATTTACCAGCGAAGATGTTTAAGTATACGCAAATAAAAACGTCAAATCATCCGCTATGACAACTTGGATATTTTTGTTTTTAAACATTGAATTGAGAAAAAAAAATTCAATTCATCATTTTTTACGATTAGAATTGAGGATCATCTTGTAAATCTCCTGGAATCGGTTGACTTACCCACTTTCTGTCTTCTCAAGCCAAGCAGAAAAAATACGACTGTGACGCCTGTGCTGATGATGAAAATGATTATTCCCGTTACAATCCCGTATCCATTCCAGCCGATTAGTTCAAAGTGATCGTTATCGTCGTGCACTTCAATTGATTTGCAAGAAATAGGACAATCGACGCAACTGCAGGCTCTCGAATTCTAAATTGGCAAGAAAAAAAAATTGAATTAATTGAAGGTCCACAGCTTTATTTAAAAAAATGAATGATCGGTTACGTTGTATGCTTCATCGCATCGCTTTACAGTTGAATTCAGCGGATGCTTCAGAAATTCTGATTCCATTTCTTCCGGGCTAAAGCCATACTTGATAGGAAATGGCACTAGTGGAGTGTCTTCATCTCCCATGTAATTGAACCAACTGGAATTGAATGGGTTAAAAGGTTTTACTCCTATGATAAAATAAAGAGTGTGTTTAACATTTTGATTCTAGTTTACCGTTTTGGTGAACACGTTTTGGCACCTCCACACGCGAAATCCATTACTGAGGTTCCGGTTGACGGATTAATTACATTCTTGCACGACTCGTACGTTGCTTCGGCGTAGTGTAATGCCAAATAAATCTGCACATTCATTGTTTTTAATTGTTTAATTTTTTTACGGTAACTTTTAAAAAATAAAATAAGAACTTGTAAACACCTCAATAGCATCGATCTGCGTTACATTCTGAGAAACCTCCGTTACTTTTGTGGCGTGCATGAATCTACTTTGATCCGGGGAACAAGTTAAATCACAAATTGATTGAAAAAGATTTTTTAAACATGTCTCGCATCTACCGAAAATACTTTCGGCCGTCGACATTTTTCCGTTCATCGTTAAGATCTGCTGCGTATCGCAGCATGTTTTAGGGTGATCTAGAAGAGACGAAGGAATGAAAATCCCACAATTAAAAAATTAATATAATTTAATGTGCGTGTATAGCTTTAAAATATCTTGAATATAAATTTAAATATTTTTCGTCAATGAACGAATCATTATGTTTCATTATGTCATACATTTCATTTAGATAATCAATGAATTTATGTGATTATCGTTAAACGTTGGGTGATATACATGAATTATATTATTATGCGATAAATCGTATCTATAACTTTTTTAATTAAAATATAATTTTATCAAAGGCAATATGAAACTTATGCTGCAGATTATTGTTAGATAATATAAGTTTTAATATAGACATCATATTCTTTTTTATACGTATTCATAAAATGCAGTATTTACCTGTATTTTCGAAAAAATGCGGACATCTCGCGCGGAGTATCTTCTCAGCGGTTGCATTATTTATCAGTTGTGCAGAATCGTGTGTGAAGCAGTTCGCCGGTAAAAACTTCTCGTTCAGTCCGCATTCGCCGTACCACACACAATGGTAATCATCCTCCCCTCGAATTAGCCGAGTATGAACAATCAAGAGATACGCCAGTATGTAAATTGACTTCATCTTTGCAATTGTCCGTTTTACAACACTTTTTAAAGAAAATGAGAAATGAAATAATGAGTGACTTAACAAAAATGAACCTGGATGGTCGGCATTCTAAAGCGGACTGATCGATTTCAACGGTCCAAATTAATAACGCTGGCAAGGCGGCTTATCTTGCAGGTGGACGTCGCTTATCGCGCAGGTGGCGTTTCTTAGGGCCTCTTAAGCACTTTTTTCATATCACGCGGATGAAACTTCGATGGTCAGGCTCTTTCTTCATTGAATGTCATCGTAAACTCGATGGAGACTGAGAAAGTGTCTACCTGTTATTTATCAGCTGGATAAATAGTATAAGGTAAATACTACATTCTTTTCAGTTTTGATTATATCATTTTTTGATGTATGTACATTGTTCAGGAATTATTATTTATGAAATGGATGTAAATATTTGATGAAGCTTCCAAACAATGCTATCGTAGTAGATTTCACTTCATTTATGAATGATAGCTAGAGATAGTAAAATATTACTAGAACATATTTGCGCATTTTACAAAAAATTGCCAGGCCGTTATTAGTCAAATTTTTATTTAATAAAAATTTGGCTGAAAAATAATAATAATTACGGAATTTGTTTATACCGAATGAATTTAGATATTAGTGTTGAGATCGATGATCGTGCAATTCTGTCATTTGAACAGATGCAAACAGCAATTATCAGGTACTTAAAAAGCTGTGGGAAATTACGTATACCACGAAATCCAGTTAATAACCGTTATCACATTCGATAATACAGATATTTATATCCTTAAAATATCATCACGGATATAAAATGCATATATGCTTATTGTTTATAAAGAGACAGCAATATGATTAATAATGGAAAATATTAGGATTTTCTTTGTTTCTTCAATATTAAAGATGATCGATGATTTTAATTTCGCACATCTGATTAATTCGATTTCAAGCTGCTCATCGGAATCTTCTGTATTTTAATGAGAATTTAATGAGAAGTGAGATTTTATTTTTACTTTACGTGTAATGCGAAAGTCACACCTACGTTTCTGTGGCAACAGGTAATCTACATTTTTTTAAAGATTAATGAACTTGTAATCGATGTTTATCCTGAAAATGAGTGGAATGATAATTTCTGATTAACTTCTGTTGATTCACACGCTATTTCCTACATTATTACTTCACACGGTTTTCTAAAAAAAATAATAAAATGATCGCTGCTTTTTTATGCTTATTTATAAAACTTTAACAGAAGCATCGTAATTAAAAAAATGGAGATAGTTATAAATGTATTACAATTAAAAGCTACTGCCGCAAAATAGTGGACACTGATACAAGGATTTAATTGACAGGTAAATAAAACAAGTTCACATCGCAGTAATTAATAATCATATTTTAATGACGCAATGATTGTACAAATGGATCCCCCACTCAGACGTCTCCACCTAACCGAGGAGCAATAACAATAAATACAGCGTAATAATCGTTTACAATAATAATCCATAATTATAATGACAGACTCGGCAGAGTTTCGACTACTGAGATTTGTTATACATAAGTAAAACGCAAAAATTACACCCTCCTTTGTTTTTTTTTTCATCTTCATCTTCATTTATGTATATAATATTTATATATAATCGTGAATTATATTATATAGGATTCATCTCGGTTTTTTTATTTCTTTTTTTTTAACTCTCGATCTCGTAAACCCCCCAAGTTTTTTAGTTCAGTTTACTTATTCGGAAAGAACTTACGAAAGAAATCAAAGGAAGAGATTCTAGAAAGATTCGTTACTCGTGTTTGCTCTCCGCCATCGTGACGTGTTTTTTCCGTTCGCTCGTTCCGAATCTCCGCCCCTCGAACCCTGTCAATATCGTTCGCGATTTTTTTTCACTCACCCCTTCTCGTCCGCTCTCAGCTCACACCTGGGAAGGACCCGATTCGCCTCGGATTCCCGTTCGTTTTTTTTTAATTTTTTTACGCTAGTATTGTAAACACAACCGAATGGAAATTGATTCTCGTCACCCTTAAAAGTTACAATCTTCCATGTAGTATATGTACCCGCGCGACGCACTTTCCGACTTCGCGATACACACTATTTCTCTCTCTCTTTCTCTTTTTCTCTCTCTCACTCTCTCTCAACGTTAGCGATAAAGACTTTGGTATTTAGTTTATTTTTTTGTAATCGTTATTTCTTTTTTTTTAATTTTTTTACTTTACTTATTTTTTTCATTTATCTCAATAAAATTTGTTTTGTTCTATCGAAGAGTGTCAATAATTCGACGTCAATATAATTCAATAAATTCGCTTATACAACTTCGGGGCGAGAAAAACATGAAACTGGGTACTAGGCCAACTATTTTGTTCCGGCGTCTGCCACCGAGACGTGCGACGCGATCTCGACTCGTACATCATATAGTCCTACAATCTCTTTTCACGCTTTTTTGCGTGCACGCGTGACCGACGTGTTAAACTTTTTTTTTCAATTATTCTTTAAACAATCGATCGCTCGCAAGCATCGGTGCGTGCCACCATACAGAATTTATACAATAAAATTTATACAGATAGACAAATGCAATGAGTTACTTATCGAGCAACATAAGGTCCTCAGTTTTTCCCTCGCTTTTACAATCGTTTACGTTATACCTGCCTGTTGCCCATTTTTGTGTGTGTGTGTGTGCTTGTGCGTGTAGTTATGTGTGTCTGTATTTTCCTTTAAGTTGAGTGTTTTTTCAAGTGTATATGTGTGAGTGTCCGTGTGCATGAACGTTTATTAAACATTTCGCTGTCAAGTTAACCGATGACTTATGAATAAGTATACTTGCATGCTTAACATCGATATCCCACCCCAGTTCTCTTTTATCGAGTACGAAGTTCTTACTTTTTTATTCACGTCTAGTTAAGAGTGTGGTGTGTTTTATTTATTTTTTTTCAAATTTCCTTACCTAAACCACATTTTACGTACTAACGGCCTCGGCGACCCACCACGCTCATAGCTCTCTATGTTTAAGACTCATCACATAATGTGCTCTATCGTTCTCTTTAATCTCTCACGCGAAGGCGCACACATTTTCGACGCACTAGTGCACACACACACACCCACACTCGTGCCTCGCTCGTTACAAACTCGCGAGCCCTGTCAAGCCCGCTCTCGTCACCTTCGCTCTCCACCGCCCGTTTAAACTTTCGACGCTCGCGCGTCAAGATCGTGTTTAACTGCACCTTTCAACAAGTTCCCCATATAATGCGGTCGATGATGATCGAGTGCACAACGAAGCGCGATTTTTATTTTTTTTGGATTTTTTTTTCTTTTGTTTCTTTTAATTCGTGCGAGTAAATTTGACGGGCTCTCGAGAAGTGGGAGCTTTTGCTTTTATATCTTTATACTTTTATTACTTTTTTTTGTCGTTTATTTTAATTTTTTTTTATTATTTTTGCTCGCTCGCTCGTGCCGCATGGATGCTCTGCGCGCAAGTAAGTGGAGCCTGCAAAAGTTTGAAAAGCACCGGCGAGCTCGAGCCGATGCCGCGCGAAATCGAAGCTCCAGCATCGGTGGGCCGCGAAGCTCCCAAGGAAGACGCACCGGGAGCGACGGCCCCTGTTTTTTGCTGGTTGACCAGCGTGTGGTCGATACGCTATTACAGTAGAAACAATCTATCGGGCCTCGTTTCGATCACGGCAGGATTTCTCAACTTCCTTCATTATTTTCTTTTTATTATTAATTATCTTTGATTTTCTCTTTAAAATATGGAATAAATTTCATGCGCTTTCACCTTAGAATATCGAATAATCTCTGCATTTGGATATTTTTTTTTAAACCTTTTAGTTATTAAGTCTTTAGCACAAAATAGTTTAAAATTTCTAATCTCATAACGTATTTTATTTATGTAATTTTTCATTTATTGTTTTTTTTCTTTAAATGATCACAAATGTAACGTAGTTTCACATTGAAAAAGGAAGTTCGAATCGCATCACGTTTTACAAGTACTACAAAGTAAATACGGTGTCGTTAGATAGCCTGCGATTGGAGAAGGGGCGCGACGTCAGCCGCGACGAAGCCCGCTATTTATGTATTGTTTTGCAATCGACATAAACTATTTCTTTAATGTTGCAACGACGATAAAGTATATGCTTAAATAGACACTCGTAATAACAGTTCGTTTATACCTATAACTATTGTTTGTACAATAAATGAAATAGCCGACGCTTCGCCGCGGTAGCCGACCAACCTCTTCGCTCGTGGAACAGCATTTTTGCCAGCGTTTTTATTTTTTATATTTTCTTAAATCTCCATCAAACTTAAACGAGTGTGTGAGCTCTATTTAAAGAAGCAGGACTCTTTTTATACTTTTTGCTCCGATCTCAACTAGACGATATATCATACGCAATAATGCAATTATTAAGTTAAAAATTCTACTTTTTTGGTATATTAATGTCGCATCGATTAAGATTACCGGATGTATAAACTGCTTTTTGAAAATTTGTTCAGACCAGTGACATTCTCTTTTTTCTCAACCATTTTCCCACTTCGCGTTCGCCGATGCTCGCCTTACTTCTTCAAACCTTACAAGACTCGTTTAATGAACTTCCTGTGTGTTTTTCTTCTCATTAGGTACGCACGGCATTTCGTATATTTTTTATTTTTTTTTTTGTTATTCTATGTTCGGCATTTTCGTTCGGGCGTGAGGTGCGCATGCATCAATATGTTTTTTTTTACTGAAATCGCGTCCATGCGACGATCGCTTCGAGTGCTTGAAAAAAGGGCTCGAACGTCCACGGGATTTGTTTAAGTCTACAATTTATTTCTAGGTTCCTTGCTACTTCCGACCGAAAATTTATTCGTGATTGTCGTGACGAAGGTTTTTTTCTCATTATTTTAACTGCCAAAGTGTTTTCATTGAGATCCAC
Source organism: Eurytoma adleriae (assembly GCA_900480045.1). Taxonomy (NCBI): domain Eukaryota; kingdom Metazoa; phylum Arthropoda; class Insecta; order Hymenoptera; family Eurytomidae; genus Eurytoma; species Eurytoma adleriae. The sequence continues at coordinate 75,708 of UXGC01000148.1, forward strand.
GTACCGTCGAACCAAAAGTTTCCGCACTTTTTGTTTTTGCGTTTACAGAAATGTCTAACGTTGAATATCAACATAGTAATTTTAACAACTAGTTTATAATTCACTATATTACTATTCGATTAATAACCATCACAACATTTATCTAAAATAAATTTACACTAGGTCTATTAACATTAAAATTTCTAAAAATAATACTTCCTTAAATATTTCTAAAATCTCAAATTATTTAAAACAGCCTAATAATGAAAGAAGACAATTTGTTAATAAAAATATAATGTACATTTCTATAAATATATATTTATATATTCGCAACAATACTGATTTTGAATCAATACCTTTACACTTTTAATGCCCTACAAAAATAAAAAATGAGACGTCCCGACACTAATTTGTCACAGTCAAAAGTGTTCGAAAACAATGGGATTTTTAGGAGATTCGAAGAATTTTTTTCTTGTCTGCCTCTCAAGCAGACTCGATGCGATCGATTCGCTCGCGACCTACGTGAATACAATGCCGTGCGTAAAACGCTAATTATAACATCGTTACTTTGAGTATGTATATATAATATATATATATATTTTTATTCATTTATATTTATATATGTATAATTATATATAATATATTTTTTGGTTGTAGGTAATCATCATCTATGTGGATACTTTCTCTCGTCTAATTTACACAAATTTTTTTTATAACCCCTCGATATCGTCGTTAGTTTCGTAACCGTTAATTATCCATTAACAATGTTTGCATAATATCGAATTATTTCATTTATAATCAGCCTCTCCAGCGCAATAGTAGACTTTGTTCTCACTTAACTCGCCGTCCGCAATAATCGCTTTTTCTCTAAAACACACGCACGCAACATCATCAATCTCTCACTTTCATTTATAATCTTTATTTCGACTAGATTCGGGCCAACGCGTCACTAAATTGCGCCGCGTCGCGTCGCGTCGACCACTGGATCTCGATTATCTCGTCACCGCGACGCCGCGGGTCCGAGTCCCTCAGATCGTTTTATACAATAAGCAATTGTTAAAAATAAAATTCCATGCATTTCCCCGGAGGGACTCGTACCCGAGCCGATTGTTCGCGACGAAACCGTCGTAGATGCGGCAGTCGCCGCGGCGAGTGCAGCGAAGTGTGTCACGACCCTCGCGCACGGTCGCATGTGTTTCCGTAGGATTTCTGAAGACGCGCGCACTCGAATTTCCCGCTCGGCGCCATCTCGCCGCGCGCCCGCGTAAAATGGCGGCCGGCCGCGCGCTCGGGCGCGCTTTTAATTGATTTTTTCTTTTTTTTCTTTAAATACTAGCATTACGTACTTATCTCTATTATATAATTTATGTAATATCTTACTCGTTTACTCGTCGTCGTTAATTTTCTTTTATTTTTTACTTTTAATTCTGTCGAGTGATTCTCGATTCCGTTTTACCCAATCACTTGTGGTTAAAGTTTCTTTGTATCTTTAAATTCATTATCGTTATTACATTATATACAGAGTTGATTATTTTCTCCTCGCGTTGCTGTCTGCGCTAAAGGGCCATGGGCGATCGGTGCTCGTGCTCGTTAATTCGATCATTTTTCAATGTATCCCCGAGGAAGTACAATGATACTTGTACGACGAATGTGCCAAGTCTTGGTAGAAAGTATATATTATAAACGTAGCAAGCGGAAAATGAGGCGTTCGATGTTGCCTTTGTTAACGATACGAGTGCGCTTCGATTTTGAGCAATTGGAATATTTTTCAGGCTAATAATCCAGCTTGACTAGAAACTTTTTTTTTAATCCTCTTAAAGGGTAACTCACTAAAAGTCATTGCTAGTTTTTGGTCTAAACGATTACTGATTCGCTTACTACACAATAAAAATAATATTGCTTGCGAGAATTCGTTCGTCGTACACTAATAAGCACTCTCAATTTTTCAGAGTGAATTAAAATGAAATTGTGGATTCTGGAAGGGCTTTTATCGTACAAGGCTTAAAATCGAAATCCGTGTTTTCTTCACTCGAAAAAATTTAGAATGTGTCGCTTAAAAAGGTCTGAACGAAATCAGTCGAGAGTCAGCCTCCCGTTTGTCTGTAAATCATAGAGCTTTTGAAAATGTTTAAAAGAAATAATACAACCAATTCCTTTCGATTTATAAAATAACTGATTTTACGCGACTCGTCGTACGAACGAAGCAAACTCGTATACTCTGAAGCATCTAGATCGCGCAAAATCTTTCTTATTTATAGAAATAAACCCTGTATAAAAATCCTTATAACGACCGACGAAAAAACGTTGTACCACCAAAGATTGTATATCATCAATGAGATTCCGGTGTGCATATTATATTCAAGACTCGCGAGTAAAAGGGGGATTGTTTGCGGGTCCTCTCGAAAGAACACGCGGAAAGGGGTAGTCGACACGGGTAAAAAACGATTAGTGTTTATCTCAGTCCCATCATACGTTAATTGGCACCGTTCTTCCTTACACCGACAATGAAGGCTTCTTAATAAATATCTCGATTTCTTTTGTATTTTTTAAAAAAGGTACGAAAGTAAAGCGTGAAAAAATGTCGGCGGGCGAATATGAGTGTAAAAAGTAAAGCATGGCCGGAGTAACGTGACCGACTAATCAGCGAGTGAATATACTTCTGTCTGAAACGATAAATGACTACTCTGTATATCTGTAGGTCTCATCGAGTACACATAAAAACGCATCAACCATTTTTCTAAAAAGTCTTTCCTTTCACCTTTTACTTATACTTAATAACAAGTGGAAATTATTCATTAATACTTCGTGCGTTCAAACACTACTTATACTGATCGGCAATAAACGCGCGATATATCCACCTCTTAAACATATACTCGCTTAAACTTTCGAGGATAAAAGAGATCTCTGGAACGAAACCTTCGAGGTTCTTCTCCGCGGTCCCTCGGCGAACCCGGCGATTTCTCGAGTTTTATTCATTTTACGTTTATTTTCTCATATTTTTCCCGTTACCTTTTGTAAAGTCGTATCGTCGTTGTATCGATTACCTGTTTCTTTTATTTTTTTTTTTTTGCGCGTGAGTCCGCAGTGTCTGATTGGCGCGTGATCGAGGATCGCGCTCGCAGGGCAAGTGCGCGCCACCGCGTGCTTTTCTTTTGCGTCGATCATCATTTGTTTATTTAAATCTGCGATGGACACGAAATTCCGAGTTCGACGCGAGGAGCTTCAAAGAGCGCGCGCGGCTTCGTTTAGCACGGACAGCAACCGTGCTCTACGCTTTATAGTTTTGCTTACCCCCCCCCCCCTTCCCACACCTTTTTTTTGCTTAGCTCGTGATCGCGCGATTGTTACGCTGTCGTCGCGATTGTTTAACGATCGATGCAATTACGTTTTTTTTCTTTCCTCAAATACTCGGACTACGCTCGCCTCGATGCTGGTTCGGGGCACAGGTGCACGTGCAGCTACAACAGTCGCCGGGGAACGGCGAGCCTCTGGAATTAGCTCTGCGTGCTTAATCGGTTCGATCGCGCCTCCCGTCGTTGTTGCGCTCAGCTTTAAACGTGATTGTTGAAGTTGGAGGACTGTGCGCAACTGTTGATGTCGGCGAGGGACTTGCGCGAAGCGCTGTGCTTGGAGCTGACGTCTGCGAACTCGGCGGCCGAGGCCTTGCCCTTGCGCGGTAGCGTCGTGGCCTCGCCCAGAGACGGTAATTCGCGTGGCTTCCATACTGGCGAACCTGTTCAATGAGCAGAGAAGAAAGAAGGGCAGAGATGAGTTTAGCTCGTCGGTTTCGCAAGCTTTCTGAATATGAGTGATCAGAACACTTATGTATTGTGGAGAAAATGAACGTTTTTTATGAACGATTCTTTTTTTTTTTTTTAATGCATAAAAGCATTCTCTAAGAAACAATCGTGTATTTAAAAAGTCTGGAAAGAAATATAATGTAGCGCGTGTAAGAGTAGTATAAAATTGTATAGATAAAATGTCAAGCTAGTTGAATGATTTGTTTTGCTTTGATCGATAAGAGAGCGTTGTCAGTGAAATACTCAGGTGCTACATCGCTGTTATCTGACATCCGATAATCATCGTCTTGTAGATTGTTAAGAGTCGTGAAATATTGTGAGGCACTCAGATTCTAATGCCAGCCGTGCGCCCGACGGAAAACTTTATTATTAGTGGCGGACGTACCAAGCTCTTTAATAGCAGCCGGCTGATAATGTTCTGGATGATGAGAGGACTGTATCAGTTTCGCTTGACTTCCGGTACTGCCAGCGGAAATCGTTGAGGTAGTGCTCAATGTTAAGTGGTTAGGCGTGCGACCCAGACTTGTCTTTTTCTCGCTTAAATAAACTTGCGAGTCCTCTTCACCTTCCGACTTTGTGCCGGAGTCCATTTCAACCTTAACTTCCCCTATAAATATAGAAAATTTTTTTTTATAATTTTAGATCGAATTATTCGTCACTGCGAAAAGACACTTCGTGAACATCAAATACGATGGACAATGAGTCAATTTTTTTTCAATAGTGAAAAAAATTTTCTATGTAATGAAATACGTTTATTGTTTCCCCACTTTTCGTATTTTGTGGAAATCCTATATTATCTGTTTTTTCAATCTTTTTTTAAAAAAAAATACCATAATGCAACGTCAATGTAACACATCTTAAGATTCTTTACTTTTTATTAAATCGCAAAATATATATTTTTGCATAAAGCATACATTGATAAAATGTGTAATTTGTAAATATTGATAACAAGATACAATCACAGCTGACATATATAGTAGAAAAAATCCACTTGTTTTATTCATAGCAGCGCTCGAAGTTAATAAGAAAAATAGCTTAACGAATTAAATAAAAGCAAAAAGCGTAAAATTCAAAAAGCGGAGCACACAAAAAGAACTATAAAGAATCCAGATATTTCTTCCAACAATGTTATACACAGTGTTTCTGGCCAGTCATAGACAAAGTAGTAAGACGAGTATAACACCGAGTATCAAGAGAATTATGGAAATTGACTCACCCGAACTGTCGCTGATAGTTTTGCTCCTAGTGCGGAAAGTCTGCTGCGGGTGGTGGTGAGGCTGTTCGTCCGCGTCCTTGTCCTCGGAGCTCTCTCGGTCGACCTGCTTCGAGTGCGAGTACTTGCGTCTCGCGTGCGCGCTTACCAGAATTTGCTGCTTCGATTTCTTCGACACTGTGCCGGTGGGTAGATTTGGTGGTGTTGGTGGAATCGCCGGCACCGGGCCGCCGTTCAGCGACTTCTCGCCGTGACTCGTTGTCATGCGCGGCGAAATCGTCATTGCCTGATGGCTCGCTAGAGCCTGCGACCTGCTTGAAATAATATTGAACTTCAATATCCTTTACTCTTTAAATAAAGAAAAAATTAACTTCAGGAGTAAGGAAGATAATAATTGTGAATTGTAAGCAATAGCAAAATTTTTGCAACTATACTTTATCTTGTAATGAAAACATTGAACAATATTTAGAATAAAAATTGTACCTGGTTGACGGTATGCTCATATTTCGTACAGATTCTCTGATGATCTGTCGGATAGTCTTGAGGAATGAGTTGCGGAATTCACTTGTGCTGTTCGACAATACGTAGACTTTCTCGGAGCGTCGCTGCAGTTGGCTCCGGAGATGAATTAGTTCCCAGAGGAAGTGTGACTCCATGTCCTTAGCTGAACTAGAACGAACCTGGACCTCGGTTACAGGAATCAGTACTTGGTAGCGAATTATTTCGACGTCAACGGCGTTTGTTTTGGATAGATTTGTTTTTGACGAGCCTCCCTATAAATTGAAAATATGATTTGTTGTATTAATTTGGAATTATTTAAGAATATTATTATTAAATTATAAAATGTTTAAATATGTTAATTAAAATTTATTAAGTTAGAAAAAGATAATGTATAGCATAAATTAAGTAATTACGCCAAGATTGGCTTGCAAGAGGTGTGCAACTCGCAGATATCTAAGTTACCGCTAGTATAAACCACTTTATCCTATATAATTATAAATCATATTTATAGTATAAAAAAATGTAATTTGCTTCACCGAGATGTACATTAGACTTTTATAAAACATCGTAAAAATGTTGTAATAAACAGTAGAGTTAAGTAGTTATCAATTCTGTCTCCAACTCCAGAAAATATAGTAATCGTTAACGTATTGTCGGTAAAGTAGAAATCGAATTCGAACATACGTTACATCAAGTTTTTTTTATATCTTGATCAGTCAGTTTGTAAGTTAAAGAAAAACTTGTTAATTGTGAAAATTCTTTGTATATATATTAAAAATAGAATGTAATCAAAATTTATCAAGTTAAATTTAATAATACTTCAATTTGTCTGTTAAATAAAGGTAATAGTATATGAAATAAAATAAAATGAAATAAAATAGCACTTACCATAAGCTTTTTCTTTTGTTTCAGCTTTTCTTTGCAAAGAAATACTACCGCTGATTTGAAGACGAAGCACATAGCGTGTAACTCTAATCCCTTTTTTATTTTTCCTAAGAAATCTGAGATATTTAACCACTCGACTCCTCCGTAATACAGGAGATCACCGGGGCTTAGATCAATTGGCTGAAAATAATTATTCTTTGAAATATGTAATAAAATTTTTATATACGAGTATTTAAATGAAATTGTTTTAATCTCTTTAACATTGAAAGTTGCTCTAATTGATTAAAATTATTTCATTTGTTAGAAAAAAAAAAATTAATAAATTACTTGTTTGCAAGATTTTTGATGTTGTCGGAATAAATGATCGAAAATCGCTCCGTATTCCTCGTGGATTCTCTGCATCTCATTTATGTGTTCAGCCACCTTCTCCATACCCTTTAGTGCCTCTGTTAACAATAACCGAGAAAAAAAAGCATAAATAATAAAAAAACAAAAAGATCAGTGTAATAATATTTGAATCGAAAAATGTGAGTAAAAAAAAAAAAAAAATAATTTGCTAGGTGTGGGGTTCGAACCCACGCTCCCAGACGGGAACCAGAGCTTAAATCTGGCGCCTTAGACCGCTC